>JAFIDM010000007.1:37991697-38007159 GCA_023159025.1 Thereuonema tuberculata | reverse complement strand
TTTTATTATTCGCAATATGGAATAGCAAGATGTTTTGTTTGCAATATGGAATAGCAAGATGGTTTGCACGCAATATGGAATACCAAGAGATGTATTTTCTTTTTTATGGTATAGTCTTCCTTTTAAATTGTTTTTAAAATTATTGGAAACTTATTTTTTGCGAAACCCAAAACGATGAAACAAAATGAAGAGTGGCTGAAAATTAAGAACCGTTCTGTCTTTTTCAAAATAGCTGTATTTCTGATCAATAACTCATAACTGCGCATTTTCATATAGTTCTATTTTGTAATGTTCAAAAAAATAATTAAGACAAATTGAGCCAAAAAAAAGGAAGAAAAACATGCACGGTAAACCATAGCATTTATTCGATAAATGGTTGGTTGTATTGGTTTTGTGCATCATTGGACGGAACTGGTAAGATTGTGGCTGTCAATGAAGACAGGAAAAAAAAAATTCAAAACAATTTTGCGTGGCTATATTCAATTCATTATTTGACGTAATAAATTATAAAATAAATTAAAATTGTGGTTCTTATTATTTATTTTGAAAATATTAATGAAAATTATTAAATTTCACTGATTTCGCTTTGTAACAAGTTTCATTAATATCCTGCATTCTAAAAATTTACCGTTTTTTTAACAGGTAATTACCGTTTCCCGATCTCGGGAAAGCAGACATAAAGCATTAAATGAGAAAAACGGTGTTGTACCGTATTTTAAAAGTCTCGCTGTGTAACGTGAGAGTATTACTAGAATCCCGCGCATGTGCAGTGCTCTTTTCTTTGCGGGGAAAATTAAAGTTATGACGGCGTTTTCATTGTATGTGAATTCTGAATCCATTCAATTCCTTCTGTTATATCAGTAATTTTTAAAGGTATATTAATTGAAGTATATTTAGGTAAAACAACGCTTTTCAAATAATGCAGATTTCCTATATTCAATTAATCAATTGATTCTTAGGCCTAAACTGTTGATTTTACAAATGAACCCTGTATCCATGATGTAACTATACAATTTATTTATTTATATTTTTAGTTTATTTAATAGTATTTAAAGTAACTAATGTAAGTAAATTGAATTATTGATTAGTTTTAGGCCACTACAACATACAATTAAAAATAAAATTTATGTACAATTAAAATACACAAGTACTTTCGAAATGGTCCATATTTCTTTCTCAAGTGCCTTGACAAAGAAATGTAGACCGTTTCGAAAGTACTCGTATATTGTAATTGTATAAAAATTTTATTTTTAAATCTATGTTTGGTGACCTAAAATCAATTATTTAATGGTATTTGGTAAAAAAAAAATAAACATTTCAAAAACGTATGTAATTACCGTAATGTTAACGGTAAAAAGTCGGCAGCCATAATTGACGTTTAACTACCGTTTTTTCAACGGTCAGCTTCTAACCGTGTGTGTGTGAAAACAGATGGTTAGATAACTGTCGCTAGTGGCGCCAATTTTCGCACATTTTGAGTCTCAGTCAATCAGTTATTGATTATTCAAAGAACACCTGCTCCATAAAGAGCAGATGTACGAAGAACTGGATTGGACGTGTGGCTGTAACCGATGGAGTTCTTGTAGAGTCAAATAAAATCAGTGGCAACTTCCCATGAAGGATCGCACTTAGTGGGACGGACTTGATGGAGCACGTGTCGTTAAGGCACCCAAACAAATGGCACGTGCAGCCAGCGGATGACAGGCACGTGGCACACGTTGTTGTCACAGAATTATTCCAGTGAGCGGATCAATGACGGCAGGACCAAGACAAAGACGCCCGCCTAATTAAACCAATCGTCCATCAATAAAAAAAGAAAAAACATCTTTTTCAAGAAATTTTGGTATTTCTTACAAATGTAAATTTAATACAGTAACTAACAAAAATCCCCGCAAAAAAAATAATAATAATTAGAAATCCACAAAGCAAAGCTATTTTTTATAGTTTTAAATATGAAGTTTTTAAATTAACAAAACTGATTATAATAAAACTTAAAAATTCACATGTGTTCGCCAAATTAGAAAGAAAGACCGAAGAAAGACTTTTGGTTGAATCATGCTGTATTAATTCATACGAATGTATGAACAAAGATAAATACCTGAGAGTATCAAAACATTCACTTTGTATTTTCAGGAAATATCAAAACAAAAGGAAACAATGAATAGAAACTTTTATTAGGATAACAATTGGTTTATAAGTTCAATTTGATATCTTATGTGATGTTATCAATTGTTTCATTTTATGATAGGCTTATTTTGTTTACTAGAATTAATTTTTATTATATAAAAGGAAGAATAACTTAAATAGTTTTCCTCTTTCATATTAATTTTCACCTGATGAAGAATGTTCGAGAACATACATTCGAAATATCGTGTTTGGATTTTGAAGTATATTGTGGAATTTATATCGATAGTTAAGTATTTTTTAAGTAAAGTACCTTATTTATTTCTTTTGTAATTTCTTGAAATACAATTCTTTACATAATTGTATGATTTGTTTCATTACATAATAAGCATTTTAAAAAAAAAGTGTGAAGAATCTCTCAACTTTCTGATAATTACTACAAAACACATCTTTAAAAATAATAATAATTTAAATGTAACGCTTTCAGATATCTTGAGTATTTGACAAGAAACTGTTATTTTTAAGTTACATATTTTTTTTTTAAGAGAATGTTTATTTTATTATATTTAATAGAAAAACTAAAACGCTTTTACATTGGAAACTGCAGCTGTTCTTAGGACATTTTCGTGTTAATGCCTTCCAGTTACAGTGACGGGTAGACAAATTACGATTAGATATCGAAAAAAAAAAAAAAAGTTCCCTTTAATTCTAAATTTATTATTTAGTTGGTTTTTTTTATTGGACAGAAATAAGTATTCAACGTACAAACTTCAGTAACAAATAGATCAAAGCTTTTTATATATATATATATATATATAAAAAAGGCTAAATAAATTGAGTTGACAAAAATTTCTTCCGGTTTTTAAGTAAAAATAAAAGATATTAATTTTAATTTTATTGAACTACATCTTCAATAGTTTGTTCCACTACCTTCTGCTATCTTTCAGACAACTTCATAATTCCATCTTCCCACAACTTTTTTTATCTTGAGCAAAAAAATGTTCCAGCACCTTCCAGGGAATTGAATTTTTTCCATGAAGAGGATTTTATAAAAACCGAAAGCAATGGAAATCCGAAGGTGCAATGTCTGGTGAATACAGCGGTTGAATCAGAACTTCCCAGCAAAGCTGTAACAGTTTTTGCCTGGTCATCAAAGAAACATGCGGTATTACGTGCTTATTGTCTTCCATCTTCAATATTAAATTGGCGACACAAAATTCACCAATTTTGATCAGTTTTTGTTTTAAATGCACTCTGGTATGAAAGCTGTCACTGTACAATCCAACAAAATGGTGTCGAATGACGTTAAAGACATCTAAACGCTACTAGAGCCAACACACGTAAAAAAAACGAACGAACTTTTTTTGGCCTACCCAATAATTATAAAAATTTATATGATACCTTAATTATACGCAAATGCTTCAAAGAAAAAATATTAAATAAAATAAAAATAAAAAAAAAACTACAACTAAAGCATGTAATGTCAGATTTGCAAAACCAACATTACAATAAATAAATAAATAAATAAATAAATAAATAAATAAATAAATAAATAAATAAATAAAAAATTAGTGTGATGAAAGGATATTTATTTCCATTAATCAGTTTCATTTCTTAAATTACTAAAAACGTATTAAAAATATAATTCATTTAAGTAATAATAATTATTAAGTGTGAGGTTGAATACATTTTTTATTTATTTATTTATTCACTTATTTATTTATTAATGTTTGATGTGTTCACTTTTTATTATCTACTTTTCATCATTGGGTTCTTCTATTAACATTAACGCTTTCATATTTTTTGTTTTATTTTACTGACTTCTTTTACTGTAATTTTTTTTTTTTTTTTTTTTTTATTACATTTATTTGCAGTAAATAATTTTGTTTAATTGATTAGATTGCAAAAATCTCTTGTAACACTCTTGTAACTTTTCAGTTTTTATTTCTTTACTTTATGTTTAGCCGTATGGTAAGACCTAAAATGATACCAAAACAATTCAAGGAAGTTGTGTCTGAAAAGAGCACTTTCTGATCACTTTGTTTAGTCCTAGTTTTTCGGTTCCTAAAGATCTAAATTCTATCAAAATCGACGTGGAGATCACTTTTGGTAATTAATAATACAATTTCAACTTAACAAAACATAATTTTTGAAATGTAGCGATGACAGCGCTTTTGTCTACACTGTATTTTCCTACTTTTTGGCTTTTATTTTGTTCCTCCCTAGCTCCTTATCTAATTGTCAGATTTGTATCAAAGTCAAATGGGGTCGTACTTATAACTACCTAAACCTATCTTTAAAATTTCAGATTCGTAGGATTTGTAGTTTTTGAGTTAATTTAATGACAAAGGGACAAAGTCATCCATTTTTCGTATTAAAATTTTTTTGTTCCAATTATTTTTTTTTCTTCCATGCATATAATACGACATTACAAACCTTAGAGCAAACCTGTAGCATCCTGTAGTAGATAGAATACTGATAAAAAAGAAATCTGTACAATTCCTAAGAAATTTGCAATGGAAATTTGTTGTCTTCAGCTACTTATTAAGATCTGCGTCATTTCTGTCAACAGCCTTCGCACGCGCCTTCACGGGCAGCTGTTGAGAAAAAGGGGTCAATTTTCCCTCAATCCCCCACAACTCATGTCCCACGCACTCTACAACAGATGGCAACAAAGACGATCAATTTAAAACGTGACAAGAACTAAGTACACAAAAACCCAAGTGTAGTCAAAATAACTCTGCCTTGTGACATTCCATCGTCTCCTGAAACAGATATTTTCTCATTCGGATAAAACGAAGGACACGAATATGTTTGGCAACTTATAATAATGATATGAAATAAACAATTTATTAATAAAGCAGATAGAATGTAAATGTTACAAGAAAGCTTATTATAACATGAAAGAAAAAAAACAAGTATTTTGTGCAAATGAATCTGTTGTTCCAGATCGGAATACTGGACAGTTGTTCAGTATTCATTACAGACACTGTAATATTTTGAATGTGTTATTGCAAAGGTTTAAAAAAGAAAAAAAAATGCACTTGTGAGCATCTGAATTTAGCGTTTCTTTTAATTGGATTGATTTTTTCTTGTTTTTGTTTTTTGTTTTTAATTTTTTTTAAATTAATTTTTTTGCCTGAGTTCAATCTCGGGAATTTTTCCTAGATTATTTCTGTAGAATGGCTGTAGGGTTCATCTCTCTGTGAAATGAGAACCCAGGGTACTTTTCTGGAAATAAAGGCGGAGGAGCGTTGAACTGACCACCTAATCTCAATCCAAAAGTTATTGAAGCGTCGAAGCTTATACTTTCGTTGCCCCAACAGAGAATCTTATGGGAAATGTTTAAAAAATATTACCTCTTTATTGATTACGGCATAAATACGACCTGTGGATGTGGATTTTAGACCAAAAAACACATCAATACACGAGTATGCGGTGTTATCAAGATAAATAAACAGAAATTGTTAAAAAAAAACTGGAAGTATACAGACACGTTTACACGGTTCAGGCATCTACATTTGGAAAGTTTACAGGCCAACTATACCTTGTTTATCTTTAGTTGGAAGTAATCAAGGTATTTTTTTTTAATGTCTTAGCAACGTCCTCGAGGTAATAAAGAATAAAGAAGCCGTGCAATCAACGCTTCCCCATGTATAAATAATATGGATGTTCAGTGCAACCATTAAGGACCTTGTAGATTATAAAAAATAGTAAAATTTATGCTTTTGGGAATAGATTATTTATGTATTCTTAATAAGTAATGATGATAAATGAACCATAGCTGTAATGATAATGAGAAGAGTCAACAGCAGTGGAGTTTTATCAACAGGAGGTGGGAGTCTGGCAAGGGACGGGTTTTTCGTATCCGCCTCCGATATCCGGGAGGTAATTCGAACCGGAAGAGAGGGGTTTTGTAAAGTGAAACCAGGCTGCGCGTGTGCCTGACCGGCGGAGGAGAGGGTTCAGGGGATAAAGGCGATAATCCGCCCGCGTCTCAAGATATTTCGCATCTGGACACACAGGATGTTTGGATTCTGATGCAGTGGAACGGTCCGGACGACGGAAGCCTAGCGATAGACAAAATAGGACACAGACACAACACTGAGACCTGTTGAGAGAATTTAAAATAAAGTGAACTCAAAGACCACTTTCCAAAAACAATACAGTTTTTCTTCGTTTCTGTAGTCATGAAAATATTAGATGAAAAACCAGCCTATTTTTCAAATTATCCCAAACATTTTAATACAATCTACTTTCAAATGTATTAAAAAATTCGCAAAATTAAAGCTTTACATTGAATTATTGAACCATTCACACGAATAACACTAACCAATAGTTTTAACTATCAGTAATCCAACAATTAGAACTACTTTTAATTACTATTAAAAGTCAATTGTAGTGAGTAGTTTCAGATGACAAGATCAGTAAAGGATTCATTTCAAAATTATAATTTTTTTTAAGCATAACATTTTAAATAAGCCTTTTTTTAATTATTTATTGCTTGTAAAAACTTGGTTTTTGCTTATACAATGTTGTTTCGTGCGATGGTAGAAGTTCTACGTTGATTTAATTATCATATTATTATTATTTTTTTTTTAATGAATTTTGCGCTTGTACGACAACAACCGGCTGTCACCTAGAGACCAAATGAGAAAAATATCCAATAATCAAACAAGTGATTATAATTTTGTGCTAAAGCGTAAATTTAAGAACGACCCATAATAATAAAAAAAAAATTAAAAATAATAATAAAAAAAGGAAGCACATTAACGTAAGGAAAAATAAAAAAAGTTAGGAAAATAAGAAAAACCAAAAAACTCCACGCAGACAATGAAAAGAAAAAAGATTAAGAGAAAACAAAAGTAAGATATACAAATTTGAACCGACAACCTTCAGTATATGAGCCCGAAACCTTAACCATCAAGCGTTGGCCCCTGAAAATATCCCATTCCTACGGTGTTTGGGCCTCTGAAGACGATGGTGAAATCAGTTTGTCGATCCGACCTTCCGTTCGGGAGTTGTTCTGACACGGACGGACGGACAGGACAAACGCAATAGCTACCGATTTTGGTCGCTATCACAATAGCTCCCAAATGGGTCGTTAAAAACGTTTGTGAAAAGCGAAAAATGTTTTGTCTGAATATAACATCATCACGGGAGTTACTTTCAATTACAACCTGAGGTAAGGTAAGAGGGGAGAGGATGAGAAGACCAAGGTCGATTTCCATGTACAGCAATTGCATCAGTCAGTACGTGGCAATATTTAATATACGCTTTACCATACTTTTAATCAAAATTTTGATTAATGTCATAAATCAAAATTCCGAATAGTCGAAGAAATTTTGCAAGATCTCGAGGTAAATACGAGGTTTTGAGGGAATTGGTAACAGATGGGTAAAATTCCAAACCTAATACAATATAACATTTAATCAGAAAGAAAAACTTCAGACCTTGAAAAGAAATGAAAACGAAGAAAACACTGTCAGGAGGTTAAAATTTTTAATGGAACAATGGATTTGGTTGTGACCTCAATACAAAATGATCCCCATGATGAAACAAGATCGAAACAGTTGAAGGTGATCCTTTGTATGCTAAAACTAAGGGAAGACACAATTGCAAATAAAGGCAAGCAAAGTTCTGAGAACCACAACATTCTTAAAATTGGTTAAGAAATTTAAAACATTGTAGAGACCTGCTGGTTATCAGGAGAGTCATGTAAAATATTTGATGTAATAAAGATAAAACTTACGACATCGTATCATTTTTTTTATTTAATTTCTGTGTGATTTTAGTTTACTTTTCGTGGTAAGGGAGCGTATCAGGAAGACTGTTATTTTCGGCCACTGTGGTCCCCGTTTCTTTCAAAATCATCAGAGGTTGCATCTGATACTATTTGTCTATCGTTGTAAATATGATAGATAATCCTTATTTATGTGCATTTCTATTTTTTTGTGATGTTATTATGATTTCCGCAAGTTTAATTTGTTGTTATTTCTATTCTTTTTCTACAATGTAATCCTTTATCACCTAAGCGTCTGCTAGCGGGGATTGAATGCCTGCATTTTTTTTTCTTAATTTATATATTGTTGTATTTTAATATGCAGGGCCATTATTTTGTTGATTTATATTTTCTTTATATGTTTCTTGAGATCACTGAGCTGTTAGATACTGAGCGAATCCAACTGATGATGGTTAGGAAACCTGAAACAGCTGTCCTGGATTCCTGGTATCAAAAATACTAAAAACAGCTCCAGTGAATCCTTATTTATATACGTGTATGTTTCTATTGTGATATTATTATCATTTATGTACGTTAAATTTGTTATTACATCATTACAAATATTTTCATCTTTCTAAAATAAATCATTTATAAATTACAGCGATTACTGCGTTTTAATTCGGCAGTGACTTCTTATTTACTGGACACCAAAATCAAGTGCGATCTTCCTTGTAAAAATGTCTTAAACATATCAGCTACCTAGTATTGCATTCTAGAAACTTATTGATACTTACTTCCCGGCGAACGGGATTGAGTTTAGGTCCGGTGGTCAGCCCAATGCCGGTCCGCTTTTAACCCCCTGGAAAGAAACTCGGTAAAAATCCCTTTCAACAGAAGGCTGGGTAGACTCTCCATTTGGAAAAATTCCCGCCTTCCGCTGTGACCGGAGATCGAACTCGCACTTCCAATCAATAGCCAAGCGCCCTTACCACTATCCCACATTAGACTGCCATCTCGAACTCAGTGACATAAGGAACATTTTAGAGTTATCTGTAAAATACGGAACCTAAATTTATTTTTATAGGAATTATAGTAGAGCATCGAATATCCGAAGCAATGTTGCAGGGAGATGTTCGGATAACTGATATTTCGGATAGCCGATTATTTACGATAAAATTGTACCAGTGCCATAGGAGCAATATGAAACACACAAACAGTGATACATATTAAACACAAAACCTTATATTGTATTTTAAACATTTCTAATTATGGTCCAAGTCACGTTTTAGATAATAAATTACCTTATTTTAAATCTGTGAGTTCGTTGCGTTGTTTTAGTCGTTACGCGTTTCGGGTTCTATGTGCCATCATCAGACCTATCACTCGGAAAGAAATTAAGTAATTCGCAAATTAACTTTTTAAATTTTTGGTCTACTGAAACGCCTTCGGTTAACCGAAGTTTCGGTTGATTGATAATCGGATAAACGATGCTCTACTGTATTATTAATACTAGTTTTTACAACTTTCTCCTGATTTTTTTTTTTAATTAACAATATGGGAAAATTCCAAACACTAAGTACTTAATATTGTGACAAAACGTTTTTGACAATATGACATATGTCCAATAAAACTACCCTTTGAATTAAGCTGTGCCTTTACTTCAGTGGAATCTGGGACCAATTTACGTTTGATCCAGAACCCTAAGAATTGACCAAATACGTTTAGAGCCTAATAAAATGGTTTTCTCTAAAATTGTTTTTTTGTTGTTTTTTTTTGACAATGACAATGAAAAAGTTGATTTTCAGAAAGGTGTAACTGATTTCAGTAATTTTGATCGTTTTTGGAATTGTTCCAAGATCACCAATAACCATTGGCACTGTTTTAACATTTTTATGCCATAATTGTTCAATTTCAATTTCCAAATCATTGTACTTATTTTTTTTTCCCGTTGTTCTATTGTTGTCAGGAATTGCTACATCAGTGAACCAACAATAGTAATATCTGGCGTACTGTGATCCAAATGTCAATCAATTTGTATTTAAAATCAAAAACATTATATGTTTTATAACATATGTATTATAACAGGTCTATAAGGAAAATCCGTTTCTCTGATTATGTTTAGCAGAGTTTTTATTAATTTTACAGTAATTAGACTTACGATTATTTTTTTGTTTTTTTTTGGGTTTTTTTTTTTTTTTTTCTTTTTCTTTTTAACGTTTTAAACCAACAATGAGTAATTCCATTGAGAGATTTTAAACTACAAAAATAAAATTTTAGATTTAAACAAGATAGGAGTAGCAATCCCAGTAGCGATCGCATAATGCCCCACGGCTTCTATACAGAGAGGAATGTATGAGAGGAAAACAGAAACGTATCCTTTCAAAAGTAAATATCCTACAGATCTGCCTATCATTCAATGGCTAGGTAATATCATCCCAACATTGAAAAGGAAGGAAGATTACAAATATTGAGTCCTCCAAAGGGACCCTTAAGTTAAATATTATTTATTTATTTCTAATCGTATATGTTTTCCACCTAATACTCCTAACATAATCAGGAAATAAAAAAGCAATACAAATGAAGAAAAAAAAAAAGGAAATTAAATAAATTAATAAATAATAAGTACCTAAAAAAAAAAAAAATTGTCTCATACGCAGAATCGAGCGGATTTTATTTTCTAATAAAAATAGACCAATCGATGAATATAGGCCAATCAACGATGGAAAATCAAACGACGCAGCCTCAGACTGACCAATCATGAATTTCTCGCGACAGACGGACAGAATGAGCGGATTTATAAGCCTCCTGTATGAGCATCGCTCTGTACAAAAGCCTAAAATTCATAATTTCTTTTTTTTCTGATTTTTTTTTTCTCATGTTTCTTAAATTTTATGGTTGTACAGGACATGAAACGGGACATATACCGTCAAAATTGTATATCCCGGTAAATATGGGACATTCCTTATAATCTGGGACAATTATGAGGGATATAGATTTAATAAACATGAAATCAAACCTACAACGCGAGGATAAAAAGAAGACTTACCGAAAATTAAATGTATTCTAATTTTTCGTGATTTGTTTTGGCATTACCTATTGAATGCTAAATAACATCATCATGTAGCTGGTGGCGGGAATTTTTACCTGAAATCCTTTCCTCCCCACCTGTGACCTCTCTGCCAGAACGAATACAAGATGTAACACATTTGGAGATCATCCTTGGCGTGTAAAAGAGCTCTCCGTTTTTTGTGTGCCAAGGCAAATCCACCAGAGAAGAGGAGGACGTGTCTTTTTTTCCCCCAGATCCCGTATTATTGGCCAAGGATCAATAAAAATACATGTGTTGGAGGAGATACATCACGGTCACGTCAACGAAACCAGGGCAAGTGATCTGACATCTCTTCAGTATTCAAGGGAGTTAAGGGATGTCAATCAAATAATATTCATTTCACCGAAGAAAATCTACATGTCGAACCGTAAACAGTAAAGCTGAAGTTTTAGGAACATTCACGGATGACAGCGAAGTGGGTGGTTAAAAAAAATATATACGGAAATTCAAGAAACATTATCTTATTGTAAATTAAAATAACCCCTTTTAACTCTCCTTACCACCGCCACAATTTAAAATTAAAGAAATATAACTATATTCGTTTTTAAGCCAAATTTTCGTTTGTTTTGTTTTGGTTTTTTTCATATGTTAGCTCTTTTCTCAAACTAAAGTTTTTAATTTTTTAGTTTGAGTAGAGAGGTAATTTATGAAAAAGAACACAAAAAAACAAACAAAAAACAATTCGCATAAACAATAAACTAGTATGTAATCCCCAATTTGGGCTTAGTAGGAGCTTCCAGAGGTCCATTCTGAGGTATTAGGTAGGAGACCAAAATCATCGTGGTTTATTTTAAGTTGGGGGCCATAAAAAAAGCATCACTTTTTAAAATAATCAGCGAGTCGTTTTAAGGTAATGCGCCTTCAGATAAAACAGAGAAGAAAATTGATAAAATTATAGCTTTTACACACAATAGTTTAAAAAACAGAATATCTTATGTTTTCATAAATCCCCTCCCCCCCTAATGTACCGCCATGTTTTTATTGGTTGAATTATACGACAGGTCCTTTATTAAGGATGTCACCCTGTTCCTTTTACATCTGATTAAAAATTGCTATTAATAGCATTTGAAACTATTCACGTCATTTTTATTTTTAATAATTATTTCTATATATTTAAGAGACTTTATAAGAATATTTACAAAAACAAAAAAACCTTCCTGACTGGTTTCGCTGGCGAGTCACACAGCTTCTTCAGAGATCTCTGAAGAAGCTGTGTGTGGACTCGCCAGCAAAACCGGTCAAAAAGTTTTTTTATTGTAAATATTCTATTATTAAATTGTAATGTGTGAGAAAGCTGCAATTTTAACAACTTTATTAACACACGTTAAATTTTATTGCAATGGAGAAGAAGTACAAGTAGAGTAGTAAGTCTGAGCATGTTTAGTCAATTTTAAGAATTAAAAAAATAATATTTATTAGCTCAACTATGGCTAAATGGGAACTGAGCGGTTCTGGAGTTCATTTAGAGGCTTGAGACCAAAAAGAAAATCATACTCATATTTTACTTTGGATCAAAACTGAGCAATGTACTAATTTATAAAGAAATCCGTCAAACCGTTTTAGCGAGAGATTTTGGAGTCAATTTTTGGAGAGATGGAAGTTGAGTAGATAAAAATAAATGGGCCTGATTTAAGTTGGACCTTAAATAAACAGCGTTGATGGATATCCATCCATTGTGATGCACAGACAAAGATGCTCACGTGAAATTGTGAGAGATGTTCAATAATAACACAATTTCATTGCTTGTTTACCTGCATGATTTAAAAAAAAAGGTATGGGCCACTAAACTAAACCAATTTTTTTGTTATTTTAGACGAACAATTTATTCATTATTAATCGAAATAAATGATGGCATCATAAGAATAATACATAGTTGGCATGACAACTTTTCAATGCCCGCATGGCAAGAATGAATAATATGTTTACAAAAGTAAAAAAAAAAAATCCCATCGACAGTTTTTGAGCTTACTGATCCGTTTTCAAAATTGATAAAAAAAAATCTTATAATAACTGTAAAATTTTTTGAGTTATCGTGCACAAAGAAGTGCGGGCATGCGCCTTTTCATTTAAAATCGTAATTCGTCATTCTAATTCTTTTTAATTCTTTACGATGCATATTAAGGAGTATTACAAATGTTAGACCATGAGTATATGACCCTGTGGTATTTAGCAACCGTGCGGATTTACAAAGAATTATATAAGAATACACAATTCCTTTACTAAGATTAGATAAGAAGTCATTTTATTTTTACTCTGCGTAACACAAAGAAATAAAAAGACAGCCGTAGTAAGTGAATAAATTGTACCTGAAATCATTACTACAATTGAAGCTGTTTTAATTTCAATTGAAATGACTTTGGTGCAGTTCATAAGACGTCATTTTAAATAGATATAAAATCGATAATTACAGCACAGTGGATAATTTAGAATGGATGTTTTTCCAATTGCGAGAACGATTGCGTTTCGTGCAAAGAAAACCCTAAAACCCGGGATTTCAAAGTTGAATTTCGTTTTAATGTGTTGTCGTCGCACGTTTTTAAGAGCCCATTTTTATGGCTCTTTTATTCGGAAGGGTTTACGATACAGGGAAGGGGTGAATGGGGGGGAAAAGAAAGTTAAACCCCACTCGCCTTTACCTGAGTCTGATTCCACCGTTTCTTTGGTGTGGGGGCTCTGAATGGCTCCAAAGCTGTAAAACACAGCAAAACTCTTTCCCGCGCGCTATCAGATTGGGTTTTTTTTTTCCTCCCCCAATCCCATTTTCTCCTCGTTTGCCTATAAATCGTCCTCGGATTCGAGAGAAACTGAAGTTAGAGAAGAGGGAATGGAAAGAAAAGAAAAAAAAAAAACTCAACAACTGTGATTCCGTGTCAGCTTTATTTACCTTCGTTCTCTTCCGAATGTTTTTCCGTTTTCCAGTTCCATTTTTATTTATTTTTATGCTTTTTCTACCCATATCATTTCAATCCTTTTATATTCTCGCAATCCTTTTGGGACTTTTTTTTCTTCGTTTTTTTTCTTTACGGTGTTTTATTCTTGTAAAGTTGTAATTTTGACGATTTAGGACGTTGAAGGTTCACCCATTACCAAATAGGATCACAGAATGGTCAGAAACAGAAAATACTAGCATCATCAACCGATTGTTGTAAAGTGTCACAGTTATATTGCTTACGTGAACTTCATGTAACGTACCGATGGCTGGATATTATTAAGATGTACAGTACTTTAACGTACTTTGTTTATTTATGTGCGTTTCTGTTTTCTTGTTGTACATACTTTTTTTCGTCTACGAATGTCTATCCTTCAGCGCTGCAATCGGCTGGAGACGAAATATGTCTTGCAACACCAAGACAAACCGAAACGAATTCGGAAACAAGTGCGAACAACATGTTTATTCAAAGAAGGTGCTCAATATTGTTGAATAATCATGTTGTTCACACTTGTTTCCACATCATTTAAGCTTTGTCTTGGTGTTCCAAATCTCCTCTCTAGCTGATTGCAGCACTGCTAAACAGCGCCCTCTAGCACCGAAGTTTGCCGTCAACGGACATACATTCGTAGACTAAAAAGGTTTGTCCTTAAAAAGGTTTGTACTCTCTATCTCCCAATAAAGTTTGTACAGTTTTGATACATCCTGTACTTAAAAAAATAATAATAATAATATGATCTAATTTTTCTTGTACACAAACAGGCTTTTATTTTCAAAATGCAGACAATGCAGAGAACAGAAAATAATGTATTACAAGGTTGAAACAGACAAGATCTTAACAACTTATTCAATCACGAGTAGATGACATCATCTTTACGGAATTTTTCATCCCCTCAGGGCTTTGTTCTCCACCACCCCCTGTTTTCTTCGGATGCCCGACAGTTACCTTACAGAGATTGTTGTGGTGTAGCGTTTTATTCTGTTAACATGTAAATAAGGAATACGAAAGAAGAATAGATCATCCAAAGAGAAACACAAAACTTCCATTCACTTCCTGCCCCAAGTCCTGGTCTTATTTGGAAACGAAGCCACGGGAATCAAAAACAAGGCTTGTTATGATGCTTCATCGAGACAGAAAGAACATCAACATTGACTTCGAATCAAAACAAAGCAGAGAGACAAGAAAGGAAAAATATTGTGGTTCATTTGTGAAGATTCGAACGATCAAATACTAACAGATGGAAAAGAATGAAATGGAAGGAAGTTCTCTTGCAAGAAACGGAAATAATAAGCAAGTAACAGTTGGTGTAACAACTTTCGAGTAAAACCGAAAATTCAAATCGCTTACACTAAAAGATATCTAAAATAGATGTTAAGCGTACGCTACGAAAACTTGAAATTGCTTATGGCTTTTTTCACAAAAGAAAACCAAAACTCGAAGAACTGGAAGCCCACTTTCCTTAATAGCAATTTTTTTTTAATTTTTTGTTTTGTTTTTTTTAAGTCGTGAAAATGATAAAACGAAAATCATGTTTTTATTTTTTATTATTTTCTTCATCTCGTTTTTATAACAATATT
>JAFIDM010000007.1:37936358-37990388 GCA_023159025.1 Thereuonema tuberculata | reverse complement strand
ACAAATTTATTAACAATAAAATAAAACGAAAATAAAGAAAGAACACTATAGACAATCACCTGTTTATTTAACCCCTAAATGAGTTCTCCCGAAGTCGAGACCTAGCTAAATCGCTTTCTCGCACCCGAAACGGAAGATTTCCTATTTCATCAAATTCCTTAGGCCAGTTTTCAAGATAAAATTTATAAGAATTGCTCGCTTTATATTACAAATTTGATTAAAAATTAAAAACTGACCCGGAAATAATAAACATAGTTTACATCCAGCATTGCGTATATAACTTGCGCTTATAACTTATTCTTTGGCACAAATTCGTCATCCAAATCTTGAAAGATTTTGCTGTAGTTATACAATATTTATATCAAATCAAAAATAAATTTTGTGTTTTGTAGATATAGATAATAATACGAGTCACGAATTGTTTGCAAACAAATTTATCTCTAATAACAAAGAGCTTTCCCTCGACTGGTGAAAGGAACAACTTCCTTGGTGTGTTTGTAAACTCTCTCTTTATTGGAGAAAAGAAAGAGAGACGGGCTGACCGACGCCAAAAACTAGATCAGTGGCAAATATAGGTTAGCAGCACTTGCCACCCATATATGGGCATTGACAGCTCTCAAGATACGATCAGTCTATCTTAGTCACACAAGACAAGATAGGCAAATAAGAATCTACCTTTAGAGAACTATCATCTCGAGATTCCAAATCAATTACAGAGATAAAGGCAAGTCACCTGCAGCGCAATCTGGAAAAATCACTGAAAATGAGAAACAAACATTTATGGAACCTTTAAAGAAAATAAATAGAAAAATGAAATCAAAATCTATAAGTTTCATACAATTCAATTTAATTCTGATACATATTAGAGATACAATCTACTTTTGAAAAAAGGAGTAGGTCATGTTTACAAATAACAGTGCAGGAATGAGGGATTTCCTTATTCCTTTTTTCCAGATGGTTCTTTGTTTGGTTTTTTTTTTGTTCAATATTTCGGCCCATTGAACCGCAGGTCTTTTTCAGGAGCGCTTTACTGAAGGGTAAAGTGTTAGCGAAAAAAATGTGTCATTATATTGAAGTAGATATAGTAGAGGTTGTTGTCAGAGGTCTACCCAGGAAATTGGAATTGGGAGTGTGGGGTTATGGTGGTTCAATTGAAAAAAAAAGTTTCCTTTTTTTTCCAGATGGAGGGTTATAAACAAACAAACAAAAAACGTCAAACCGCTGGATTTCTTCCACTTTAGGATGCAATGAGGCTTATATTGATAATCCTTTCTGAAAATCCACATGAAAAAGGATCGCGGATCACTGAGCCGAAATATTGAAAAAGAAAAAAAAAATCTAGAATTGAGAATCACTTCTTCCTTTATTGATATTTTCATGTTTGAATGTTTTAATTTAAATCAGTTTTAAGACAATAGGATTATCTAATTTGCAGAATTCAAATAATAATAAACGCAACCATTAAATCCATAAATATGTATGCCACTTTTCACGAGGATCCATTCACTGCGTTGTTCAAACGTTGTTAAGCGAGGAAGTACATTTAGGATAAAACACTTAATCCATAGATCGACTAACAGATTTATAGAAAAAATAAATCTTACTTGTTTTGCTATACAGCAGGATCAGAAGGTTTTTTTGATAGAAAATTTTCTTAAAAAAATAATGCAATATAAGACATTGAATAAAATAATGTAGTACTAATGGTAACTTTGATAAAAATTGTTACATACATAATACAATACATTATATAATGACATACATAATGTATTATTTATTTATTTAATATATAATTATATTATTAAACGACAATCATGAAATTATTATAAAGAAAGCCGTTACTGATTTCTGGAATTCTTAATTGTCTATTTAAAAGATTATTATTATTTTTTTTTAATTAGTAAAGTTTTTTTTTATAATTTTAATCTATTAGAATTTTAATATTTGTATATTTTTCCAATCACATCTATGGCTTGGATTAAGATGCTTAGCCATTCCTGGATTATTCCATTTGCTTCTAACCTTTAACAAATGCTGTCTTATTCTTTTAAACAGCAATTGTTGTGTCATGCCAATGTATTTCTTATTGCACTTGGTACAAGTATTTTCGTACACCTACACCTAACTGTTGATTTTTTTTTTGACAATATATCTTTTTCATTTGATATTATTTGAGAGATTTTGCTTATAAGACTAAAATATATATGTTAGATATTTTCTTATTTCTTCTGTTATAACTTGGAAGGCTGAAACATAATTGTATTCCTTCAATAGAGAATGAAATCTTTACTTTGGCAATTGATTGCTGGGTGTATCCCAAGGTCGCTTTGGAAGGCAAACTGGAAATCGAAGAGAGGATTTACAGCGTTCACCCGATAAGATATAAAACACCATCATAATAAACTGATACTATCATAACACCTGATTTATTCGCAGTGTAAAATTAAAAAAAAAAAAAAATACACAAGGATTTATGTATAATGAATTTCTATTATATCAACTTATAAGTTTTATATGTATAGGAATTCTAAAGTAGGAGTAAGAAGAGATCGAGAAAATGTTCATACAATATAGAAGCTGAACAAATTAAAATGCTTTTGAATTCAATTTAAAAAAAAAAAAAAGTCAATTCAACATTTTGTAGTAATACAAAACCAAGTGTTCCAGTACAATTTGCAATCTATCAAACGTTGTTTGCGTTGTTAAAACTGACATTACTACTGAATGGCACGCAAAACTCATTTATTCACATCGTTGCATTTAAAGGGTCAAGCACAATTTCAATCAAGGTCTCCTCGGTACACCATTGGCTTTCAAATGGGCCTACAGGAGAGTTGTTGCCGCCCAAGCAATTCCAGTAGAAGCGACGCCCGCATTGAGTTCATTTGCTATATCTAAACCCTATTTTGCACCGTTCTAGCAATTCTGAGTAAGTGACCAGTGACCACCTTGAACCGAAATGCTTCCTTTTGGTCGTAGATGTAATATTCATTCCAAGAATAGTCGATTCAGTGAAGACAGACCCCAAATTTGTCCTGTTATCGTTATTTCTTAACCCAATCAATATTCACAAACAATACGGCCTAAACCTCCAGGCCATATGGAGTCCAGTGAATTGTAGCTCACGGGCTCCGATTCCCGGTTTGGAGGGCTTTACTTACACACGCATATACAGAAAATATTTAACAGTTTCCCTTGTAGTGGGTCACTAAAAAAGCTTTATTGGTCTTCATTTCTTGAAGTTATAAGAACAAAGTTAAAAAAAAAATCTGTCTAAATTGTAATTGACACAGTGCACTGAATATTTTCTCAAAATTAATTAAGACCGCATTACTTTCTTAATTTGTCTAAATGCAATTAACTGTTAATGTACCGAAGCACGCGCAACAAAGTGAATTACAAAACAGGATTAATATCCATTGTTAGATAACGATGATTGTTGCATTTCTAATATTTTTTCCTCACGCAAAAGTTTCTACACACAAATGTACACATGAAAAATTTTAAATACAAAAATTTGATCGTCTCTCGTGGTAATTTAGAGTACAACGTTTCAAGAAGATGCACTTAACCTATCTTAAAAACCTTTACACAAACACACACGGATAAAATTAATTACTATTTACAATAAAAACGACCGGTTTCATTGGCGAATCCTCCACTATCTTCAGGTGAATGTTACAAAAATGGATCTCTACAGTCACCAACAGTCTGACAAAAGAATCACAGAGTTGACGTTACGTTCAGCTCATGGGATACGTAATGTCGACCCTTTTAATTTTTTTGTCAGACTGTTGATCCATTTCTGTAAAATTAACATGCAGATATTGGCGTATTGGTCGATGAAACCGGTCGTTTTTATTGCAAATAGTTATTAGTTTTATCCATGGAGAAAGTTTTTTAAGATATCTAATTTCACGCAATTTAAAACTTTAATGAGTAATTCACTTCACCTGTTCAAGAGATGTTAAGAGTAAGGAACACATAGAAACCTACACCCAGACTGACTGATGATAGAAGCCCATATTCTTAGGAAAGTAAGTTAAAAAACGAGAACTTAAAACGAAATTGAGTGGGAAACCCAATTATTACTCAATTTCAATACTCTGTAGATTGGTTTCAATCAGTTTTTATTTGGAGCAAAAGGGAATATCAATTATTGACAAAGATTTGACGCCATCTGGGTCACTTTGGTGGGAAGATTTGTGTATTGATAGGAAACTGTCTTCTCTCGACTCCACCCTTATTCTAATCTAAATAAGACGAATTGATAAGAATCGCTTATTGGGTAATAAAATAGAAATTGGGTAATAAAACCGCCACCTTTCGTTTTGCGGCCTTCGTAAATGAAGAAACAAAAGAGACAAAGTTTCCTATTAGAAATCAACGATAAATTACAGCATTACGTAAAAAAAATAAGAACTAATGTAAGACGTGTAACACAAAGCAAATGAAAATTGTAATGGACTTTTTTCGTCATGTTGGTCAAATCAGGGCGGATGAGAAATCTTTCGTCCGCCATCTTGATTCAAAATGGCGGCTTCGAATGCTAACAGCAAAACATACTCATACATACATACATACATTGTTTACGCTATATAGAAGTGTCTGAAGAAAAAATGTATTGAAGCCACATTATTTACTTAAATTGTGTAAATCGAGTTAATTTAATCAAACCACGCGGAATGGAATAAGGGTTTAATATTCATTGTTTTAAGACAATGAGACGTTACTAGAAATAGGACAGATATCCATTTTTTAGATTCCAATGCTTGTCTGTGGGAATGTTGTTGTCTTCTCGCTCTAATTGTCCCTAGTCTTCGAATATGCATACTAAATTTCAAGAAGCTCCATCCATTGGTTCTAAAGTTATTAGTGTTGTTAGGCACAAACAACTGTTTGATTCGATGAACTTTATTTTCGAATGAAAAGTTTCACTGATATTGGAAAAAAATTCTATATAGGAAACAGGTTCTTGAAGACCTTTGAAGAGTATAGCTGAAGGTGTAGTTTTAAAAAAAGACCAGACACACAATAATTAAAAAACATAAAAACACATTACAATCTCCAGGTTTCGATCTGACTTGCCGATCTTCTTCAAGTCTTGCTGTGTATAAAGCTTATAAAACAAAAAAATGCACTTTTCCCTAACTCTTACTCCTCCGGACAAATCCCAAGTTTGGTCGCGGATCGTTGGTGCCTTCATCTCCAATGTTCCAAAGGGGGCCTCAAAATGGGATCCTTAATATAAATTTAAAAGTAACAACGCATTGTAAAATGGACAAAACTTACCAACTGAGCAACAGTGATCAGAATCGGAGACCGAACAACGCCGTGTCATTGTTAACTATAACAACATGAGGTGTTTACTTCAATTAAAACAACTTTAATAGATAATATCGAGGGTTTACAGAGCAATATTTCAACTAATTAAAAGCTTTGAAGAAATGCACGAAAGTACATGACAGACTTCAGTCAAAATAAACACAAAGTTTCTGGGAAAAAAACCCAAAACGAACTGATGGCCCATTTTCCTACGGATTTATTTTTTATATCCGCAAATAGTTCGGTAGGCCTAAATCCAAGTAATTTTAATCGAATGAAAAATAAAATTGATTGTTCACACTATGATGTGACATTGTTATGGTCCATACGAATCCATTGTTACTAAGAATTAATGCTTTCCAATGAGCATTTTTGCTTTTACTGTAATGCGCCAATTTGTCTACCGACATATACACAAATTTAAATACACAAAGAGAAATAGTCTTTTGATAAAATATACAGAAGGCATTGGTTTCAAAAAGAAGTATATTTACAAATTCAGGAGTCATGAGGAATCAGATACGCATATAAAAATATACACCAATAAATATTTAACGACCCTGCAAACTCAAAAGATCTCAGTGAAAAGCTTTTTACCAAGTTCCAAGAAGACCATTAGGCCCCCACATCAAATTCAGGGCCCAAGTACCAAATGCAGTGACGGGCCCCTCTCTTATATTATGGTCAAAATACCAGATTATATTTTAAGAATAATGTTTTCTGTTTAAAATGTTTATTATTAGTGCAATAGTTAATTTTTAAAAAAATAATTTAATTTCACACAATTTTTATTTTTTTAAAAATTAACTGTTGCACTAATAATAAATATTTTGAATACAAATCATTATTTTTAAAAAAAAATTATCATTTAAGTTTTCGTCACTTTTTTTTTTGAGTTGAAAAAAACCGAGTAATATCTCAAAACATCCAAAAAAATTGACTTTTTTGAGTTTTAATTTAATTAATTACAGAATATTTTGAAAATTTATAAACAAGAAAATATAAATCCCAGATGCTTCACAAGTTTTTCACATTTAAATTTTGAGAATTTTAGGTGCATTGGTAAAGGACATATATAAAAGAAATAAAAGGTTTGCAGTCGCCTGCATTTGCTTGAGTCAGAACCTTAAGACCTCAACCTGGGCCCCTTTGATGGTCGGGCCTCGATTCAAGTAACCTCCTCTTGTGGGGGCCCTGAGACACAATGACTTGTTTAAAAAATTGTTTGAAAGGATACATAAACCCAAAGGATCTTTTAAAGTCTCACTGAAGGGCGACTAAGAAAAAAAAAATAAAAAAATAATTTAACAAAGAAGCCGCTTAGTTCTTCCAGGATTTCCTGAATTGTTTCATGAACAACTTCGAAAAACTCGACTTTTGAGTTTTCATTAGGCTTAAAACGAGAACGATCAAAACACTCTTCAAAGGAAAGAACGAGCTTTTAATTAACAATTCACTAAAACGCTTTAGCTCCTGTTAAGGCTCGCCTAAGACGCTTTCCTTTAAAAGGTCAGAGCTGTGATGAATATCTTAAGACAACGACGACGACGATGACTCAGGTTCCGGCGATGCTTCTAATGTCCTCTCGATCTTTTCATGTCGCTGATGCTCTGATGACGAATTGCGCCCGAAGCGACGACGTCATCACACACACCGTTACGCAATAGTTCGTGACGACAGCGGTGAGGTCATACACACAAACAGATACATCGGTCAGTCGCACGAACGTCTCCTTAACTGGTCAACAAACAAATCAAAAAAGGTGTTTACTAAATCCAGTACTATTTAATCGAAAGGAGAAATCACGTTTCCTAACTACCCATGTTCCAATTTGTAACATCTCTTTCCAAAGAGAAAATAAAGAAACAATAGAACAAACTAATTTGCTATTTTAGCCTATTTTACGAAGGAAATGTAGGCTTGTGAAATCGCTAGGTCTGTTAGTATACAGGTTGACCTTTTAAATTTTGAATTAATTAACGGATTACAACACATATACGGATAAGAACGTATCTCTTCTTTGTATATGAATTATTATTACATATTTATTTATTTTTTTCTTCTTAAGCAATTGTTTCAAATTTCCAAAGGCGAATGTTAACTAACTAACAATGCCAGTGAAGCATCCTTTAATTCCTATTATATTATCGTAACAATGACTCTTAATTAGCACTAATTGTTACGGCATCTAAAACAAAGAGAGCATGCGTCGAAGTCATTATTAGTTACCATTTATTAGTTACCGAAGTAATTACCAACATGTTCAGAAAAGTACTTTTATTTTCACTTGAATTATTATTTTTTTTTTTTTACATGTAAACTTTGTGAAGAAAATGATAACAGTACGAAGAACGACATCCCAGAAAAAAATCCTCTTGGTTTTTTGGGTATTTACTTATAATTACATGATGTAATGTAAAGTTAAACTGATTAATCTATAAATAAATAAATAAACAAATAAAAAGAATGATACGTAGCGTAAAATTTTTCTTTTTTTTAACAACATGAAACAAAATTGCAATGTAAGTTTTTTTTTAGAGAAAATTCGATGTTTTGATAATTTCTTTCTATTACTGAAAATGTAAATATCCTCAAAAGTTTTACCCTGTGTTCCTGGATTCCTTTGTGATTAAATGCCTTGATTTTATACATCAACAACGAATTTAAATATTACAAAAGATAAGAAAATAAAAAAAAAAAATAATTTCGTAATATTTTTAAGTGTTTTTGTATTCATTGATATTTACTGAGTTACGTAATCTCTATTTACATGCAATGAATTAATTCTTACAAGTGTCAGTGCAAAGGAACTGATCTGTAATTTCACTTATCAAGGAATGCATCCATCACATGAAGACTTGGACTTTGAATTTCTTATCAAATTTATATGCATTTTTAAAATCTATAAATGATTGTTTAGAGACAGTCAAAATAAATTGTACTTCAAAATAATTTAACAATTCTTCATTAATATATATTTATACTGCTTAATTTTTTAACAACAGATTTTCCAAATATATGTGACCGAACTTTCTGAAGTCTATTTTCTGTAGACCTTTTTATTATTTCCTTATCGTCGTTTTCTGAAACAATATAGAGAAAAAGGCTCTGTATTCATAAAATTATACAGTTCTAGTTCTTATGCCGTATCAACAATAAGGGATAACAATATGACAGCTTTTAGTTGAGATAAGAGTATTTTAAGTAGGAGTTTTTCCTGTGTTTAAATATTACTTCTAATTTCTTCCTTCATGTCGAGAAATGTCTCTAACAACTCTTCAGTTCGTCGCTGAGGGCGGGTCTGCATCTAATGCTCGTCTGGCCTGCGCTTGTAGTAGGATAAAAAAATGAACATTGGAATTTAAATGTTAATCTAGTAGACTACAAATTTATAAATAATAGACTCTAACTCTTTTCTCATTGCCTCACACACACACACACATAGAGATAGTAATAAGAAATATTTAACTATAGTTTTAATGTAGTTTCCGTGGCCTGATGGATAAGAAGTCTGGCTTCGGATCAGAAGGTTGCAGGTTCGATTCCCTTCGTGGACATTTCATTGTAGAAATTATTTCTGTTTTCACAGGAAATTAAAAATTACTTTTCAAACACAGAGGAAGTGCGTTGCGCACAGACATATCTGAAAAATTATATAAGAAAAACTTCTAAATATAATTTATATGTAATTTTGTAATTTATTTTTAAATAATATTTGATGAATAAAATAATGTCCTTCAAAATGGATGAAGCCAAAAATTCTATATAAAATTCAATTACTTTTGATTAACCCAAAATTTACAAGATTACAAAATGGCTTATGATTCCACATAAAAAGAAACATTGTTTATAGATAATGAGAGTTAATTGAGATCTACTTCAGATTGTGAGATACCATATTTCGATCGAACTTTGACTGACATTTCAGTGACCTATTACACAACCAAATTTCATGAAAAATCAGACTAACAGAGATGCAGTTTCCGCAAGCACAGAGAAGTAGGAAAATCAGAATGTTGATTGTCTTTATTCGTAACGCTTTTGAAATTGATCGAAGTTTCCCTACGGAATCATCTTTCCAGAAATAAAATGTGAGATGTGGTGATCAGCTTGAATCCAATTGAAATGCCCGTCTTCGTTCGCAATGGAAGAGTTTGGAAAGAGGTCAGTGGTTCATCACCCGACAACACAATGAATAAAACAGATTTACTCAACGTATGAATCGAAAGATAAGAAAACGAAAAATATCTTAAGATGTAAGAACATCAATAAATAACTAATTACTAAAATATATTACTTCACCCTCGCAGTAAGTATTTCTTTGCGTAAATAAGTGTAGAAGATGTTACTATGCTTCACTTTACATAATCGGCAATAAAAAAACCAAATTTATAGAACCTATGAAAATCTATTTAAATACTTTCCGAATTCTATTTTTTTTTTTTTTTTTTTTGTTAGTTGGGTTGTCCAAAAAGTTTGTTCGGTTTTTTTTTTTTTTAAGTAAAAATAAAAGATAGATTTTTCATTATCACCAATACTTTTATTGAACTACGTCTTCAACGGTTTGTTCCACTGCCTTCTGCCATCTTTCAGGCAACTTCATAATTCCATCTTCCCACCACTTTTTATCTTTTTGAGCAAAAAAATGTTCCAGGTGCCTTTGAATTGAATTTTTTCCATTAAGAGAATTTTGTAAAGACTGAAATCAATGGAAATCCGAAGGTGCAATGTCTGGTGATAGGGCGGATGAACCAGAACTTCCCAGCCAAGCTGTAACAGTTTTTGTCTGGTCATCAAAGAAGCATGCGTCCTTGCGTGCTTATTGTCTTCCATCTTCAGTATTAAATTGGTGACACGAAATTCCCTAATTTTGATCTGTTTTTGTTTTAAATGTACGCTTATAAGACAGTTGTCACAATACACTTTAAGGAAATGGTGTCGAATGACGTTAAAGACACCTAAGCGCTACTAGAGCCAACGAACTTAAAAAAACCGAATGAACTTTTTGGCCAATCCAATATTTTACTCAAAAAACCGACGAGATAATAAGAATGAAGCCGAACCCGAATGAAGACATTGAGTATCGAGACAATCGTTATATCGAAGTTGCGATGGTCTCGCGAGTTGCAATCACAAACCAATGCGATAAGCGGACATTTGTCCTGATATATTGAATCTGCATAAATTGACCGTATTTATGGCGAAATTTACGTTGGTGTATATATTCGTAAAGGTGTGTGTGTGTGTGTGTGTGTGTGTGTCTTATCTTCCTAATAACTTTTGAACCTCTGGATGGATCTTCATGAAACGTAGCGTGTATATTTAAGGACTAGAGACGATCCAATTTTTACATTTGGAATCTTTTATTATTTTGGAATCACTATCGCAAGATTAGCGCGAGAAGACGAATTATAGAAAACCAATGGAATCCAAACAATGGCTATTAATTGTTTTAAACAATGACCGTCATTGTTTTAAACAATGAATATTAATTATTTTCGCAAATCAATTAATTAATGACTGTTATGATATGATTAAAGATAATCCGATTTCGACAATTTATCGAAATAATTCGAATTTAATTATTTTTTTTAGAAAATGGAGTATTTAAATGCAATCAGCAAATATTATAATTTTACAACAAATGTCTTAAAATTAAAAAAAAATTGTTGACTTTTTGTTGTTGTCGTTTTAAGACTTTTTATAGTAAATAAAAACATTTCTTTACATAAAAATAAAGCATTAATATTTTACGGACAGTTTGTTTTTGTTTGTTTTTTTTATTTTTTTCATACTTCTTCTGTATTTTTAATTTACCAAAAAAAATTCTATTCAGATTTAGGAAGTACGATGACGTCACGAAAGCCCGCGTACGATCGACGCCCACTCACTGGACGAGTGTGTTGTCATCAGAGGAATGTTTTGTTATTCAGATCCAAAGAGAGCGAACGAATGACCTAGTAAATCAATTTCAAGTAATTAAAAAGCATTTCTCAATATCGTATCTCCAGCGAATTCACAGGAGCACACTTCAATCTCAAATGAATTATAGCACTGTAGAATTAGGAAGGCGAAATTAAATAGTAATTTTAAAAAAAGTGTTTTTATTTATTATTATTTTTATGCTTTAGCATTTATTTTTTTGTTTTTTTTTTGTTTTGTTTTGATAGAGAAAAACAAAACGCTGATTATTTAAACGATTTCTCAGTTTGTTTGTTTAGTTTGTTTTGGTTTTTTTTGTTTTGTTTTTTTAGTATTTTGTTGGGTTTTTTTTTAAACAGAAAGTCGCTGAAAGATCGTAAAGTCTTGCTTTCTTTCCTACAAATTATTTCTTTTTTTTAGAGATTTACAATGGAGACTAAAAATACAAACAATTAAAAAATTAAAAACCGTTACATGTTTCGATTGCCATTTCGGCAACCCTCATCCTCAGACCTTCATTTCAGCCGGGTACTGACCGTTAACTTCAAACTTTCAATTTGCTCAATGCTTAGTCCCCTAATATAACTGTTGAACAGATCCTCTCGAAACTTGGCGAGATTGTTTTTAAACAAGAGAGGCTATTCTACTTTCAAATTTTTTCCCAAGTGAATCCCTGTCGAAAATTTTGAAAACAACAACAATAATCCTGTAGGAAAAAAAAAAAAAAAAAAAAATCCGTCTCAGATTTATGCGAATTGTTGTTAAACAATAACGTATCCTTTCTTTCTATTAGGTCACCAAAACGAGTGAATAGGAATGGAAATTCAGCATTGTTGTGTTGTTTTAACAGAAAGAAAACGTGCGGCAGTAGCTTTGTTATTTACAGTTAACAATAGTCTATAGAGACAGAAACGAAATTATATCTAACAATGTAGTTATCCTCGTGCTTTCATGTTATTAAGTAATTGAATTTAGATATCTCAATTACGCATTTGCCGATTTAATTCATTTAAAAAAAAATGAAAAATTTGTAAGATTCTGTTTGCTCAGAGAGTGTATTCACAAACATACTCGGAAACTATTTCTTTGTGTTGTTTAGTATTATAAATAACACTCATAAAATTAAAATGATGTTTAACGAGTCTAATATAGAAGAATAACATTAGATCACCACACACACACACACACTATTAAATTAAACTTAAATACAGTTTAAATTAAACAAGTACTTTCAAAACGTGCAGCGTTTCATTTTCAAATCTCAGGACTTGAAAATGAAACGCTGCACGTTTTGAAAGTACTCTTTATTTAAATTTAATTTTAATAGTATTTGTGTGGTGGCCTAATTTTATTCTTTCGTTATTATAATGTTACAACACAAAGGAACAATCTTGAGAATTGACTCAAGTAATGTAGTATATAAAATGCGATCTATGAGACTCGCGTTATCCTAGAAATAGATACTGAGGTGGTTTCCCATTTGCCTTCCTCAGAAAACCATTATAGAATGGCTTCATACTGAAGGGAAAGATGAAGAAGCAGACAAATACAGGAAAGGAAATAAAAATCCAATGCCGACGTCGGGATTCAAACCCTGGGTTCCGAAACCTCTGCCTCGTGGGAGGTCGCCGTCTTAACCATAAGGCTACGCCGGAATCGGCAACACAGTACGCATATATACATATTTGAAAGGTTTCACGGTTTATTTTGATTATTTCGTTTTTTTTCATTCCCGTGACACATTTATTCTCTATTCACATTTTTTTTTAATTAATTTCGAATCCTTCTTGTCATCTTGTTTTTCGTTTTCTTTAATTAATTTATTATCCTTCTTGTTTTATTGCTCTGTTTACTTAAGAACTTTCTTTTAGTTTATTTTTCCCTTAGTCATCAATCTGTCAATTAACTGTTCCTACGTCACATGTTGACTTGATGTCACTGTTGTACCCACATTGGTTAAAATTTTTGTGTTTATATTATTTGATATTTTGATTTTGGATTCTGTAGATAGATACATATATCGGAGCCGTTAGTCTTGTAAATACGTTGGCTCTTTATTTTAATTCTTTTAAAATTCGACGATAAGTTACATTAGTAATTTTGACAAACCTTTTATTTCATTTGGGATATTTATCTTTTTGGTATTTATACAAATCTCCCAACGTATTAGTATTTCAACGGCGCAATTAGTTGCGACTGTTTTTAGTGAATATATCCTCGATATTTCACGACGCAATACGTACTCTACGGATAACGTCGCAGATAAATTATCACGCCAAAATAACAAATCCATCACTTACCGTAAGTCTAGTAACAAGATGGGTCCTCACTTATCTATCAATATTGTGTATGCAATCCCCTGCAATAATTGCAATAAGCAGTACATAGGTTTTACTACCCAAACCCTATCAAAAAGAATAAATAGCACCTAACCAACTATAAAAACAAGGATGTATTCAAATCCAACTTATTTCTGCATAGTAAATCTACTAACCACACCCCTAATTTTGCAAAGACTCGTGTAATAGACCAGGCCACAAATGTCTTCTCTCTCACCTTACGAGAATCTTGCCTGTTGCCAACACACCCACTACTAACTATGTACTCTAACTTCGTCATAAGGCATCATTTTAAACCCCTCTCACCTCGTCAAATATCACAGTTGATAATAACCTCAGATAAGGTTGAAACGTCCCGTTAAGTTACGTTAGTAATTTTGACAAACCTTTTATTTCATTTGGGATATTTATCTTTTAGTATCTATACAAATCTCCCAACCTATTAGTAACGTTGATTATGGAGTCTATTTTATTTACTTTTCTATGTTTTGAAATCCGATCATAAGAATTTAGTAATTAAAAGGCCGCGCGGTTGGCGTTGTCGCTATGACATCGGTCTCTCACCTCTGAGTACCGGGATTCGGTTCTCATGTGGGTTTCGTGATGGTGGACAATCCGCGCTGGACAGGTTTTCTCAAGGTTCTCCTATTTCCCCTGCACTTCTTCCACCATATTTTCTCAGTCTTTCTCTCCATCTGTCGTTATTTCCGTGGGATAGTACAATAGACCTCCGGTCGCAGTGCTTGGCTTCTCTGCCATCCACATTCACTACATAACAAAACATAGTAATTAAAAAGGAGTGAGAAGTTAAGTGGTTGTGAAACAAACACCACCCTTAATATTGTGATTCGTTGATGATTTACCAATGAAGAGAACACTTAATCTATTTCTTGAACTGGCGAGCAGTGTGTGTCTCTTATAATCCTTTGTGCATGTTCTATGCCGAGCTTAGAACCCCGTCGATGCGGCGAAGCTACCCAGGGCCACAGCATAAATGGTGTGTTGTCTACAGTGAAAGTTCGGCTGAAGTTATCAGCACGAAAAGTGAAATCGCTCCTTGGTTTTCGAAGATTCTAGTGAAAAACAACAGTTTGTGCTAAGTGATATGAGTGTCGTGTTTACGGCGAAAGGTTCATAATATTTTTTGTATTATGATTTAATATTTTGTGCTATGAAAAATGTGATCCCAAAACTTCGCTATACTGAGAAACTACTAACTGTAAGTAATGTTTCTTTTTATTCAAGGCCAGCGACGAACCTTCATCTTTTTAATTTTTTTTATTTAAACCTCTTCCTTCATCTGGACAATGTAGTGAGAAAGGAAGCAGGAAAGTGGAGAAAAACTTTCGACTTGAACTGATTTTTGGCGATCATGTAGCTATGTGAACTTTTAGTTTTAACTATGTGTTTTCATTTGAACTCAGTTCAAAACCTTGTTTCTTTTTATTTATCATCTCTTAGTTTATTTTTGTTTGTTTTTGTTCGTTTTTCTCTGCTACAGGACTGCTTTCGATTATATGCCTGTGTTCACGGGGAATTTCAATAGGTAAATTAAGTAATCTACCTTTTCTCCGTGATAAAGGCAGAGATAAATCATATATTCATGTATTTCTTACATCATCTATTTAATCTATAGTGTTAGCGAATAGAGAATAATTCTACTTAATAAGTTTATATGGCAAAATTTAACATGCATGGGACATATATAACATAAAAAATAAGTATAAAAACGCCTACATTTAAAGATTTTATGCTTATTTTTCTTGTTATATAAGTAGCACAAACGTTAAATTTTGCCGTTATATGTATGTTTTCTTTGCAAATTAATCCTTTATAAGCTAAGCGATCTGCTAGCGGGGCTTGATTTACTATCCTTTTTATTCGTAATTTGTATTTTGATGTTTTTTTAACTGAAGAGCCATTGTTCTGTTTATTTGGGCTTTGTTTATGTTTCGTTTGATTCCACTGAGCTGTGAGTACTGGGTGAATCCAACTGACAATGGCTAGAAAGCCAGAAACAGTCTGTCTTGGGTTCCCGGAACGAAATTTCCAAAAACAGCTCAGTGAATCTTTATTATTATGTGCGTTTTTTTATACTTAGTAAGTTTATGTGTGAGTTTTAATAGTTCAGTGACGGAGTCTCGCCCCCGCGCCGCCTGCAGTGCCGACGCTCCTTTAATTGATTCCCACAATTTCCATTTTGGGAGTTACAAAAATTATCTTCACGAGTTACCTATAAATATTCCAAACAAACAAAAAATAATAATCATTTTTGCTTTGAGTTTTCTTTCAGCCTTGTTAAATACTCGTACTTTTTACTTCAAAATTAATAAAACTAAAATGTTATTGTCTCATTTCATCAAAAGGTCTGTAGTACTTTTGACTCGATTCGTTGTTCAGGTGCCCCAAGGGTTTTTTCCACCCACTCCTTTTTCTTGACCAATCCGATGTTCCGGAATGAAAAGCATTTCCTGTCGTAGTCCTTTTACCCTTTCATTACCGGATATTAAGGTATGCAGGGCATCTACTTAACATTTGGAAAAACCTTCATTGCCCAAGAATATGAACATGGGGAAAACACGCTCGCATTGAAGGACTTCGTACCTCAACTGAGAGATGCGAGTTTCTACAATATATTTCAGAGTTCGATTTTATTATACTCTTTTATACTCTTATTAAATCAATATTTACTACATAAATATTAGGAACGAATCTTTGAAGCCGCCGATGAAATGTTGGTATCTGTTTATTTTCATACAATCCTCAAACAGAAATTCGAACAAGATTAACAGACTTTAATTTTTAATAACAAACTGATTATTATTATTATTATTATTACTACGCTTTCTTCATTTAATACAGTCAGTTATACTTAAAGGTAGTACTTCTCAATGTTTTTCAGATCGCGGCAACATTCTTTGCGTACACATTTAGCTCGGTTCGAATTCTGGAGCAGGTTTATTGTCACACTTATAGACCAGTGGTTCTCAACCTTTTTCGTTCGCATATCCTCAGATATATTTTATCTTTAACTAAATATATTCCAAGATTATTGACGCGTTATTCCAAGTTTTCAATTTATCTGTGCTTAAATAGAATTCCGGCGTAGGACAAACATCTAAAATAAATTACATAATTTACGTCCAATATAAATATTTTAAGTTCAATAATTAAATAATAAATTTTAATTTTACAAATACGTATTTCCTACCGTTTAGAAATTATTAAATGAACAAAGATATATCTGAATTGTAGTGCCCGGATAAGTAAATATTGTTTTAGTAAATAAAAGTGAATCTATCAAATGTATTATCAATTATTATTAATTAATGTGTTAATTAGCTAACTTGTTAATAAGATAGTGAATATATTTATGTGTAATTGTAATAAATACAAAGCGACCGTTTGCACAAAACATTAGAAACAGATTTAATAAGAAAATAAAATATTTTTGTAGTCCGATGAAGAAACCGTTGCAGGTTTTCGAAACTTGTAACATGTTTTATTTGAATTTAAAAACGTTGCTCCGATTCAATTCCATTTCTGCATATTTAATTGACATTAAATTTTTATTTACTGATTAGATTCTTATTCAATTATTTCGTTATTGTTTTATAATTGTGGAAATCAAAAGCGCGCGAGATAATATTTTTACAAACATACGATAATTAAGTACATATTTAAAGTTTATTTTCATGATATTCCTCATTTAATTCGTATTTGTTTTTTACTCAAACTTTTTATTGCTAATTTTTTTTTTTTTTTACTGAAATGACAATTTTTGTCAATTTATTCAACACACTAATTTTATTTCACAAAAAAGTTATTCTATTAACTATTATTCCTATAAAATACATTAGAAATGATCCGGATTTATGAAGTTCACTGCAATTCGTAAAAATGTAGGAAATATAACTATATGGATCGTATAATAATGTATAATAATACGTGCATATTTAATAAAACTTGAATACAAAAAAAATGCCAAATGAAATTGGATTTTATATTTTAATAAATTAATTAATTTTACAATTTACAAATTTAATACTTACGTAGATGTATATTTTTATATATGTTACTCATCCGTAACAGCATAAAAATAAATAAAATAGAATAAAAATTAAAAAATAAATTATTAAAAAAAAAGCGTGCTATTTTGCAATACTAGTATTTTAAATTGTAAAATTAATTTATTTATTAAAAAATATCTAATCCAATTTCTTTACAATTATTTGTAATAAACCTGATATTATATAACATGCACAAATTATTGCGTTATGTAAATAAATATCAATAATACTTATAAATAATATAAAAGTATCAATTAAAAATAAATAAAATCGAAATAAAAATAAAAATAAATAAATTTCAAAAATTATAAGATTTTTGTTTATAAATTTTTGAAATTAAAATTTCATTAATTTATTATTTTCTATTTTGAAACATTTATTATATAATTCAACGTATTATAATTATAAGTATACAGTATTTACATTCTTAAACTCTCACTCGTAAATTCCCAACAATTATCGCAAACAATATTTGAACAAATTTTCTTACTAAATGTGTTCCCATAAAACCACAGATAAAAGATTAAAAAAATTCTGACACTCCCACGATTAGCATAATAAATTATAAACTCACTTTTATTTATTTCTGATAAGGATTATCTCGGGCTTTATACAAAAACCTCTAACTAACTATAATCTTGACTTTTTGTAACTCTTTCTTTAATGGCCTTCTTGGACAGCGATGGAAATGATAGGACCGGTGTCAGTGTGCCAAGGTTTTCGTTACAAAATGGGAGGATTTTCACTGAAATGTAGGCGCATTGATTTATGTGTAGGACATTTGGTTGCCACCTCTTTCCCTTACAGTTATACCCATATTGCTACACACCAAATTGATAGGTGGAGCAGCCAATACAATTTCCCTTTTTTTTTTTCGGTCTTTTTTGTATTCGCCTGATAAGCACAGAGCTATTCCTATTTTTTTATGGACGATTATTATGTGACTTAACACTGACGTTTGCTTTTTCTCTACTAGGTCTCTCGAAACAGTGAATAGTTAGCAGGGTATTGTTACAATGACCCAACAGAGAGGCAGCTTGCATCGGTGTTATTTGCTAGCCACAATAGCAGTCTGGTGAGATGGTTTGGTCTAACATCTGTGATACATTTGTATAAAGATTTGGCTGACATCTTTCATTTTCTTGTGAATGTGTTACAAAGCGGAATCTATTCCATCTTATTTGTCAAGTTGAAAAAGTGTCTCACTACAGGCCTTTGTGGCCCTTGGGGATCGCGGAAGGTAAGGCTCCCGGCGTTCCGTGACCAACGGGACTAAGTTGAGGATCGGGTGGTCAGCAACAATGATACCCATTCGACAGAGGGCTGGGTAGACCCTAGGAGGAGAATGGAGTGTGGAAAAATTCCCGCCCTTCGCCAAGGCCGGGGATCGAACAGCAGGCTAGCGCCCTACCCACTCGGCTACAGGTCCCACTCATTTGTCGTTTGAAAAAGCCCAAAAATTGGGAGCGAAACTGGTGGTGTAACTTTAATATATCATTTTCAAAAAACGTTGTGTGTGAATTTCATTGATATCCATTTTAGTAACAACAGTTTAGCACACATCAGAGAAAAAAAGCAAGGTAGGGAAAGCGATTAGTAAACCAATCACAATGCTTCGCAACGTCTTCTGATCATTGATATTGCTTTAATTTCCTTGTGTTTATTTCCAATAAACCCAACAAGTGCGTCTTTTGACAATCACAACAATCACTATAAATGATTGCAATTGTTGCGATTGTTATGACTGTTATGCAATCATAACAATTTAATCATTAAAATTTAATGAGATTTTAATGATAATTTAATGAGATTTTAATGATAATTTAATGAGATTTTAATGATACTTGTTCACAGACGGACAGAAAAAACGGGAATATTAGTCTGCTGATCTAGATCAGAAGACTACAATAGAATGAAATTGCAAGATAATTGTGTCTGGTCGTACGTCTGTGAGTAAAAATGACTTACATATTAGTTAACGTTGACTCGCAAGTAACAAACAAGCAATAAAAGAAAAATACCAACTTATATTTAGCGCAGACAGACAAAGCCTACAATAACAGAGTCACGGATCTGAAGTTATATATTTATAAATCGTTAGGATTTTAGAATATTTTTAATTCATAAAATACTGCTGTTGGATGTCATTCAGAGGCAATTATCTTTATTTGTAATTTTTAAAATTTCATTGTTAAATAATTAAATAAACCCAATTTTTATCCTTCTTATTTAGTTGTTATTGCTGTCAATAGATACAAAACCCTTTCTCGTTTTATGGAATTCAGACAATCAAGCGGACGGACATTTGGAACAGATAAGAAAATTTACTCTTTCTCTCCTGTTTAATTCGTTGTAATTGTTTTGTTTTGTTTTTCTGTATATTCATTTTTATTTTATTTCTAATTTAAGCGTAGATAAACTTATATGGTTCGTATTGTTGGTCTACACGCCCGGTAAAATGGTCTATTGTTCTATGGAACGACAAAGGGTGATAGACAGGTCTTGGAATATGGCATCACATAAATAAGCTTATTCTGGCTCGTCTACAGAATGGATAGATTTGAAAACAATGACTATTTGTAAGTGGTTGCCTTTATTAGTTCTCAGTAAACATTCAGTAATGGCGTCTTCATGAAATTGTTTGCAAACGAACTACTTACCACACTTCACGGATTGTCCACAGTAATTTTTAAATTTAGTTGACGTGTATGATCTATTTTTGTTTTACCTCTGGGTGATGGTGGATTAGCAATAAATTATAAATATAAGCCGTTCCGGCATGGCCGAACGATCTAGACGGAACCTGGGTGTCGGAACCTGGGTTGTGTCGGAACCTGGGTTCAAATCCAGGTGTTGGCATGGCTGTTTCTTTCTTCTTCTGGTTTCGCCCGTTTCTCCCTGGGACTTTCTATCTCAGGGTTATGCTGGACGGACGGGACGTGAATCTCGTCCCCCCTTCTTGAATATCATTAGCTTCACCCTGACTTTTCCAGGTTGAGCTAGTTCTGTGGTCCCTAGTTGACCAAATATATATATAACTCAGTAAAAACTGTATATGTAACTGTTAAAACTGGTTTATACGTAACCTAGATGTTCGTAGTTCAGGTTTGTGCATAATTGTTTGTAGGTCCTGGCAAAATTTGTACCTTATTTAATTACTTATAAATTATTTCTGAGATATACGTAACTGAGTTACACGTAATTCGCCTTTATACGTAGTATATTTTTGAAAACGAGATTGAATTGTAGATTATGTATTTTCAACTATAGATATTCCCCAGGTGCACCGATATACAGATCGGCGTTCCGAATCGATATATAAAGCTGGCGTTCGTGAGGTTTCTGGGCAGCTTTTAATGAAAGGTTGGTCAGAGACAAAACTGAATGAATTTTCGCATTGATGAAACATGTGTTCCCTTCATTCTCTTCAGACTCTTTCTCTTGTAGCCATGGGTAATAGAAGGAATAAAGTTACTCTTAAGAGGAAAAAGTGAGATTTATTTGAAGTATGAAAGACAACCAGTAAAAATCAAAAGCAGAAATAGCGAATAGCTTAAATATAAGTACACTTCATTATGTGCAGTCATTAGTAAGAAGGAGTCAATTTTATATTGAAAGTTAGGTTCAAAATCTGTAAACTGCAGCCGTCAACGGAAAAGTGAGTAATAACAATGGGATGAAAAATTAGTGAAAATTTGGTGAGTCTTTGCTTTTCATTTATCTTAGAACTGTAATTGTATAATGGGTAGAGCTATAGTATTTTATTCAATCCCTTACAGTTTCTTAAAACACGAAATTAGAAAACCTGTATGAAAATGAATACACTATTTTGAAATTTACAGTTATGCATATCATATGTTGGAAAATATGAACACAAATGTTTATTTAGGAGTGTTCTTAATTAAAAATAAGTGAAACATGAGTTGTAAGTTATTCTCAGTTATGCGTAAAATTTAAAATTTTCTCCTTGAAAAACGTATAAAGCAGTTTTTTACTGTATTTGTAATGAAAACGTAAAAATGCTTCAATTGGAAGGATAAAGATACAAATGATACAAATGATATTGAAAATGATATAAAAGATATATGTCAACGTAAATGACTCGAGGGACAAAGATATAAAAAAGAGGAAATAAAGAATTCCAATTATTATCTAAAAATCTATCTAAAGCGATCGAGTAGTTCACTTGAATACAAATGGCTGTACTTTTGAATGTTCTAATCATGTAAACATTATTTTTTATTTTTATTCGTTCAGATAATTTAGATGATTTTACGACATTCGAATTTTAAAAAGAACTTCTTATCTAAGAATTATTATCTGCGATCAATGTCACAAGAATCTTAAAAAAAAAAAAAAAGAAGCTAAATTTATTTATAACTGTCCGCTTAAAGATGGACGATAATGTCAAAATGAAAAAAAAAAGCTAAAAAATTAAATTCAATTTTCTTATTGAAAAACTATATTAACTGGAGGATTATTCTATAAAATAATAAATTGAGTAATCATTACTTTAATGCAATAAGAAAATACGATGTATATCGTACTATAAAAGAAATCTTAATATTCCGCAATTTTTAAATTATCTTCTAATACAGGGGGAGACCGTTACGTTACACACAGACAGATATGGAAAACTATATAAGAGCCAGCTTTATATTTTGTTAATAATATGATCATTCAAATGGAAATGATAGTACAGAAGTGATCCAAAGAAAACCTACAATAATGTATTTTAGTTTCTGAACCAGTGGCGCTATTAGGATCTATAAAAATAATCTAAACGATCAAAGAAATTTATTGCCGAATTCATTAATTACTTGCAAGAAATAGATGCGTGAAGTGTAATTATTTTCATTACCTAATGTATCCGTTCCGTATATATGTCAAATTGTACTACCATAATTACCGAAATTTTGTAAGGCAGTGTACGAGAATATCGTGTAATATCAATTAACTACTGCTTAATTCAATTAATTAATAAGCATGGATGGATAAGTTTATGTTAATAGCTTAGAAATGGTATTTATTAAGGATAATAATATAACAACGGTCTGCACATCAGCGCGCGTTTATGATCAATTTATTTAAAGTTATTATTAAAGTTAATAAATTTTTAATTACTATTAACATTAAATTATTTCCATCTCGAGACGAGTATGCTAATTAAAAAATATCATTGTATCCCTATTAAGCATCATCTCACTAATTATATCTGAATTATATAATCAAAACCGATAAGTAATCTTTGAAATTCACTCGCTGATAATTTCATGATAAAGACTCACAAGAAAGAAAAAAAAAGAATCGTTCTAAGAAAGATATGCACAGTCATGTCCGAAGAGTAACAGAATAAAACGATAGAATAGGATAAAGTGATGGGATTATTAAAAAAGTTCGAAATCAAGAGGTTATATAATTTTAGGGTTTTGACTTCAACTACATTTGACTGGCGTCCTCAAAGTTTCAGTCAAACGTATAAAACTAAAATTATTCAGGGTTTTTTCTTCTCTTCTTTTGCGTCAAGAAATTTCTTTGTGTAACAGTACTACCTAAATTTTGTCAAGCAGTGTATTAAGCACGAGATTAAAAATTATTGTTTCTATAATTCAAAATAGGTAATTTTGGCTCAAGATAACTAATAAACAGAGATTTATTATTTCCGCGCTCAGAGTTGACCCTCCCAGAATGCAACGCAGCTTATAGATTGATCTGTCCTGGCTTTTCGTAGTTATTCAAATGGAATAGAAAATGGCGGTGGCCGGTTCACAGTCAACATTTCGACGAGGAAGAGTTATCAACAGTCAAGGTAGGGAAATTATTCTTAACGTTGCTCGTCGATTTCTAGAAGATGTATCGCCCAACAACAATTTGAAAAGTAAAAAGGATGCGTTGAAGGTCACTGCAGAATATACTGGAGTGAGTTTGTCAACGATGAAGAGAATTGTATAGTCGCCATTGCTACTTACGCCAGGGAGAAAAAGGCCTCGTTTGGCTCCAAAGATTTCGCCTGACGATTTCGATTGTTACGTCATTCGTCAAATTGTTGCTGATATGCATATCAAGAAGGAATTGCCGCCATTTTCTCTTTCATTTGAATAACTACGAAAAGCCAGGACAGATCAATCTATAAGCTGCGTTGCATTCTGGGAGGGTCAGCTCTGAGCGCGGGGATAATAATAACATTTAGTTTATTTTAATAGCTTGGGAGTGATATTCATTAATATAAAATAATGGTTTGTTTTTAATAGCAATATTGTGAATTGTTTCGCACTTTCGTCGTTTGTGCATTGTTTTGTTGTAGATTGTTAAGGACTTAACTTATTAGCCTAACCAAGTATACAGCATTTTTTCTTAGGCTCGTTTGTCATAGTTTAGCTATTCACACAATCAAACACGAGTATATGTTATTGAAGCCAACGGCTTGACGATTGTCGTCTTAATTCATACACTTTTGTTGGAATTCAATACAGTGAAAGCGAACTGCTTGGCGAGGAAGGGGAAGGAACTGACACCAGTGAATGTTATTTGTGCGCTGCTATATAAAGTAGGGGAGTTTTTTTTTTAATGTGTAACAATGTTCCGTACAGACAGTTGAGAATTGTGGTTCTTTACTTAAAACAGTTTCCTTCTAATTACTATAAAATGGAACAGTTTGTGCAGTGGAGATTATAAGATCACCAGGCCCCCCACATCAAATTCCGGGCCCAGGTACCAAATGCAATACCGGGCCCCCCCCCCCCTCCCCCCATGTATGAACAAAATAAAAAAAAACGGAATCCCCAAATCACCAACCAAAATAAAATTTAAAATAACCGAATCCGTAAATCGCCAACCAAAAAAAAAAAAAAAAAATTACCGAATCCTTAAATCGCTAACCAAAATAAAAAATAAAAAACGGAACCCCCAAATCGCCAACCAAAAAAACAAAAAAGGAATCAAACACCTTCAGACTTTCGAAATCTCACCTTCTAAATTTTTTAAAATGTGATTATTTGTCTCTCATCTTTTTATTAAATTAATTTTAACACACATTAAAAAAAAAATAATCATAAATTAAAAAAAAAATATGGAAGTAAAAGAAAAATCTGGGAATGTGATAAAGATGATTACAAACGGAATGTACAGAAGCGATACAACATCAAAACTTCAAATTCTACACTTCTTAATAGTATCGAAATAGTGATTGAAATACTCTCCAAACAGGCTGAACTCAATGAGTAATGCCTGAACATTAAATAAATTCTGCACTAGTAATTATAAAATTAAATCTTTCATTATCTAAATAAAAAGAGGAGCTGATGATAACCCAACAGTTGTGGGTTGAAACCGTCCTCAGGCTCCATTTTTTACAAAACTTTAAAAAGTTAAAAGTTTTATTATTAGAAAGCTTTTATATTATTATATAGGATTTTTTCCAAATTCCTTAAGTGATTGTGGTTTAAATAATTGGATTTTCAAAGAAATAAAAATCGATTATCAGACATAAAAATTTCCTTGCAAATGTGCTTAATGTAGTTTCAATTACTAAGCAAAATAAAATCCAAAAGTTCATTATAAAAAAATTATACAGTAAATTTTAATTAAAAATTAACTTTTCTTGCCTTTTTGAGCGCAAATTCATTAATTAAATCTGATGTGTCTAAATCGCAGCTATTTTATTTTCAATACTGATTAAACTCAAGTTTGTTAATCGTTCTTGTGACATAGTAGATCTTAAATAATTTTTTATTAATTTAAAAAAAACTTCTTTCACCGGAAGCCACTGTCACAGGTATTGTCAAAAATATTTATAATGCAATTGTTATATTTGGAAACATTGGAGTAAGATCATTTGAAAATATATAATCTAAAACTGCTAATGCATTCATGCAGGGCTTCAAGTATGTTAAAAGGATTTCAATTTCATCACATAAATCTAACGCATTTATATCAGATTCATTTTGTTCATTATCGGGTAATTTAATTTGCAAATCCATACAATATTTTATTTTAGTAACTCGATTCAATTCCAGCAACGAATAAATGTTATTTAGAAACTGAAAAGTTTCGTTATGAACTGTCATTAGCTCAAATCTTTCCTGGATTTTGGATATTTCTGTATCTAAAATAGTGAAATAAAAATTAACTTTATAATTTTCTAATGGCAATTCAGGACTTTCATCCACATTTTCATACATAAATATTCTCTTTTTTTTTTGCGAGGTCTTACAATATCAAGCTGGGAACTTAGTTTCACAGTCAATCTCCTGTGTAATCTTTTGAGCTTCATTCAACATATTTTTAAAATTATCATCCGATCTATATTCTTGTGAGTAAATATTGAGGTCGTGCAGCATTTCAATTGCCTTTGGTATAACTAAATCACATTTTTGCAAAAATTACTTACAACATTTACCTTAGATATTACCTTATGTTATACCAAATAACTATGGAACATATAAATTTGTATGATTTAATTTTTTTTATAAAAGATTTAGCCATATTTCTTGTATTAGCATTCCTAGATGAATCATTAAATAAAACATATAATGCATCATAAATTGATTCCAATATATATCTTAAAACTTTTATAGCGTCGATTCTACTTTCCCACCTTGTTTCAGATACTTGTTTAACGGTCAGTGAAGGACACTCTTTCATTAAAATTTGCCAACGATGAGTTGACTTCGAAAAGAAAACATAAATTTCTTGAATCAAAGTAAAAACGTTAGTAATTTCTAGAGACGCCTTTGCGGCATCATTAATTACTAAATTTAAACTGTGTGAAGCACATGGCACATAAAAAGATCAAGGATTTATAACTAAATTTATTTTTTTTTTTTTTTGGAGACCATTGTTTTTCTTTCATATTAGCGCCGTTATCATAGCCTTGGCCTCGCATATCGTAATATTTTCTTGATTTAAAAAGTCTATTATAAATCTGGTTAGTCCCTCTCCATTAGAATCTAATATAGGACAAAAGCCTAAAAATGTTCTCTAATTTCAATTTTTTTAATAATATTATTTAAATGCCCAAATCGCACAATAATAGTTGTTTGTTCCTGGTGGCTAATATCGGGAGTACAGTCTAACATTACTGCATAATAATTGCACAATTTTAGTGCAAATTGGCTGCATCTCGTGAAAATTTTAGGAGAGTTATGAATGAATTTATTCAGAATCTGAAACCACGTGGTCACATATTTTTTTTTATTAACAAATAATAAAAGGATTTATTCATGCAAAAGATAAAAACATAAGTACATATTTAAGTAAGATTTGTAAAATTTTGTCGGGTTGCATGAAACTGATTTCTGTTTACTAGTAAAAAGGGATCATATTTTTGTCAGATAAAAATAATTGGTAAACGAATAGAAAATAAATTAGATCTAAACGGGTTTAAAGTAAAACAAATAACAATAACATTATTCGGTCATCGACGGCAGATGGCATTTTTTTTTTGTTAAAGGATCTGGACTAGCTGATCTGATGCGTTGGCGGAGATTATTTTTTTGAGGATTATTTTTTTTCGGGATATATGCTGGTGATCTCTGGAGAATTAGGTAACTTGTTAATTTGAATTATTTAACATAACTGTGTCTATACACATACATAATTGCTGCCATTATACTTTTCTGATTATTTTTTATAAACCGTGCAATATTTCAGCTTTGACAGTCAAACTCAAGAAATAAATGAATAACATTAAAAAATTAATAAAATAAATCTTACAGTAAATTAAAAATAGAGGACAGATTTGGATTAGGTACGTAACTGAAACGCAGCAATATTTTTCCCTTTCATTTTTATTTATGTTAATGTTATGTTAAGATAAATTAAGCTAATTAATTTCGAAATGTTTTCTTCAACTAACAGTATTTTAAGATAGATTTATTTTTTTATTTTTTAAGTTTGTAATTTTTAGACAAAAAAATATTATAATTACGTATATATGACTTCTACTACCAAATATTTTAAGAAAAAAAAATTGTGACAATGTCTCTGAAAACCAAAGCTTTTAGGAAAAAAAAAAAAAGAAAAAGAAAAAAAAAAACCTGTTTATCTTAAAACTATGTTTGATACATTGTGAAATGAAAATGAACAACTCAGTAATATTTTCAATGAAAAGCAAGTCCAGAATAATTCAAAAATTGAGATGAAAATCACAGCTGGACAATGAATAAGCCTTCGCACACACATTTTCATCGGAAAATTATGATGCACTATAGAAAATATTTTCACTAATTTACTAAAATGTGAATCAGTCACTTTTTTGGCTTAACTTTCTTTAGAATGGTAAAAAAAAAAAAAAAGGAAAAACAGACCCATTTGAAAGATAATTTCTGCAAAGGCACTTTTATTGAATGCCAAGTAAAAGATTAGATCAACAATTTTGTATTTTTTATTTGTAACACTTTTGATAATTGATCACTCCACAATAACTTAAATTTCAATTTAAACTTATCAAAGAAATTTTATACTCCCGACACACAAAACGTCAATGATTGGGTTTTGATTCTCTGTAAATCATTGAATTTTTACAATATAAATCTGTTTTCCCATTAGTAAAACTTCATTAGAATAGATACTTTGCTAATACATAAATTAAAGCCTAACAAAAAAATGTATAGGCAAAAACTTAATATAAGTAATAACTTACCTTAAGAAGATCTTCAGTGATCAAAACCGCTGTGGATTCTGAAGTTTGCAAAAGCCTCGGAAGATGTTTGTTAGACAGAGAAGAATATAACAATGACTTCCTCTGTCTTCAAAAACTTTACCTTTGGAAGGATTAGCAACAATTGGAAAGTGGTGTTCTTTGAAATTTTGCCGCATGTCCTAGGGTCCACTAATTAACAAATATGTGCGAAAACAGTAATGGGGAGAAAAGTCGCTATGGGCTGCACTCAAGTATTTTGGAGTAATAAGGTCAACTGAATCCTTAAATTTCTTCGAAAGTTAAGATTTCATCCAGAATCCAGTATTTTTGATTAGTTTTTCTTGAATAGATTCCTATATATTCTCTTTAATTGATAGGATTTCGCCCTCAAAATGATATCAAAGAAATAAATAAGATGTGTCAACTATTACAATTATAATTTTTTTTTGATATCATACGACGACTCATAAATAACTTTTTCACCAGTATTTATTACAGAAACTAAACCATTTAATGCTGCATGAGGAGAACAAACTTCGAACTAGAGACAAAAACTATGCTTCATACAATACTTCCTCTCTTCTGTGATGGAACCATAGCTGCGTCATTATTTTAAATATTTCCTTAAAACGGAAAAATGCAATGTAAATTGATTCCAAGAATTCATAACCTGAATCTTAAATTAACCATATTTATAATTTTTTTTTTACAAATTCTTTAATTTAGTGAAAAATTTGAATGTTTTCATTATAAAATGGTATAAAGAAACAAGTGCTCATGTTCAGTTGTAATGGAAGCTAAAAGATCCATTATGTGATCCTTAAATAGACCGCAGCCAGCGGGCCCCTTTGACAGCCGGGCCCCGGTACTGAGGGCCCAACTGACCCCCCCCTTGTGGGGGCCCTGAAGATCACCACTTCATCTCTGCAATGAGTACAGGAAGTATTTATAACTGATAAAAAAAATACGTTTTTACTTAGAGATACTGTATAGTTTAGAAGATTCGTCTGTTATGTAATATCCATTTCAATACAAAACAACTCGCTGTCTGCGATCTGATAGAAATTTTTGTTCTATTTGTTGTGTATAACTTTCATGGATAAAGATGCTACTCTGTTTCGTTCACACCGGAACTCCGGGCCGCGGCAGCATCAGTAAAGTTAATATAGTAAACATTCCAATTTGAAAATGTATCAATTTATTATTAGTAGTAGTAGTATTTAATTTTTGGAGTTTGTTTCCTGGTTAGATGCATTATATAAAATTTATAACTAAGTCGGGGCCTCGGAAGCATCAGCAAAATTACCAGTAGTAAACTTCCAATTTGAAAATTTAACGATTTTATTATTATTATTATTGTTTAATTTTTTGCTCAGTTATACTTCCTAGTCATACATTTTTATAATTTATATATATAATTTTTGTTTTTTAAGTTCTCTAGTATTTTTAGAAATCCCGAAGTGTTACTAAGACCAGATGAACTTCCGATGATTTGCTTAAGTCCCGTATTAAGACCAAATATAAACACCGCGATGAGAACATCGTTATATATAAAACACCCTTCAAAGTCGGTCAGAACGGAGGCTCGCGCTCACCGTACAATTCCGCATATTAGGAGCCATTACGTAAGTTATTATTAGTTGTCTTATTAATAGACAATTATAGGAGAGAACTCCTCCCTGCCTGGCTAACCTGTGTGGGAGATCTTACTCACACTCACCTGACCTACTTTTGGGCGCAAAAATAGAAGGGAGCCTAGTTTCCCCGCTGCACGGCGCTGACATTTGGAGAGAAAAGTATGCGCTTAATAATACGGTTGTGGCTGCCACGCGCCGTCAACTAGCGAATGTAGAGGGGGAAATTGAAAACGAAGTGAGGGGGAAAAAAATACAGATAAAAACACGGCCTCGCGAAATGAGAACGCTTCGAGTTTGTTTACGTCGCCATTTTGGAAGACGCCTAAGAACGGCCTCGATTACAGTACTCGTTATATTTCAATTTCTACCTACTTTTTTTTCAGATGATATATTTCAATAATCAATAAAAACTAAAACCAGAATAATTGATCGCAAGATTATCGACTATTTGTAAAGATATCAGAAATTGTTTAAATATAAATAATTTATTATGAACTTTAATTGTCAAGTCTTTAATTTTAGCAACACAAAAAACTGCTGGTTTTATATATCTTATATTTCAACCTTTATAAAGAACTTCTATACCAATTATATATTATTACCAATTATTAATTGCTATTCATTTGAGACAATTAAAACAGTAACGGGGTAAATATGCCAATAGGACATACAGCACATTCCAAGATATTTACGGAGATTTCTAAAAAAAATATTAAATGTTTTTATCAAATTAAGGAAAAAAAAGAGAAAAAAAAAAACTTCTTTTTTACAATGAAGTTAATTTGCTTTTTTTAATACCGGAGCAAATTATAAGGAAATAAATTGAGAATTTAAATGGATTTATATTCATATATAATTATAAATTGTTATTTACAAATAACTTTAACTGTAATGCATTATGAAAAGAGATGATAAGTTTTATTTTAATTTTAAATTTATATTTTGATTATATCTGCTTGATAAAAAAAGACAAAAACAAACATGCTAAACACAGATAGGAATATTTGAAATTATAAGTTTTTTTTTTCGTTAAAACGATAATTTAGTTCTGCGAATATATTATTAAAAGCCTATCATTATAAAAAGGATCTCAATTTTATTTATTTATTTATTTATTTATTTATTTTATAAAACAATAAATAAAATAGTTGCTAACATATAGGTTAATATGCAATTAATTAATTTAGTTAAAAAATATAGAATTAAAATAAAATTTTCATTATCTAGCTAATAGTAGCTAGTTTACTATATTTGCTTGTTAAATTTATTAGTTTTAATTTTTGATAGTAAATTTTAAATGGTAAACAAACTATTCACTTAAGTTGATCCAAAAACTCCGGGAGTGCGAGGGACTGCGCAGTAAACGAAACAAGGTTTTATATATTATTTTTATTTGAGAAAAACAAACTTTAATTTTAAATAAAGCTCTTAAATAAATAAATTTCTTAAAATCTGAAATGCGTTTCCGTCATTCCGTCCGTTGTAAACCCTGGGTAATGAGGGGCTTCAAGAGCGTTGTAATCAAAAATATATTATGTATTTGTACGAGTGTTGGAGCAGATTTACGAGTTCAAGAATTTATCTGTTCTTTTCTCTGTGGTCTGTGATCCATTCAAAGCTTCCACCAATTGGAATGTGTACGAAGGAGCTGTGTTTCCCTTAGCGGAAGTACTTGGTAATTACAGAGATGAATTTGGCACAATTTCAAAACGAGATTGCGCCGACAACGGCCAATACAAGGTCAGTCAATGCGGAACTACTCGGGTGGAGTAACAACTTACAATTAGAATAATACGACACAGGAGGAGAAAAAAAGAAAATGATAAGAAAGGAAAAATGCTTTTACTTTTTTAAAGAAATTATTTGCTGATGAAAGAAAAAAAAAAACAATTGATTTAAGTAAGTAAATAAATTATATAATTTTACAAAATATTAAGAAAATAACATTAAAAAGTACATTTGCTCTGCTTATATTTATTATTTCATGAATTGTAAATAGATTTTATTTTTAATGTCTTTATGTAATCTTGTTACATTAATTTTTTTTTTGTTAATAAAATAATTTTTATTTGTATTATGAACTGAATTATGTAAATAAAAATTAACACATGTTCGTAATTCATTTAACAAGTAAATGTAATCGAGATGATTATATTTTGAATTAGCAAAAAGTAATTGAATCTTTTAATTTTCATTAATTGATCATCTCTTCCTTTTTTTAAGTTTACGATACGTCTTAAAGGACTACAAAATATTTTAAATTAAAATACTTAAGCAAGACTTAAATTTATTGTAATAGAATTATGTCGTAATATAACAGAATTAATAATTAGAATTTAATTGAATAAAATTTGATTTTATATAATGATTGCTTGTCTTTATTTTCATTATAAATTAAATTTATATGTTTTTTTTTATGGTAATTCTTATCAAATAACAAGTTTAAAGATGGAATGATTAGACCTATGAAATTACTGTCTCCGTATATGGGTTTCGTCCTCCTAGAGAACAGATTATCATGAAATTAGCAATAGGTCTTTTAAAATCATTACATTTTTGTCTGTAACATTATCTTCAAAAATTAAAAATAATGAAAACGGCGACGAAAACTTAAGTTTGTTGATTTTTTTTTTTTTCAAAATATAAAATTAAAAGAAAAGGCGGTCTTCGATTTTGAGCCAAGCTAGGTTAAAAGTTATCTTAAGTTTACGGAAAGAATGACATAAGCTTATTTAAAATGAACTAACTGATACATTGTAAATAAGCTTACGTCATGCTTTCCGTAATAAAAGGCGCCATTCTATGTCAGGAAATAATAAAGCAAGTCATACGACGATCTTTTTAAAATTAGTTATAAAATTCTATCAGCTTTTATGAGAATTTATTCTAAATTAATAATTTTTTTTAAATGTTAACGTATTTTGAAGGAAGCTGTGATAATAATGTATAATAGAGTATCGGGTAACCATGAATTTTGGAGTTATAAACAAATCAAGTAAATGTAGTCTCTAAAAAATTCGTTGAATTTTACAACTTCATTACAAATTTTCTTTTAATTAATTATTTATTATTAGTTACAAATTTAATTAATTAGAAAACTCTTCATTGGTTTAAAAGAAAAGGGAAAAAAAATAGGCTAAGAACGATTCGTTTGCATAACTACTATACTGTTAACTATCTATACTGTTAATATATTGACTGCAAAGAAAGCAGACGTCATGTTCGTACAGTTGCTTTTTTATATAATCTGCTGACAGTAGGTTATTCAGAAAAAATACAAATTTGAACAATTCAGTGCCGAGTTTTTTTGTTAAATTTTATAGAATTTTATTACAAATGTTCATTTTCAGATGAAAATACTTTTTATAGCAGAGATTCTTAAAGTGTGGTCGATGGCTTTGAAAAGGAGTCCGTGACTGACAATACTTCAGGAAAACTATCAAATTATTGGAAATTCAAATTGTAGAATGGCTTAGGACGGTGCCATTCAATACCGGTCTAGTGGGAAAACGATTAAGAACCACTGATGTAAATAATTATGTGGCAGCCAAGAGCAACGAATAATGGCTTCCATTATTAAAAAGCTTCCAAATTTGTTATAAGTTTTCTTCACAGAAAATCATGTAAGAAAATTTTCTTCTATAAAAATTTAGAATAAGTGATATTTAAAAAAACAAAACAAAAACAAAACAAACAAAAAAGAGACAAAGTTAAAAATTTCAATTTTAAAATAATAAATAAAGTATTTCTTGATTCACTACTACTTGAAAACAAAAGAACTTGATGTGGTTAATATAATGCCTTGATACTCAACCTGAGGAGGCGTGATGGAATTTCAAGAAGGGCGGGAAAAGGATGTGAGCAGACGTTTATTTATTTATTTATTTATTTATTTATTTATTTATTTATTTATTTATTGTTTTTTCTTATTGATGAGATTTCAGTACCGAAAAGGAGGCGTGAGGCCAAACTGTTTGAGAACAACTCCCGTAATGTAAGTTTTCGTTCTCCCGAGGTACCAAACTTATTAGGATTCTTTATCGAACTGCAGGCATTCCGTTTGATCAATCTTTTAGGTGATTCACGTGGTGATGTTCCTTTTTTTCTTTTATTTTTTTGGTTGGATAGTGTAATGTCGAAACTCAATTAGTTAAGTAATTTATAGAAGTTTGTAGAAAAGTACTTAAAAGGGGGATAAGCCCCCTCACCTATGACGTCGCACAACCTAACCTAGCTATCCCTTCCAAACCAGAAACTTTTAAAAATCCATCCGAGATGTATTATTTAATTATTACTAGGCCATCCCCCGTGTACACGTGCTTGTTTTTCTATATCACATAGAATTTGGTTAAGTAAGAATATTTAAAATATTGCATCGTTTCGGCAATTATAGTTCTAATTGTCATTTTCCAATTACAAATAATTAGACGGATCAGAAATAAATAAGCAATCTCGAGATTAAAAAAAAAAAAGGTTCTTATTGATGGGGGGAAGGGGAAGGATACATAAGTAAAAAAAAAACAATATAAAGTGACTTGTAGTTCCCGTGGCCTAATGGATAAGACGTCTGACTTCGGATCAGAAGGTTGCAGGTTCGATTCCCGTCGCGGACGTTTCATTGCAAAAATTATTTCTATTTTCCATTCTCACAAGAAATTGCACCAGACAGACAGACAGACAGAGAAATAAAAGATTTTTAGTAATGTAGATTAATAAATAGAAAGATCTGTAACAATAGGAAAACACACAAATATTTCAAGAAATGTCTACTGACTCAAGAAATCGAGTAGGCGTCGTTATAAAGAGCTGGGGACGTCTGTTTTTTCTCCCGAGGTCTATAACTTGGTCTCTTAAGAGTGTCGTTTTCGGATTTCTTTGTATAAACCGTGGTTCAAAGAGATTCCGTTGGAAGGTATTTTTAATGCGGCGTGTTTAAATGCTACAAGGCCTGTAATGTTTTCGGGCTTTGGAGGTATGCAGCCTTCGATGTAGACCTACGCTCGCTAAACAGATGGCGTCAAGGACACGCACACACACACACTTCAATACGTTCTTTTTTCTCTTTCTTTTTTTTTTCATTTACATATTTCCGAATAACTTGGGTTTTTTTTTAATCTTACATAGCATTCAGGATTCGACATTTAAAAATCGAATTCCTGGAACAGACACACAGACACACACAGATTGATTCAAAATCCCCCTGTACAAACTTTAAAGATAGGTTCTACTCGGAAAGACAAACAACCATACATTGAATAATGAAAACTGTTTTTCGCGGAAACTATTCATTTCCGGGCCCATGTTTATTTGAACCTTTTTATTTGTCTTACTGAGCAGAATCTACCTTTAAAGTTTGCACAGGGAAATTTTGAGTCATCCTGTACACACACACACACACACACACACAAGTAGAACCCGTTGAAATTCTTCGGTTGGAAATAGAATTCTCCCAATCATAATTTAAGTGAGAATTCAGATTAATTAAGATCTTTTAATCATATTTAAGTGAAAAAATTCCTTAATTACAGAGATTAGTCTACTTCGATTCAACCACTTTCAAGTTGTAGGAGGACGCAATAACAGGGATCCAGGAGGCGTCAATTTTTTAAGAAATTTTTTATTAAAATTACTTTTAAAAAATGAACATGCTCATGCCCGCCTCCACATCAGGACCTTTAATTTGATACCCCATTTATCTCTGTATCTCACGTGTTTCTCGAGAAGAAGGAATTACAGACTAAACCCTTTTATATATATGTATAAAAATTGTTTCCTTAGATTTTCAGAAATAGGTACCGTATAATATTAATGTATTTATATACATATACACTGTACGTACATAAAAATAGACCTAATTATCAAACAGACATTCCTGCAATAGTAACAACTACATCAATCTAAATTTCACTAAATTGTTATGTTATGTGGTGAATGTGGGTGGCAGGGAAGCCAAACACTGCGACCGGAGGTCTTTTGTACTAACCCACGGAAATAAGGACAGACGGAGAGAAAGACTGAGAAAGTATGGTGGGAGAAGTGCAGGGGAAGCGGGAGAACCCCGAGAAAACCTGCCCAACGCGGATCGTCCACCATCACGAAATCCACATGAGAACCATTTCACTAGATTACTAATCTAGAATCTAAATTTAGAAATAATATAAATCTTTTAGAAAATAAGAATATTATTACTAAAAGAAAGACATATACAGTATTTACTAAAAATGAAGCTGTATTATTAAGTCTACACGTGACTTCGAAACTGCTTTCTATCAATTTATATTTCTTTAGTAATATATTATATATATAATACATACATGAATACCGTACCTGATTTTTACAAAAAAAGCCTGCATGTTTATGTAATAATAAAAACAAGAAGAAATCCCAATTTTAAACAATAATTTTTAATTTCTTATTCAGTACTTTTTCTTTACTTGCGTGAGTATAATTAAAGGAAAATTATACAAGAAATATACATAAATGCTTTAAATTTCCTCCCGCTAGCAATAATAACTTTTATTTTTTAGCGTAACATTCTGACCCTGGAATATGTTTTCTATATAAACATATATAACTTATAATTTATTATTTTATTTATCTGCCAAAATCGCTTATTCATTTTGTTTCGTAGGTGGCGCCACCTTTGCCAATTCTTGAAAGCATTTCCGAAATTCCATTCTTAAAGGCCACTCTTATCAAAACAATAGAGACAGAAATTAGCTAAAGGTCTCAGTAAATGCGTTATTATTTTGCTGCAAGAACGAGACAAGGTCTCGCCACTGCGTAACGGTCGAATGTCGCTTAGAATTGCTAATCAACAATTGGAACGCTTACGACGCTGATTACAAAGGCGTTCTAACAGAGGACAGTACGGAAGAAAAACACGAGCCATTTATAGACTTAAAAATCCCACCAGCAAAGAAATTCCTACCCAATCAAACGCACATAAAGTCAAATATGTGGGACATAATTGCTTACTATTCTTGCATGACCAAAAAGAGATGAGATAAGACTGGTGTTCAGGCATATAGGGCTCCTCGAAGGGCAGTTGGTCCCTCAGCACATGGGCCCTGCCGTCAAACGGGCCCGGGCTGAGAACCGAATAGAAATATTGTTTTTTAGAAGTGGCCTATCACTTCTTGACATTTTTTTAATACTTAAGTCTACATTTTACATAAACTACTTTCCTGCTGTAACCGTCTGCTTAGAGCTATTCTGCATTACAATGTTTGCATAAAGCGAATTTTTTCTAAACTTTTGGGTAAGCTGGAAAACATAGATGTTGGTGTTAAATTAATTTACTCTAAAAAACATGCAAATAGCTGTAAGTTTAAAAGGGAGAAATATAAAATCGTGTTGTGTTTTCGCGATACTTTTGGCTAAGAATCTGTGATTTTGATCATAATGTGAGAGGGGCCCGTTACTGCATTTGGTATCTGGGCCCTGAATTTGATGTGGGGGCCTACAAGCTTACCCCGCACTAACGCAGGCAATGGGGCAAGAGGAGTATGTAAACCGAAAAATACCGCTTTTTATTTCAGTTACCAATGCTTGTACAACGGGCGTAAGTGATGGAAATAGCGCATTTATAACTAAAATAAACGCAGTAGGCCTAAGTTTGTGGGGGAAAAAAAAAGGGATACTGGTAATGTCGGCTAATGTTTACTATGACTGAGGAATTTGATGAAAGAAGATTTATTGTAGAATGGATGAAAGAGAAGGCAGATATCTTCTGTGTATTAAATTCTTTGTTTTTTATTTTAATCATAAAGAAGCCAGCTAGAAGTTAGGTCTGTACTACATACATATTCACTTACTATATCGCTAATCATAGAGCTAATCACGCTAATACAAATAAAGTACTAGTTGTACTGTATTATAACCTAACGACTTATACTATTATTAAATTTTTATTGTTTTATAGTAATTTGTATAAAAGAAATTATAACTTAATAAAGTATGAAATTTTATTTCAAAAATAAAAATTTATTTATATTGTATTATAAATATTGAAAGAATTGTAAAATTATGGAATTAAAAAACAATTAATAAACAAAATTATCAAAAAAATAATAATACTAAAATTATCTTACCCTCCAATTTTTAATAGTTACTAACAAAAAATTTTAATTTCAATATGGGAAAAATTATAAATAATAGGAATATAAATATCTTTATGGAAAATCAGATAAATGTATATTACAAAAAATTCATTAAAAAAAGGCTTATTGGAAAAATCTTAATGATTCTGTCATTAAGAGTTTTGTTAATAAGCCATTTTTAAGGACTTTTTTTAAGTTTTTTTCCTTCATATTTTTTCAAAAGGTTTTATTATATATTACTATGTATAAAACTTATTTCTCAAATTAATTTAAATTATTTTTCTAGAATAAAGTGCCGATTTATATTGATTATCGGACATTTTGTTTATTTCATTTATTTTTTACTCTATTATTTTGATGTAACCACACTTATGGACTTGTAAATTGTATACATTCTTTAATTTTATATTTAATGTAAAAAAAAAAAAAACTCATAAATTTAATTTTCAGAACTCGTTGATTTCTTTAATGCGACTGAGCTGTATTTTATGTGTTAATAAAATAATAAGTATGAAATAATGAAATTGTGAATGTAAAACAGGAAATTATGAGTTAATGAATACGTGTAAGACTCAGAGATCGAAACGTGTTTGACTTCTCTTTATAAGTGTTAGTGAAGACTGGAATGCTAAATATCTCGTTTAGAAGGAGACCAGGAAACATTTCACTTAAAATGGCGGCAATTTTTGCCTGTGAATTTTTGATGATAACGTTGCATTTTAGTTACTTCTTTTAAAGCTGTAAAATATATACAGTCGGACCTCTATTTAACGAAGTCACTAAATCCCGAAAAAAAGTTCGTTATGTGGAAAATTCGTTAAATAGAGATTCACCTATTAAAATTACTTTAAACTACATAAAACAGATTTAAAATACATAAACAATAAATATTATTAAAAAAAGTAATAATTTTAATGACATACAGCAAACATTATCACATGCGTACTTAAATTTTTCTAAAAAAGTCTGTTAATTTTATCTGATTTTTTTTTTTTTTTTTGAAAAAGTGTTTTTGCTCATAGTACGTCTCGCATCTTTGCAATGCACCAAAAACCCCTTCAGGCGTGTTTTCTTCAAATTGTAATCCGCGTCGGATTGTTTCAAATGATTTTAGCATTTCATCATAAGAAGGTTTTTTTGATTTCTGCATCATGATCATTTCCATCTTCATCATCTTCATCTTCATCGCAATTCACATAGCTGAATTGTTTTTATTTTTCATATTGTCCAAAATATCCGATTCAGTTAGTGTGTCCGAGGTCTCTACTTCAAAATCAAGTGAAAGATAATCATCAATCAGCACATCAAAAACAATTTCTTCTTTTTTCGTGAGCTGTATCCACATTTCTTTCATTTCCTCTAAGTAAATATTAATAATAAAAACATTTCAAGGAGGAAAAAAAAATAGATACCACGAAAAAGTTCGTTAAATAGAAAATGCACTTCGCTATTTGGAGGTTATTTTACGAAGAAATTAGCAAAATGTTCTTGGTTCCAAAGAAAAGTTCGCAAAATAGAGAAAATAGAGGTTCGTTAAATAGAGGTCCGACTGTATATTACTACTACTATTCGCGAATGGGCCCCAACGGACCAAGTGCTAGCCCCATCTGACAACGTCAGGACAAGGCTAGGAAAGCAGACACGACCGGGATTCGAACCCAGGTGCCAGCACACTGGCAACACAACGGAAGACCGCCGTCTAGACCGCTCGCCCAAGCCCAGGCTTTTTTTTTATTTTATATATAAAAAAAGACATATCAGTATTTGTAAATTCTACTTCTGACAACAATATCTTCAAATTTGCCATTCGTTGAAAATTAAGTAAAATTGGCAGCTTGAGCCTACGAATTAATTCTAATCCTATTTCAACACGCGCATTTGTGGACTACCAGACAGATTAATATAAATTGTTAGACATTGATAGAAACTCATACATTTGTTTTTTTGTTTTTTTTAAATTCTTTTGAATGGGTATTTTATCAGATTCAAGCCCAATAGGAACCAGCGAGAAAAAATTTTCATCGTCACTTGTGCGTCAAATTGCACATCATGTTTGAAGATTATTCACCTACCCCATAATTTTGAGGGTACGCATACGGACACACAGACAGCTTTTATGAAATTCCTGATCAAAATAGGTTAATAACGGGATTCGTTCGATTGACGGAGAATCCTGTCAATTCATTCGCATTTCAGATCCTGTCTGCTTGTATTCATGAACGCCCACAAAATTTTGTTTCTAGGAATAAAGTGGAAGTGTAAAAATATATTTTATATTGTGCAATTTATATAAAATAATTGTAAGATAACTATGTAATAAGTTTTTTTATAATATTTTTTTTTCTATTTTCTTAGTACTTTTGCGAGGAAAAAAAAAATATTGTAAAATAACCTATTACGTAGTTATGTTAAATTTATTTCATATAAATTGCACAATATAAAGGACAATTTTTTTTTACTAAAAAAATCAATCATCTTGAAATTGAAAATTTCAGTGTAAGGTGAAGCCCCCTTCTCTCACCCCGGTCCGTATGTGCGGGCGCCCAAGAAAGAAAATAAATAAATAAAAATTAAATCAATTTTTCATAATTTGTATGATTATTTATTTTTTGTGTGTTTTTTTTTTTTTAAGAAACAGATTTAATGTAACATAAAAACATATTTATAATTGCTATCTACTATATAAAAATTGGAAAACTCTATTATATTCCAAAATTATTAACAAACATGCGTTGCTGTATTGGAGAATTATTTTTACAACCTTCTTATGTACCATTGTTTAGAGTTTCAAAATGAAAACGAAAAGAAATAATAAATACAATACGAAACAGAAAAATGCACATAAATAAATAAAAATTCACTGAGCTATTTTTGGTATTTAATACTGGGAATTAAATAAGCACTGTTTCGGGTTGCATAACCCTCGTCAGTTGGATTCGCCCAGTATTCCTAGCTCAAGATACATAACGGACAAATGGACAATTCTTAATTTATTTTGATGTTTTTGTTAATTGAGGGATAATTGTTTCGTCTGTTTGTCCGTTGTCTTATTTGAATGAGCTGGAGACGGTTATGCAAACCGAAACCGTGCTGTCTTGTTTTCTCAGTAGACTATTAAATATCATTTAGCTCAGTGAATTTTTCTTTATTTCTATGCGTTTCTGTTTCCTTGTTATTTCCTTGTATAAATTATCTTTTCGCACGTTAAATTCGATTATTAGAAATAATAAATTTTGAGCGCAATTCTTGTCCTTGGACTGGGTGTCGCCACGTGACGCTTATTTCGGCAAAATCTAATTTGTTGAGAAGAAAAAGGAGTGACGAAGGATCTGGGGACACGAACTGCTTAATATTTCATGAAATGGAGGCTGCAAAACTATCGGGCGCCTTTCAGACAACTCAGAAGGGACCAAAGGGTTGTGGCTGTGAGATGAAACCGCCATGTTGGATTGTTAATTATTCATTTTTCAAATATAACCTTTTCATCAATTCCAGACGGTCTAGATTCTATAAATGAAATTATAATTATGTAGTTTAAATAAATTATAATTTAATTGCAATTCAAAGAACTTTATATATAAAATTTAAAAAAGATTTTAATAATAGGGATTTTAAATACAAAAAAAATAAGAATTACAGTATATTTACAAGTATTAAATATTACAAATATTTAATATTAAAATAGAGATTTTACATATAAATTATAATGTAAGAATTAAAGTATATTTAAAAGTGTTTATTCTTATGTATATAATTTATATATGTACAACATACACACACATAATAATTCAGATATGCTACAACATATAAGTTGTAAGTAAATGTGAATATATGTGTTATGTAAGTATTAAATAAATACTGAACTGATAAAAATTATTAATAGATGTAAAAGAACTGATTACGATTGAGACATCCTGTATTATATTATTTAATTATGCGTTTTTTTTTTTTTTTTTTGTTTTTAATAAGCAGAGAAATGCTCGAAAAAATAAAAAATAAAAACGATACAATAGAAAAATTTTATATTCTATTCCATTACTAATTTTGTCCGAAAATATATTTTGTTTTAAAAATAAAGAAATATTATATCTCATTTGTTATGGCGTTTCACTGTGAATATTATTTATTTATTTATTTATTTATTTATTTATTTACTGATATAGTTTGGCAGAAAACGAATTAAAAAAAAAATCTGCAATGTCATGCCGTAATTACATTGTTTTTCCGTCTCCCGTAGATCGATCAAAGCATTACGGTATGTTTTCAGTGGGGCAAGGACACGAGATCCAAGATGGCCGCAACGTAAACAAAGGCGTGTTCGGTAAGGGGGCGCACACCTTTCCGTGCGGTTCACCGAGGCCGGTGTCGTTAGCGCCGCCGTCCTTCATGCTCTTAACGCCCTCCATCCGCCTTGGGTTTTCGTCCTTGTGATTTTTAACAAAGGCAGGTTTTCAAATCTCGTCACACGGCCCCCGCCTCCAGGTTGCGTAGCAATAGAGCGAAACAGAAAACCCGAAGAAACATTTAAGGCCATTACGAAAACTTTTACGGCTCACAGACAGTGGGATTATTTTTCGTAACAATAACACATCGTTATTACTCCATTTGGAATTATACAACATCAAAAAAAAAAAAAATGTTACGTACGAGCACGTGCTCTATAAGAAAATGTATCAAAATAATTGAGGTTTTTATTATTATTGTTGTTATTATTTTTATTTTTTTCAATAATAATTAAATTTTAAGACTACTTTCTCCAAATAGAGAAAGCTTGTAAAATATTATTTCTCTGTGTACATGGAGGTGTGGATGTACGCAAGTTAGTGCCTTCTAAATCACTGAACCGACCTTATTAAACTTTGCTGTACTTTGCCAAAAAAAAAAAAAAAAAAAAAAAAATAAATGAATAAGCAAAAAAAAAAAAAAAAAAAGTTTTATCTATATTATTAAAAAAAAAATAATCAGCTTGTGTGAGTACGTCCGCAACAATTGAAGTTTGCACGTGTGTTGCCAGGCAACACGAAAATTGTTGCATGATCAACTGAACTGCGCAAATTTCTGACTTTTATAAATGGATTTCAATATTGAATTGCATGTATTCTTTAGAATTTAAACTTAAAATTATTTTTTAGTTTTAATTTTAAGTTTTATTTTTTAGATTATTTGTTGTAATTGATTTATTTATTTATTTTTTGAACAAATAAAATACCGTTTTCCGTTTACATATGCGGAGACTTCGGGAGCGAAGCGACGGGCAGCCATCTAGTATTCTAGAAAAATTAAAATGGCGGCGATTTGAAATCGTGATGTGATGATAGCAGTGCTGTGATTGGTTACTTAAGTGAGTAGTTGATTGACTTTCATAAATGCGCTTCAAGAATCCACTTGGCATTTTTTTTAGCAAACAGGAACATCATAAGTAAATATGGATGTAAACATGTAAGCTGATAATTTACAATTTCACTAATAACATTTATTTTAACCAATATAATCTTTATTAAGTAAATTAAACTGCGAATAGTTGCTCAGTACGTTAGGAATCTTGTGAAACCGTCAAGTATCTCAGGACAGCTGATGTTTCGTGATTAATATCATTCGTAAGATGATTTCTTTATTTAATAAATAAATAGAATATGACATTAATAGTATCAATTCATTAGAAAAAAATACCATTACACTTATTGTATTATATCAACGATCACTTCACTGTTACTTAATGCATTTGTTATTTTTTTAATTACTTGCAAATGAAATTTTAATATGACACTTTCTCAAAATTAATCTATTTAGTAAAATGTATATAAATTTTATCTAAAATTAGTTTATTAATTATTACATTTTTAATGCTGTATTTATTAAGTAAATTTGAATTTTAATTATTCTTATACAACTAGGCCATCCCTGGTAAGTATGAGATAATCCAAGAAGAATCGATTCCAAGCGGTTATGGCAAAAAGTGATATTTTATTCGTTTTTGAATGAACTGATTATTTGATTGTTGACGGAGAGAAGCTAAAAAAATGAACATTGGAATTTAAATTTTAATCTAGTAGGCTAAAATTAATGAGTTATTTTCTTTTTTCTCTGGCTCTTCTCTCTTTGCGCCATACACACACACGAAGGGAGTGATAAGAAACAATAATTTGAATGTAGTCCCCGTGGCCTAATGGCTTGACTTCGGATCAAAAGGTTCGATTCCCGTCGCGAACGTTTTATTGTAGTAATTTTTTCACAGGAAAATAACAATTCCGCCGGACAGAAAGACAGAGAAATAAAAGGTTTTAGTAATATAGATTAGTGCACAACGAATAGATGCAACAATAGGACAATTATTAATTTAATGTAATAATTTAGTATTTCTATAAATCTACTTAAAATTATGTGTAAATATATTAGATTGAATATTAATGAACGTATATTCTTTAATTATTTGTAATAATTAATTATTATTTTTTAAAAAGGATTCTTATGAAATTTATTACAGACGATAATAATAACAAATATTTTAATAGAAAAGTTAAAATTTATTTATAAATCTTAAATAATCATACAAAATAATGTAGAATTTAATTTTAATTAAAACTCACCTAATTTGTTGATTAATGTATACTTTGAAATACTGTAATATTTATTAATTCCATTTATTAACAGTAATTATTTATTTTAAATTTTTTTATAGTTTATTAAGAATATAAATAAATAAAAAACTTATTAATTTCTGATTTGTACCACTTATATATCAATACAGCTGTGGTTTTTAGGACACTATTCTTGTTTGTCAATATACGTATATAAAAAAATATATATATATATTTTTTTTTAAATGAGATCTAGATCTGAGGGGGAAAAAATAGAGTGGGTGTGGGGGATGACCTTGCTCTAAAATATCTGCGGAGAAATGAAATCATAGATTATAAAGTTGTTGTTTTTTTTATCACTTTACTGTTAAAGAGCTGTAAGAATATAGTTTTCTGTTAATTTAATTAGTTAGGAATTAAAAAAAAAAAACCAACTTAAATAAAGGTGATGTAATTAAGATAATTAAACATTTTCTAAGGATTTTTTTTTTTTTCAGTCTTTTTAGCAATGGATTCAAATAAATTTTACAATTTCTGTTGAATTTAACGGTTACAAAAAAATAAAATGTAGAATTGTAATGAAGAAGTTGGAGAAAGCCCAGTTTGTACATTTTATAATGGGAGTGTTTATTTATTTATTTATTTATTTATTTATTTATTAGCTTATTTTCTTTAGGTATTTCAAATCAGGTTAATAAAACCATCAGATGCTTCTTAGTGTGTATATGTACCTAATAATGATTCTTCTTGAAACTCGATGTGCACATTTATGAACAGAAGACAATCTTCTGCGTCGGTATTCGAAAATTTTGTCCTCTGGAGCCGTGTGGAGAAATGTGCCTCTGAAGGTTATACGAATTTTCATAGGAGAGAGTTGGAAATCAAACAACTAAGTCCCGTTACGGGAACCAATGAATCTGTAATCATGGCCCATGCTAATCCATATTATAAGCGCGTGCTTGGATTTTAATTAAAATCGAATTTAGGCCAAAATTTAGGCAGAATTTGCGGGAATTAATCAGTTTCCAAACAAATGTAAAATCTGAAGTTATATAAAGCGGGGTGTATCAATTTAGAATCAATATAGAACATCCTTTTTCCTGTTTTATTTACCACTTTAAAGTTTATTTACGGTATGTATAAAATGTTTTAAAGAAATTAAATTCCAAGTTCTTCACGGAACCATTTTTTTTTGAAGTTTTAAGAGTGTGTTTATCTGTCCGGAATCACTCACAACTCAAGAACTACAAAGATTAGAGATTTGAAATTTGGTGAGCAGGTAGACCTTGCTGAGAAAAACATTTATGTTTTTAAAACAAATAAAAAAAAAAAAAAATTGATTATCGTTTATAGATATGTAGATTGTGTTTTGTAGATATTGTATATTAAAATTATGTCGGATTGTTCATAAGCTAATTTTCGCAGTTAGATTATAAAGTATGAAGTTATAAGAAAATAAAAAGAAATAAAATAAATAATAAATAAATTAATAAATAAATAAATAAAAATGAAAGGGATCGCAAGGCAAATGACCTATTAGAAAGGAAGTATACGTCAGTTAGCTACCAAACCAATGGCTTACAGCCACTCTTTATACTGCTGTGACAGATAATTCACACAAATTTATGCAATGATTTTAATACTTTCAATCGTTTAACTTATTCAAATATCATAAAATATCAAATTTCATGAAAGTCCATCCATTAACATAGAAATGAAGGACAATTTTCAAACAACAGCAGGGCCTATTTGTTTCACGTGATTTTGATGAAATTTGGAATTACCCGCTAAATTGTGTTGATCTTCCTATAAACCAAGTTTCGTGCTATGTCCGAACAGGCAGACGTAAGAGGGAAAACGTGTTTTACGCGTCTAAAACAAACGAAGTCAGCTACGGCATTTGATATCAGAAATAACCCAATCCCAATCTCCGATATTTATTTTTTGAGAGAAAAGCAGACATCTTATCCGACGTCTTTCGACGATTGTGGGCGTGGTTATCTTATGCCAAAAAGACCCAGCCAGAAGCAAATACATGGAGCCTGTCTATTTCTCCGTCGACTGTAGCTTTTAAGGATATGAAAGTATTTGGCTGCAAAGAGGTTTCTAGTGATACGTGGGTGAAGTGTTGGCAAAGTGTCCATTTGGCGGAACTTTGTGAATTCGGGCCCCGTCCTTGAGGAACCCAACGCCGTCGCCTAAATCAGAGACGCGGAGGTCGGACAATTTTTTTTTTTGAAAGTCACTCGCATAAGCGTCGGTGTTACAAAGTTTAATTTTAGGGTCTTAGTTTTTTTTAAAGACTCCACCCACTATAGTTACGTCCACTTACCGTCTAAGATTAGCACCCACAACTGTTAATCGTGGAACCATATCTCATCTTGATGCCATTTTATAGCTTCAGAAATAAATAGGATTTTTTTTTTTATAACCAAGAGTGGGTTGACAGCAAAGCAAATTTAGAGGCAAATCATTTTTGTAATCAAACCTTAGGAAACATTACTATACAATACAACGTTTGCTTTCTCTTTATTAGGGCCCGCAACAATAAACAGTAGTAATTAAAACTCATTATTAGGATAATAACAAAAACATGCGTTAGTCTCGTTATTAACCACCTCACGATGTCTACAGACATCTGAAACGAACTGTAAATACCCTAAGGTCTACGGCAAGTAACGCATTCGACTGCAGTAATTGGAGCAGAGCTTTCTGATTTCATCAAAAAAAATAATGAAAAATAATTTTAACCTGTCTGTGAAAAGGCGCTTGTTATGATGCAGCCTTCATACTTTCTCTTATTTTTGATTTCCTTGACCGATTTGCTTTGTGGACGTTTTCTTGACCTCCTCTGATTCCTCAGAATCTAGTAAGAGAATTACTGCTTCCAATCTGTTATTGTATCATCTTGCTACATATCCCTTCCCAATTTCATTAATAAGGGAATTTAAACTGATCCTGATCAATTGTCTAAACCGATTCTTTCTTCTTACTATGACCTCTTTGTGTGCATAAAAATTTAGTTTTTTTCCGACTTTTCCGGTTTTTGCAATGCCGGGTTCCGAAAAGGTTACTTACAATTCTACTTCCGGAAACGTTTAATCCGTGATATTCATAGGTATTCTTCAAATATTTCTTCCAGCAAAGTTTATTAATTGATTTTTTTTTTTTTTAAGAAAACCTCTTTTAAAAGTATTTAAATCCTTTTCGTTATTGCAATGCACACCGGCGTTATTACAATCTGAAGCGTTGGTTTTTCAGTTACTGACACCGAAATAAACAAACGAAGGGTCCCATAAACATTGGTGCCAGTGGTTTGGGATTCAGGAGCGCGACTATATTTGACAAGCGGAGGCATTCCTTCGGATAATCCTTAAAGAAGTGATCGGGTTTAGCTCTCACGCTTTCCGCTCTGATTGTAAAGGATTCATCATCCAAAATCCCTCCCCTCGGTTTTGTTTTATTTAGTGAGGGAAGGTCGGCACTTCAGTTGTTTCAGCTAAATTTGAATGTGGCCCGTATTTATAGCATTTTTTTTTTTAAACACATAAACCGAGTTTCTCAATCTAGGCTGTTTTATTTATTGTCATTTCTGCTCTTAAAACAAAAAAATACTTATTACTGTGAATATATTTTGTAAATTTATTTACATGCTTAAAGTTGCTAAATAATTTTAAGATGAGTAAATGCCTGGAAGACCGAGCTTTGCTTGATAAAATAAAACAAAAATAAATTAAGAAACTCACTTGGTTATTTAACCCCCTTTGGTGGAAATGAACAGTTCTGCAGTGAATACACGCGACGTTGAAAAGTTTTAAAAATTATTATTAAGTGAAATTATTATTTCATTATAGATAAAAAAGCAAAGAAAACGAATTTATTAAGATTAATATAAATAAAGTAAGAACACTGTAGACAATAACTTGGTACCCAGGTCAATCATTTATCCCTTAAATGAGTTTTTCGGAAGTCGAGATCTAGCTAAATCGCTTTCTCGCAACCGAAAACGGGTCCATTTCATCAATACCTTAGTCCCGTTTTCATAAGATAAAATTTACAAGAATTGCTCGCTTTATAGCATTTTATAAGTGTTTGGTTTGATATTACTTAATTTTAAGCGTAAAAATGCTTAAAAAGTATTAATTTTACTGAAATTTTGCTAAAATTATTAAATAAGTAATTTTTAATGTCTATAATTTTTTTTTGGAAACTTTGTTTAATGAATGAGAAATATTTAAGAATATTAGGAACTTAGCATAGATGCGATAGATACGATACATAGATGGATATATAAATAGATACCCGGTAACTTCCGAAACATATAAGACGAAAGGTAAAACATTGAGCTCGGATCCTCTAATGAGATTGGGCGGAAGAAACAGAGGCTCCTACGACCATCAACCTGACGGATCTAAATTAACTTTAATATCTTGAAAGATGTTATCAGCTCAGAAGCAGGTAAAACAGCTCTCTTGAGAATGTTCTTCAGTTGTTATCGTTTACTTATATTTTCAGATTATCACTTTTTTTATATGTTAAAAAAATAAAATCAAACAAATTATAAAAACAGATGCCTCTTGCTTTACGATGCTGGAGGGGTACATTCTGATGATGCCATCGTAAGTAGGAAACATCGTATTTCGAATATAATACGATAAATACTACAGACAACTAAATAAATAGCTACTTCTACTAAATATGTAAATAAACAAGCAATTACTGTAACTAAATACTGTAAATACCGGTACTTGAAATAAATGAATGGTAAATAAATGAATATAAGGTTATCATATCAATACATGGTACAGTACTGTTCAAAAACGAACAAAAAAAGTTTCAATATTTAAAAAGTATTTGTTCAGGCAGATACACCAGAGTAGAATAAAAAAAGTTATACAATTTAAAAATTACATTAAAAACAACCGGTTTCGCCTCGTCACGAGGCTTTGCTAAGATTTGAAAAAGTCTCGTGAAGAGGCGAAACCGGTTGTTTTTTAATGTAATTTTTAAATTGTAAAAAATTTTTTTTTTTAGGTTGGTGTGTCGGACTAAACTGATATTTTTTTAACTTCACCAAGCAGATGTAAAATTTTAACCAACTTTTACATTTACTTCATTATGCAAATGTGATACAGGTACCTATTGTACAGAGTATGTTGTACAAATACTCACCACTAACATAAAGTATCGTACGACATATCGCCAGCAAGGAAACAGACAAAAATTCAAAGTTTGACGATATTAAATGTATCATCATCATTGAAAAGTCGAAACGTCGTAAAGTGAACTGTCGTAAACCGAGGAGTATCTGTGTAAATGAAAAATTATCAAAACTGACTAAAACGCACGTGTTGCACTGAAATCTTAACGAAAGGGAAAAAATAACCGAATTCTTGATACCGTACTGTGATTTCATGACTTGTTTCATGATTTATTGAAATCAGGTAGTTTGGTAGGTCGTCGAAAAGGTAATAATTCTGGAATTGCAAATGCATTTCCTCGTTGCATGTTTCCTAACTGTTGTTAGAGACGCTCCGTAGAAGCTACCGAGCCATAATAAGGCGTAATTTCAAGGCTACGCCTCACTATTTAAATGCCTGTATAAATAGCCAGTGTTTCACCATCAGCGTATGACCAAATAGGGCCAAACAACTGACTCAGGAAAGACGCTGACGGGGATTTGGGATGTCACAGAAATATAAATAAATAACCTATTGCCGCGTCGAAATAACGGGTTCGACAACAACTACACATACACACACAAAAGAACTTTCTGAAAGAGTTTGAAGCCTACTTTCTTACAATTTCAGTTTTCGTTGTTTTTTATTTAAAAAAAAAAATTAATAACGATGTGAGGAAAAGTTTTCGTATTTATTTATAAATTTTAATATTCCTTATAAATAAACAAACTATCATCAATTATTTTTCGTTTGCTGAAAATTGATTAAATCCGTAAATAATTCATTGTCATTTAATCTAGGCACGTGCAGATTTAAAATGAATTAGAATGCTTTTATTATTATTAATTCTAGATATCGATTTACATTGTTTATGATTGATATCAGTGAAAGTTTGATATGTCGGTATTAATGCTTTCTTATGCGATTTCTTATTAATTTCACGCGCACATTTCTCCGCAGGAATCCACAAGCAAAAAGTTTCTAAAAGAAAAAAATTAAAAAAAAACCTCATCTTTTGTTTAAAAATCTACAAGACTTCCGAAGACGAACCGTGGATTGTTAAAAGACGAGGGATTGAGAGGTTTGTTGCGGGAGGTTTGTAAAACGAAGAGATCTGGCATTTTGGACATTTTTTTTTTTTAAATATCACAAGCAATTCTTTGCTGCAACTCACCGTTTGGGAGAAACAGAGTTAGGCAACGTTAGCGTCTAGCCAGATAAAGAAACATGCAATATTTGTAATAAAAAAAAAAATCATCTGGAGCGTACCTTGAAGATTGGTATTTTGTTGCAATGAACAATCACCCTGTTATTAGCTGACGACTTACCGTTGAGGGAATACAGGAAAACTTGTTAAACGAACATTCTGCTTGTAATCCGTTTTTATCAGCGAAAACGTTATTGAACAATCAAAACTTTATTTGCAATTTGAGTTTCATTTCTGTATTTAGGGTTCCCTATAAGGAATATGTTGTTCCCTACGATATGTTGTTGAAAAAAAAAAAAGCCTTTTCATCTGATCACAACTAAACTCAAACAACCAACAAACTAAAGCACGAGGAGTTGTTTTAGCTGTTAAGAGATTTTGAAACGAAAACTAAGGGGAGAAAAAAATTAAACAAACATCCTAAAACGTACAAGGAAAAAAGGTTAAAGATGCCACCAACAGGCCAGGCTGACTTATTAAAGCGCGGAAGTACAGGCTCCAGCGATTCGTAATGACGGAGACTTGGAGGAAAAAAAAATCGAATCCCTGTTTTATAGAGAATAGGGAGAAACTGAGGTCATTTCTGGTAGAAAGAAAAAAAAAAAGGAAAATCCTGACCCCTGCCGGGGATCGAACCAGGTCTTCCAGATTTTTATTGTAAAATAAGCTTTTTCCACTTGAGCTACGAGATCCGAAAAATATGTACGTCAAAGTTATGTTAATTTTAATACAAGAACTTAACGAAGAATAAAATAATGCTTTGCAAATAAAATTACTTACAACAGAATTGCTTTTTAAAAATTACATAAAGTCCCACGGAAGAAACCACATCCAAAATAGGGAGGGAAAAAAAAAGTAAAGTTTATTCACTTCTACTAAAATGGGAACCCAGAATCAAAACATGTTTCTATTTGAGACGCTTTCTTTGCTATCATCTCTCATCGTCCGATCGCACCCCCACTGACACCGAGCCCATACTTCCGCATAACGTGCAGCCTCTTGCCCCATGGCCCGCCGCCAAACCAGCGTTTTCTTGGCCCCCACCAGACACCCAGACGGCGTTACGAAGTGTGAATCATCGCTGAATACTTAACGGCAAAAATAACTGACAATAACGGAAAGGGCGTGGAATTTTTACGCAGGTCGATCGCTTCTGCGCACGAATGGTCGTGGCAAAAAATAGACGGTGAGGGAAAAAAAAAAAAAATACAAGCTTCAAATCTACCCACAAGGATATGTTTACCACAACGATCAATTCTCAGTCGAAAGACAAATGGTGTAGATCGTCTCTCAAATTGAAAATAGCAAAGAAGTTAATGAGGAAATATCTGGAAGACTTGTATCAAACTTTAATTTTGTACTGAACTGAAAGATCGTTGTTCAATTGGTAAAGCATTACATAGAACTTCGAGAGCAATAATTATTAAAAATTATTAGTTAATAAAATAATGCAGCCCTGGATTAACAACTAAAGCAATTTAGGTACGTGCTTTCGATACCAAGGGGCAGCTCTCAACGTTTCAGCAATTCTAGATTCATAGAAAAACCTAGGGAGTATTCTAACAGTCACAAATTTATATTATTTATGCTTTATTATATTACCATCCAATCAACCAGCTTAAGACTCTGTGTCCCCCACGATGTCATCTGACATCTGAGATGACAATCTTTGTCTCATCAAATACCTAGAGTAAAGTATGCTTGACTACCTTAACAATGTTTTTCTGCTTGAAACGCAGGGCTTTTTTTTTTTCTTTTTATAATCATTATAAATGCACAGGATATATTAGTTGTCAATTAGTATTGACAGAAACACGTTTGCTTTAACGTCAACCGGAACGCACACTTTCCCTGTCTGCCATTGTGAATTATCGCACGATCACTAACGCGAGTCCAATGAGTCAGGAGGTGTTCATACTGATATCAGGTACATACCCACTGTTGTACAAGTGAAGCATTCCGGTACCGATTTGGGTTAGGATACTGCTATTCTTGTGAAAATGTAGGCTATAAACTGCTCTCGAAAATGCTTCTCAGAAAGAAGTAACCTGGTTGGTCCAACCAATTCACTCTGTATAATTCATATTCTTGTGTGTGCAAGTGTGTAATTTTATATTTTTCATTTTTGCTGCTGTACTTTTCAAACCTCAAGATGAAACTTGTTCAATTAATGGAAAAAAAAGTATTTATTTCGTTTAAATAATGATTTTAAAATATTTATTTTCAAAATTTTCCACCAACCAATTCTGTAGGAAGAGGATTTTCAAACAGACAATTCAGTAGAGATGATATGAGATATTTATTCTATCTTGTCATATCATATTTTGTCTTATAATCTTTTGAAGGGTTTTTAAAAACTGTTTTCAACAAATTTTTGCATTTCCATTTGTTTCTTAAATTTCGTTAAATGCAAAAATTTATTGAATTCTAATAAAAAGATGGACTATGTAAAGACTAGTACAGGAAGTACAGTACGCCTACGCCATTGTATTTGTTATTGTTTACGGAGTCTCCAATAGATTTCAATTGGCCGGTGAATTAATGACCCTCGGAACTGAATGTCCATTTATTTTTTCGAATTGACGCGACGGAGAGGCCTTGTAGTAGGAGTTGTGTCGGCGTGAAATGTCAGAACGCTATCTTCTCTTCTCCCATTCAGAAGCAGTTCCAATTCGACGGCAGACTAAATGCTAGAGAACCAGACGAGAGTCCCATTAACTTCCCATTAAGAATAATTACAAAAACTGACTGATGACAATCTCAGCAGACAGGGAATAATAATAATAATAATAATAATAATAATAATAATAATAATAATAAACAGACTACCTCCACCGACACAATCAGGTAGCGTCGATCGTTCATCAACAACTAGCACACAAACATTCACTTATTAAGAGCACGGTCCCGTACTACAAGTACATACCACAAAGCATATTAGAGTCACCCTCATATAAACTATACTGGGACCACCCCATTCTCACAGACAAAACCATACATCACAACAGACCAGACATCACACTTGTTG
>JAFIDM010000007.1:37905251-37931358 GCA_023159025.1 Thereuonema tuberculata | reverse complement strand
CCAAGGTTTGAAACATACAAACATAATAATAATAATAATAATAATAAGAAGAAGAAGAAGAAGAAGAAGAAGAAGAAAAATAATAATAAAAGCCTATGGCCCGCTGGATCGGGTCGAAACCTAGTGTAATAAGATTTTTAATTATATGTTTTTTAAAATTATTTTGTGTGTTGGCATTTTATTGATTTTTTTTTATTTTTTATTTTTTTATAACCAACTTTTTTTTAAACAAGCAGGTATCCGAAAGCTAGTTCGTCAATTATCTTCTGTTTATGTATGAAAATACATTATACTAAGTGAATTTTGTAATAAACAAGCGATGTTCATATCATGAAGGGATATTAAATCCCGAAAAATATTTATTTATGAAAAAAAATATTAGATGACTTTTCCCATATATCGTACACTTAAAACGAAAGACTTCTTTAAGATTTAGCCTCCATTTTCGTGCTGCTATTAGAAAGAGAAAATTAAAGTTCAGTTGTCGCTAAACTTCAAACAACGCGAATCAAAACAAATATGTCTGCGTCTGTATATTTTTTAGGTTGTAAGCAGAGCGAATCAGGTCGTTGTAACTCTGTCTTTTACAGATTGAGATCTTAATTTAAAACAAGATCCCGAAAGGAGGAAGAGGCAGGACTTGGCCGAAGCCCTTTTCATACAAATGGGACATTAAAGAAAAAAAGGAAACAATGAGAAAAAAATACCCCAGACTTAGATCTATTTCATTGGCAGAAAATCCAGACGGTGTCATTTATAACGTTCTATTAAATGCGTTTTAGTAATTGGAAGGAAATTTCAATTACCCCTCTATTTATAAACAAAACATTGCCAGGCTTTGAAAACAAACAGGAATAAAAAAGTAAGTTGCTTCACGTGAGAAAGTTTTAGAAACCATAATTAGAATTTATAAAATTATAATTGAATTTTATAGTTTTATAAACCACGTAACTTAATAGTGGATTGTTAAGTTTTTGTACTGGTAATATATTTTTGTCTCCAAAACAATATTTACAATGAGATTTTTCCTCGATAACTATAAAAATAGTTGGCGTACCAGCTTTCGATTAGGATGCGAAAATATTTGTTGCAAATGCAGTCGATTTTCTAAAAACAATCATCATTTTTTTTATATATTTCGAATTATTATTTATAGTAATTACTATATTTATATCTTAGCGTTCAAAAATCGCTTATTTTTGACTTATGTAATTATGGCAGTTCAAGGATAAATTATTTTTGCTTTTTTTAAAAAATTTTTTTGCCCTTAGCTCTTTATCTATTGGTTTTAGATGTATAAAAATGAATAGAGATCTTCTTTTTAGTGACCTAAACCTATCTCTTTCATTTCAACTTCCAAGTAAATGTAGTTGTCTTTATCACAGCCGGACGAACAAAATGGACGGGTATGTGTATTTCATCTTAAAATTGTAATACATGTTTTTCTATCATCTCCCATGGATACAAAGTTGTTACAGACGTTAGATCAAACAGATAGTACGCTATATTACTTACCTATTATGGTACCATGCTGGTATAATGCAGTGAAACAAAATTTAATATGCGCACACGAAAGTACGAACGAAAGTACGCGAAAGTACGTTGGCATTTTCGTAGTCAGCACAAAGTCAAGCAAACTCATGCACTTTTCAATCTGTCAAAACTCTTTGATTGTTAAAAATGACAGTACTATTGGTTGACAGATGTCAAGTCTTTGTAAGTGAAGAGTGAAGTACAATTTCCATCTCGGCCTCCACAGCAATGGAATAGCCTACAATGGACATGCAGGAGAGTTGTTGCCACCCAAGCATTCCAGAAACCGGAACCGGAAGTGTTACTGGATATCATATTCGTTTTCAGCGTAGGCGATTCAGTGTAGACAGACCCTAATTTTCCAATTACTACTACTTTCCTTAACTAGAAGTGGTCCTGACAGAACATCGGAATTTGCACCAAATCAGCAGGCCATGGGGAATTCAACGAGATAAAGACTCAAGGGGCTCCGACCCTTTGGGCCGACAGGGTATTACACGCGAATGCAGACGCACAGATTAAGAAATTTTCAACAGCCTCTCCTCCACACGGGATTCCAAAAAACGAAAAAAAGATAAAAAAAATGATCATCCTTTGCCCCCTCTTCATTAACTTCCGCATTTTTTTTTCTTTATTTTTGCTGTTGTTTTGTTTTAGGAAAACACATTTAGAAATGTATACAGATTACGAAAATAAAAAGAGAATAAATGACGAAGGTTTTTCCTTGAGGGTAAGAATAGATTTTGAAATTCCGTTTACATTAGCTTGGGTCAATTGTTAGCGCTCGTCAGCCCCGGTACAAAAAAAACGCCTCGAAAGTCAGAAGCCATTTTTAACTCTTTTGAACCCAACGCCTCAACAGCTGTCTTTGTTGTGCTTCAGAAGGAACATATTTGTTGCCGGACGCTTTCGTTTGTGTGGTCCGAAAAACAAAGGAATGGCAGTCAGTCGTCTTCATCTTCGGTGCGGTTTTATTTTGAGAGTATCACAAATAGGGTTTTATCCTCTTTCTGGAATTCCAGTCCAACTCCACTGTTAGAAAATAGCATTCAATCGGAAAACTACAAAGAAATAGTGCCGGTTATTTACTCCTTTGTGAGGCCTCCCCCTCTCACACCCAAGACCCCTACTCAGAAGAATTCACTAATATCTGGGAGCATTGACGTACTGAGATGGGGGGGAACTGATAGAGGTTGTAACCCTTTTGCCCGTAAATAAAAAAAAAATATGGATTTTGGACCTCTTTTTTTTTTTGGTTCAAAAGGTGATCGCTTTGCTTGTAAAAACCCTTCCTCCAAAATTCGTTAAAGGTCATGAGGGTATTTTTTTTGGTTGAACGGCTGCGAATGTAACTCCTTCCGCTTCAAAATCTGGCTCCATCTAAGCCTGGAAATTTCAAGTGAAACGGTCGGGTCTTCACATTTTATTTTAACCTTTCATCTTAAGGCACATAGTAAAACCATCCCTAATTAATTAAAATAAAACTAGCAAACATGTGATCACGTGATCTTGGATTGTGAGATTAATTTTCTCACAACCCGGAAGCGCGTCTCGGAGACCTGATGTTTGATCATTTTGTTCACGTGACTTCCGGTTGATCCACGAAGATAAAAATGAAAATATAAGCATCTCGGAGACCGTCTCGGAGATCCGGAAAGTCTCGGGAAATCCGGGAGTGTTGTTGACCCACGTAGATAACAATGAAAATGTGAGCATCCTCAATACTACACCTAACCATTTGTCATTTTATTTGTATTTCTGTGTCTTATGGTTTCGGAGGAGATAGGACCAGAGAAAAAAAGAATCAACTTTTCTTTTATATACATAGATAGACTATCTGTAACAATAGTTCCCTGTAATTTAAGTATTTTTGTTCATAGTTTAAACTGTATTAAATATACTTTCAATTATTCATATATTAAATATGTTTTCAATTTACGAAGTGCACTAAAACGTTTTTGTATTACGCCATGAACCAAAAAAAAAAATTGAGAATCACTGGTCTATAGGCTAGTTAGTTGTTAAAAATGCATTACATTCGTACTAATCCTATTTATTTTCATTTACATTTCTTATTCTACATCTAGTAATACATTTGTGTGATAATTGTACTTCTTTTTGTACCCTATAGTAAATGACATTCTCGAATGATGCGAGAGCATCACAGCAGATAAAGGCTACGACCTAATTCAAGTACACGATTTATTTTAACACTTAAATATTAACTGAGCTTTTTTTTTTTATATAAGTTAAATCTTATTATCAATAAGTGTGCAAAAAAAAAAAAAAATGATAAGATCATTGGAAATTCCTGCTAATTCGAGATAACCTTTCAGACCTTTTTAATACAGTTCAATTGATATGTCACGATTAAATAGAAGATTACGAAGTGACATTGATGAAGGCCATTGCGTTTTTTGCCATTACTGTCGAAAAGTTGTTGTTTTTATCTGTTTGTCTGTCCGTCTGTGCAAAGCAAGAAACAGGACTTGCAGATTTTGATGAAATTTTGATGAAATTTGATGAAATCCAGACAGAAATTAATTGAGGGACAATAAACCTAGTTATATTTATTTATTTATTTATTTATTTATTTATTTATTTATTTAATTTATTTATTTATTTATTTATTTTGATGTTATTGTCAAGCAATACGGAATCAAATCTGCTTATATCCATTGTTTAACGAGCCGTTTTTCTTAACGAAGTTTCCGTAGAACCTTCGTTAAGAACGAAATCAATGTTTTCGATTGTATGAACGCGGAAGTGTTTGAATTTGGCGCGCGGAAGTAAAGCCGCTTGCATTAGTGATAGCAATTACTTCGGTTTAGCTTCAATTCCAATATCGTTATTATTTCACAATTGATCCACTCTAACTTCCTGGGCCGTCTGAACAGCATTGTAGGCCTTTAACGTTTTTAATTTTATTTACTGACTGCAATGCTGCTTGGAGCATTAATAATTTGTAATAAGTAATGAATGTATTTTTTACATATTATTCACATGTAAGAAAAATTCATTAAATAGTATCAAATATTAATAATAATAATAATATCTCGAAAGCTTTTTTCTAACTTTGAATTCACTTATAAAATAATTGATTAAAAAAAGAGACTAAACTGATAATCAATATTAATCAGTTACTGATATTTGGCCCTTAGAATCGTGGGGCCCTTAGACAACTACCCACTGTGCCCCTGCCTTAAGACGGTGCTGCTAACTTGAAACAATTTTTATTACTTACTTACTTATCGTTATTAGTTTTCAATTTTGTAATTGTTAATTGCTGAATCGTAGACTACATTTTTATGTTTAATCTACATAATAAGCGTGAGTGTTTGTTTGTTTGTCTTGAAACAATGTTGCCATTCTTCAATGGATGACAGGTTCACATGCAGGTTCACATGCATCCCAGAATAACGCATGAACAACGAAAACCCGGATCCGGACTAAGGATCCGGTAAACGGGGAGGGGGACAAACTTTCTTGAAGGGTACTCATATCTCTGAAACCTCTTTAGTTGGAAACATGAAATTTAACATGAGTGTTCTAGTCAAAATCTAAAATATACATTTTTCGATGAATTTTCGATATTTGGATCCTAAGGAGTGCAAATGGGAGGGGCAAATTTCTTCAAGGGTATGCATATCTCCGAAATAGCTTGAGTTACAAACATGAAATTTCCTATGAGTATTCTTTTTAAAACTCTAAAGTATACGTATTTGACTCCAAATTTGATATTCAGATCCTAAAAGGTAAAAACGGGAGGTAAAATATTCTTCACGGGTATGCGTATCTCAAAACCGTTTGAGCTGCAAACACGAAATTGCACATGAGTGTTCTTTATCAAAATCTATGTATTCGACGAATTATCGATATTCGCATCCTAAGGGGTGTAAACGGGGTGGTGGTTGGGGAACTTTCCTGCAGGATATCCGTATCTCCGAAACCGCTTGAATTGCAAACATAAAATTTGATAGAAGTGTTCTTAATTCTAAGTTTCAGTTTGTAGTTACTTGATCAGAGTGTCTACAGAACCGGGAAATCAGAGAAAACCTGGTATTGTCAGGGAATTTTGTTATTCTGGAAAAAATCAGGGAATTATCAGGGAATTTTGCAGTTATTACTTAAAATCAAGGAATTTTTTGGTTGGACAGATCGGTTTGGAGGTTTTTTTTTTTTTGGTTGAACAGATCAGGAATTATCAGGGAATTTTAAAAGAAATTGTTCATGAAATCAGGGAAAAATCAGGGAATTTTTTTATTCAGATTTTGTAGACACCCTATTGATGTAATATGCTTTTTTTTAAGTTGTGTATGCAAGGCTTCCGGAGCGAAGCGACGGTAGCAGGTCTGTAACACAATTTGTAACTACCCTGCCCAAATTTTGAATACTACTTTTGTTTTGGGTAGATGATCAAAATTTTGGAGTAGATGATTCAAATAATATTCATAATCTTCTCTTTTTTGAAAAATACCTTACTAGGGCTTGAATCTATTACTTTTGGAAAGTTGCTAAAACAACTTATCTGATTATTATCTTATTTTTTTCTTTCAAATTTCTTATCAACTGCTAATAAAAATACTCATCAGTATCAGTACTGAATACTGAAGTTGTCTTTTTTTGTACAGTTTTATAAATTGTATGTCTGGTAGCTCTAGAATAAGACGCTTACGTCAAGGGGTGGAAGAACAAGGTTCGATTCCCGGCGAAGGCTGAGGATTTTTTTTTTCTCGTAATATTTCTTCTCCAGGATGATTTTAAGGTTCACTTAACTCTCTATAAAAATGGAACTGGATTTCCTTTTCCAGGAGCTGAAAGGCGGGTGAGCGTTGGCCTAGTCATCCGACTTCCTCTTAGCGCCGATTGGTCATTGAATCGTCAGAAATTTATTCCTTAAGCCTCTTGTGTAGATTTCCCGGCCTAATTCAGATTTGATAGAATTACAATACAAAAGATTTCCAAGTACTCTTACTCAATTAAGATAAAAGAAAAAAACAAGTCCTTCCATGTGAAAAACCGAAATCTTTATCATTCATCCGTACATAAGCATTTGATATTTTATTTCACTGATTTTGTTTTCTGTGTTATTGATTAAAAAGCTAAAAGTATTTTTAGAATATGAGCTCGAACATGCCGCAGTGCTCTACCTCAAGCAATTTCTTTATTTATTATTTACTTTCAGTTAAGCGTATTTTTGAATGTTTGGATTATCCTAAATCACAAAATGGGTACTTTTTCGCAGTTGTTAAGTTAAAATCAGGAGTTAAGGTTCCCTGGGTTTCCTGACCAGTGGACTAAGCGCTGGGATGAGGGGGCAACCCGATACCCGCTCACCTTCAATCCCTGGTAAAGAACCTCGGTACCCATTCTTCAAAGGGCTGAGTGGACTCGAGGACACGTCTGGAGGAGAATTCAGTGTAGTAAAATCTCCTATCTATTCCGGGGATTGAATCGGGCTCCTCCAGCCTATACTTAAGCGCCTTACCAGTTCAGTTGATAGAAGATTAGATATTATTTGATAATGTTACCTTAGTATCAGAGATAAAGGAACAAAAAGCAAAGTTTCTAATCTTGCTCTAAAAAAAAAAAAGAAAATTGTTTTAACTGCTAAACCTTTTAAAGAATAACTAACTCCTGTGGGTGATCATGGGGTTCTCACCTTCCCTACCTACAATTTTGAAGACGATGATTTTTTTTTTTTTGGTTGTTTTTGGAGGTCAGTTTCCTAATTCTCTTTCCTCGCCACCTCATAAAAGCTTTAAAATACATATAAAAATTGATTTATTAAGAGCACATCCCAAACATCCGTACCATTAAGAAATAAGCTTATACAAATAAATAGACTATTAAAATAATGTTATATAAAAAAGATGATGCATGAATAAACATAAAATAATTATACTATTTCTGTACTGGCTATTTATCGTACATTTACATACTAATCGTAATTTTTAAATTTAGTAAAATGAAATTGGTCCGTGTATTTATTTTCTGTAATGCGTACTAAAGAGTAAAGCAATAAATTCGTGCTGCGCAATAAAAAGTGATTCTTGGCACGGGAAGATTCTTGGGATTTATCAGAGCATCATCTCTAGGAGAACAGAGAATCTTGTCGTCACGGAAACCGTTGTCGGTCAACAATCAGAGCACGAGGAAGACTATGACGTCACGCGCAGTATCACCATAGCAACCGAGTGACGGGGGCTTTGTTGGTAAACATTAAGTGAACGGAGACATTTCAATTTTTAAAAAAATTAAAGTTACGGCACAAGCTGTTGGATATGAATTTATTATTAATTTTACGTAAGAAATCGGCACTTTTTTTACGGTCTAATTATTTTTGTAATTCATATTTCATCAATATTACTATAAAAAATAAAATAAAAAAAAAAATCTCTTTGCGTGCGTACATCCGCAATAATTGAATTGTGCAACAACTGAAGTTCGCTAACACGTTGCCAGGCAGCAGGAGCATTGTTACTTGGTCAACTGTCCACAACAATGTAAACTTAAGTACGCACGCGCGTTGCCAAGCAACAGGAGTATTGTTGCATGGTGAACTCAACTGCGCAATTTCCTACTGTGATTCAATATTGTATTGCATGCTGTTTTTAGTTTCAGTTTTAAGTTTTATTTTTTGTTCATTTGATGTAATTTATTTTTTGAATAAATAATATATTGTTGCGTTACATATGCGAGGCTTCCGGAGTTTAGCGACGAGCAGCCGGCTAGTAATATTTTAAAATAATTCAATATAAATATAAACTTTTGGAAGACTTTTTTTACACTAGTTACAAAAAAATAAATAAAAATAATAATGAATATAAGGATAATATTAATGTATCTTGTAATATAATCTAGCCTTCTATGGTACAACACGTTACAGCAGTAAAAGTCTACTATAATGTTGTATCGTGATCTGTCTTATTAGGTAAGAGTGGTTCCAACTTGTTTTAATGAAAGAATTTTTTAAAATAACTGCTCCTAAACTGAGAAATCTTTCAAGTAAGTTTTTAAGAAGGTCTTCCAATTCAATTGCGGCAAAATTACTACAGAATAGAAATTTATATAAGAGTTACAAATTTTACTATTCATTTATACCATAGATTTTTGTTTCGAATCAAACAAACAACGCTGCTCATGATGACAATGTTAATCGTTACATCTACACATAATAATGGAACTCACAAAAGTCATTTGTTGCTTCGCTATAACAGTGTTTCTCAGTCTTTTTGACCAATGACGATCTCTTTTTAACAATTCTCCTTCGTAGACAAAACAACTTTGTTTTATAGATAACTAATTATAAAAGCTAATAGTTAGTTATTGGTGTTAATGTAAAAAATAATAAAACTGAATAAAACTATTATTTAGTCAAAAGCTTGGTCAACTTGCTACAGTTTGCGACCTACGTTTGAAGACCACTGTTAAAATAAATACAATACCCTCATGTAACTTACGATTTCAGACTTCATGTATTTCTTAAATGAATCTGCTTTTTCCGAGAGTGAACTTTTCAGAATCCAGAACGCCATGTTTGTTTATGATCTAGGGACTTATTTCAACGTAAACATCATTACTGTGACATTAATTCAATGACTGTCTTCGGTTTTCGTTTTTCTTCCATGATGGTTTTGTTTGCAATTACTCAACTAAAAAGATTATTGACACAACAGCAAAATTCAACTTAACTGAAAACAATACATAGTCGGCGTCTCAACTTTCGAATAACCGCATTAAAAAAAAAACCCAAAAAACCTTGATCAATTTTCATTTTTCTACAATAAGTATTTTCATTACATTGAAATGTCGTGATTAATGCGTTTTAACTTAACACTTAAAACACTTTAAATTTCATTTTTTTTTAAATTATATGTAGGCATGAAAAAGATTTCATTGCACACGTTTTCAATGCCAACAATCTTTATCAAACATAAAAAGAAATAATGCATATTATTTATTAATGGTAAATATATTTTATTCCATTCTCTTTAGGTATTTATGTTGCTTCTCCTATGTAATTAGAGTTCCCCAAATTGCCCTTTCGATACGACATTAAAATGGTCTTACGTTCAACTGGACAACCTTCGTAGCATCTTAAAGTTGTACAGATTTAAACCTTTAAGATTGAAACTATTTAAGTCAAGAGTTTTATAGGAATAAATTTTTTTTTAACAATTTTTAATTTTGTAAATTAGTTTCGAATTACTTTTTTATTAGTTTCTATATCTTTTAAAGGTGAAATAAATAAAATACATTTTATTTTAATAATTAAAATGAAATAATGTTGCAGCTAACGAGTTTATATTGAATTAGCACAGGCCCATTATTTCGATTATCCGGGAAATAAGAAAAAAAATAAGGATCCTACGATCGGCGTACTCTTCACCTAATATGCTCCAGAGAAGGCTGCTCCTTATATGCTGAATCGATCTTCTTGGAATGAGCCTGTTTACTGAAAAGAAACGTCGCAACTTACCACATTTTGATGTGAGTTTAGTGATTGTGGACGATCCGCTCTGGACAGGTTTTCTCGGGGTTCTCCCATTTCCCCCGCTCTGGGCAGGTTTTCTCGGGGTTCTCCCATTTCCCCTGCACTTCTTCACCATTCTTTCTCTCCGTCTGTCCTGATTTCCGTGGGACAGCACAATAGACGAACGGTCGCGGTGCTCGGCTTCCCTGCCACCCACACTCAACACACATACAGACCACATTTTGAAAATTTCTCTGCGTGAATTCCTGGGAAAAATTTGCACGCGAAGACGACAAGAAATCTCATTATAAAAACATTTGAACCAAATCAATTAACGCTGACTGTTGACTAACAATGAATTTCTATTGAGTCTAACAATGCATCATTACGTTCTGATTTTGTTACAATTAATGAAATATATATATATATATGTGATCGTCGGAAGCACAGTGGTTCCTCAAAGGAAAAAATACACAATTAAAAACTCACTAATGATTTGGTCTCATCCATTGTTGTTTGTATATATTTGAATTCTAAAGACGTAATGATTTCCAAATACGAGGACTGTTCCTTCGCAATTATTTTCAGGACTAGAAAAAAAAATAAGAAAAATGAACAAACAAACATTTATAGTGTTAGTTTTTTTTCCAGAAACTTCAAAACTTGTTTTTTTTTTTGTTCTTTTTTCTTTATATCTAAAAAAGAGTTGTTCTAGTGTCAGTTACAATTACAGCTTTTACGTATATTAAGATATTTTTTTTTATCAGATTGTAATGGCTGCCTCTTTGCGCTATCGACAGATAGCGGTAACAATGTGAACTAACTACGATACCAGGATTTCTACCAGGAGATCGTACGAACTTATTGATAAACGAAACTTCAAAATTCTCAAACATTTTTTGCTTGAAAACTTAGAAAATAATAGAATTCCCTTCTTCATAGTTTAGGCAATCTGATTGTTATCATAAGTAAACGAAATGAACGTTAAAGAACGCCTGAATGACTGCTAATTCTGTAATAAGTAATTAACGATTTAGTTTTAATCTATAAGTTGATCTAACTAATCTAGAACCTTATATACGTTATTATCTGGATTAACATTTTTAGTGTTTTGTTGCCGCCAAAAAGAAATTATTAGATCCTGAAATTGACTGCAGAGGGCAGCATTGTCTATTTTATTTTTATTTTTTTTCTCGATTTAAAAATATTTCAAATTCTGTTAATGAGTTATTTCGCTTTATCACTTGTTTGTCTGTACGAGTCAAGTAGTGAATGATTATTTTGGTTTAACCGCCTTTTGTTTTTTAGGCACTACACTAAATTGGCTGGATCATTTTCCATGAAATTCTTACGATCCTTCGTAGATGCTTTCGAAAGCTAATGTTAATGACGCCCCATACTCAGACTATACACAATGCGCACCTAATCGTACTCTTATTATACTATCGTCAGATTTCTAGTTTCATACCGCCATTTTGACGGGTCATCATCATCCTAATTTACATTATAAATTGTATTTTACGTTTAAAAAAAAATACTGCAATGAATTGTAGCTAAATGATTAACTCTACAATGAAATCCTTAATTCATTTTCTATCTAAAATTTCCTGCAATAGAAAAGTTAGCGAGCAAATCGAGCAACTATACAAACCATGATAAAGGGAAGTCTTTTGAGTCAGACTGAGACCCTGAGACAACTGTTTCGAGCTTATTAGGCGCTCTTCAGTCAGGGATACACAGCAAGAAAAACTAAAAAGAAGTTTCCTTTTCCTTTTACCCATTAGGGTTTTTTATTTTTTATTATTGTTTGTTTCTTTGTGGTCAAATGTCTTTTGTGGTGAGCGAAAAATCCGCTCAAGGATTTGAATTCCACATTTCGTTGGTGTTTTTATTTAATTTACTTTAGTTGCTGAACTCAAGAATATATTACTTTTCCCCTCTTACGCCTTTTGAGTTATTGCTTGCTGGTTAGTCCTGGCTGAAGAGATCCTAATAATCTCGAAACAGCTGTCACTGGGTACCAACTTGATTCAAAAGACTTTCTTTTATAATTATTGTTTCCCTTTTTATTTTACCCATTAATTATTATTATTATTATTATTACCACTTCTCGTATCAAAAATACGGCCTACAAGAATCAAAAAATAATAAACATAAATAAATAAAGGGTTTCCCTGAGCTAGTTAGATTGATTTTGTACTTCACTGTTTTAATCACTCGTGCAACTACAATGTTGTAAATTTGACCTTCAGATATTGCTGTGTAACTTTTGTAATTTTTTATGCCTAGCAGCTGATATGCTTATCAGAGTTCATAAGTACTTTATATCTTATCAATTTTTTTGCATATTTCCCTTGCGAAAGGTTACCAAAGTCAATAAAGCAAACGACGACAAAAAGCCGCTTTCTACAAGTGAAAGTTTTACTGGTAAAACAGATGTTTTTAGTAAAACAGAGAAATAAAATGAAATAAGTGTCCGAAATTTTGAAGAATCAGTGCACATTTATTGAGGTTAATGTTGCTTGCATTTTATAAGTTACAGCAATCTTCGCAGTTTATTACTGTAGCTATAAAAACGGCCTTACACAAAACCAGACAACCTTCGTAGGAATCTTAAAGCAGTCATTCAAAATTAAAGCTTATGTGAGATTACCGCAATTCAAGCCGAGTTGTTGTGTTTTGTTTATGTTGTTCTTCTGTTGGCGGCCATGTTGGTTCTTTTTCGTTGCAGTTCCTGGCAACTAGCTAAATGGAAATGATTACTTGTTAATTCTACTTTATCTTAAGACGCTGACAGATTTTATTTATATTTCAAATAGTTGTAATTTAATAAATAAAGGAAAAGAAAAACAGCTGTTTGAAATTTTTATGTCCAATAAAAATGTCTCTACAAATTTTTAAATTAATTAGTTTTTAAACTTAAAAAAATAATATGAAAATACGAAAATGTATATTCAATTTTAATTGAGTCGTAGAGAATTTGTTGAAAATAACTGTAGTCTAGTTAGAGGTGAGAGCGAGTAGAGCAAGGACCTCGATCGGGACTATAGAGAAGATATACATTTTCTCACTTCGTGAGATATTCAATCAGTCTGCATGTTTCCATGTGTGTGCCCCCCCCCCCACACACACACATATACCAAATAACTTCTGAACCTCTGAATGGATCTTCTTGAAATTTGGTATGCAGATTTAAGGACAATGGATGACCTAAACTTTTATATTTAAAATCATTTACAAACGGATACTTGAAGAGAAATTTGCGCGAGAAAAGACAAAATTTTAGCTAATCCATTGTTTAGTATTTAAATACGATTTAAATTAAAACAATTTAGTAAAGGGGATTTCACTTTTTTGCCTCCAGAAATGGAAAATCTGCACTGTGTATTTTCAGCAGGTATTATAATTTCAATATAACTGCAGGTTTTTCGTTTTATTGTTTCCACAATTTTTTAAAAAAAATAATAAAAATAAGATATTTTAAGAAATAACATTGTAAGAAAAGGCTTTCAGTTCTTTGGAACTTCTTTTTTGCTTTGGTTTTCCCGGACGCCAAAGCACTGGAAAATACGCATTCTAAAAATACGGTGATTTTTCATGTTATTCAATAGTGAATACCTGTCGCGCGTCCCATAATCGTCACTGCTCTCTTATATTTCTTTTAAAAATGAACGATTTGAGAAACAAAGCTGCCATTCTGCGCCGTATCCTAGTTGCAGAAAACCAAACAGCAGCCGTTAAAGGATTAGTAGACGCTGACAACGTCTCAATAACATAATAACGAAATCAGTGCGAATGAGTGACAGTCAAACAAGTTCGACAAACTCGAGATATTTTAAATGGTTTTGTTTGCTACAGCTACGTTGAACAGACAATTTATTATTAAAATAAATGACTTGTGTTGTAAAGAAAACGCTGTTCAATGTACAGTTGATTACAACTGAACTTTCTACAATGGGATCTATACATTTCAAAACACAAATGGCTGCTTCCGCGGCCACAATCACCAAAGAATGAAATTCTATCGCTGTTTAGTCATGAATATTAATCCGTTTTTACTTCTCTGACAGTTGCGCGTGATTATAAAAGTAACTGAACTTAGACTACAATGAAGTGAATATTTGCGGATTTAATTAATTTTAAAAGTAAAAATTTTGATGACTCTGTTTGTTTTCGATGAGTATTATAATTTACAAATTTTGGACTTTTTCAGACCAAATTCAAAGAAAAAATGAAATAATCTTAAAAAGTCAATCTGAATAAATAAGGCTTTTTAAATAAGGTACCTCTCCGTCAATATCGATGAGATAATAATAGAGAGTTTTTGCCATAACGTGATTTATATACGGGAAACGCAAATGTCACGTGAACGAATAAGGTAACCACAATAGCGGGCTCTGTCATGAAGAGAGTTTTTGCCATAACGTGAAAATTTACACTTCTTAATTGTCATCATGCCTACGGTTTATTTACGAAAAAAATAGCTTTGATTTTTATAAATATCATTTAGTCAATGCATCAAATAGATGAAAGAATGTTTTTAATTAATTAAAATAGGAAATATTCTTTTTTTTTTTATCGTTTTGTCTTTCTTTGTTATCAGTTTCGATAAATCAGTTTCGATAAATAATTCAGTCTCGTTAAATCTCGATCAAGGACGATATGTTTACGAGATTCCATCTCGATCGCCGATTCAAATTTTCAAGCCGAAATTCTGTAATGATTTTGATTACTAATGTAACGTTTTCTGAAAGCATCCACGAAAACATAGGAAAAAGATGCCCTCCGATCGTGAAAATCATTTTTGTAATCGGTAATTTCGAATAAATAGATACAAATCGATTGGACTTCAAGTTCTACAATTCGTCACCAGGAGCGCTAGTGTCGGAAATCATGTTTATCGGAACTCGTGTTTCCTATCGTAAAGCCATACGCTATTCGAGGAAAGTTAACGTGTCACATTAACTGTATTTCCTCTACGATATAGTGACGCATGCGCAGAATACCAGTCATGTGACTTCAGCGTTACCGTATTAGAATAGCGAGCTGGGCAAAAACTCTCTAGTGAAACGGTTTTGTACTGAATCGGGGTAAACGAACTGTATAGCAAAGGATTACGGGGATATGTTATATGAATACATTTTTTTTTAATTAGCAAACCCTATTATTGTTTGAAGCTTATTTTCCATAGATTGTTTCAGAAATTAAAAAAAACAAAACAAATTTCTAATAGTTCTCAACTTTCCCGCTACAGCGGTGCCACCGTCGACCGATCCGGACTGACACTAGGATTATAGAATGGCAGTGAGAGGGTTATTTTATATTATATACAGCGTGTTTTGGAAATGGTAGACAAAGCATAGAGATACGGGTTCCAAAGGTTATTTTGAGTCGAAAATGTTCTATGACATTTTGTTGTAGTTTTAGAGTTAGGAAATAAATGCTTTGGTTCCTAATCAAAGAAAGCTCAGTTCACATTAGGAAGTGTAAGTAAATAAGGTAAAGGTTTATTATAAAAAGCAATCCGGATAACAAATGTCATGACTGAAAACAGGTAGATAATTAAAGAAAATGCTGAAAATGGCCAGAACTGAGCTTTCTTTGATTAAGAGACCATTCCCAAAGCATTCATTTCCTGACTCTAAAACTACAACAAAATATCATAGAACATTTTCGACTCAAAATGACCTTTGGAACCCGTATCTCTTTGCTTTTTCTACCATTTTCGAAATACCCTGTATAAATAATCCTCTCATAAATACATGCATTAAATTCTTTGCAGCAAAAGCAAAGAAGCCATTTATATACGAAAGTTAAATTATCAAAAAAATATCAGGCATCCGAGTTGAGAAGAACTCGGAAACTAACTATCACGTGATGCTGAAATTTTAATAAAAACTAAATTTACTTTCAGATTATTATGCTGGTGATTATTATGCTGGTCTTCAAAAGTTACGTCATTTCCTGTTTGTTTTCTTTTAATTTCCTTTCCTAAGCCAGCATTCATCCTCTTTAGACGGAGCCTTGAATCGTTCATTTTATTTATTTACATTTTTTTTCAAAGCCTGGGTGATTATATTTTGCAACAGTTCTCTTTCAGTTACTATCTCAACAGAATTTGTGAGAACACTCGGAGTATCAAAGTTAATTGAGAAGTTCAAACGACAATCTGTTATCGTCAGTTGAGCTGATAAGCGGTAGCGCTACGATAGTGGCTTGACCTATACAGATAAGCGCAACCGACAACTTGTAAAACAGCGCTTTGACTCGGGAAAGCCTTCAAGGCTAGTTCTATTTACGTCTTGCCAAAAACGAAAATGCCTTCATAGAATTATAAGCCTAATTTAGTGAGAATATATTTCCTTGAAATAGTCGCCTACAACTTTTATTATATTTTAAATACTATAAGGTTAAAAATCTGAACCTTTGTAAAATATATAGAAGTTAAATAATTATTAATTTTAAAAATGCTTTTCGATTTATAATTGATTATTTTAATAATAATAATCCTCAAAGTCGGGCAATAATTTTAGTTATTACTTGTTTATATTTTACAAAAAACTACACAAAAGTTTGGCAATTGAAAATTATGACGTAATTTAGGAAGAAAATTATTTATTTCTCATTTCTTTTACAGTATTTATTATAATTTACGAAGGGTATCTAAAAAAAAATTCTCAAAGTTCAAAATCATACATAACCTTTGGCATCAATTTTACTAAATATATAAAAAAAAAAGATTATTCAGAAAATAAATAAAACTTTTTATTTAGACAACTTTAAGTTGACTTCTTTTTTATATTTTAACTGTTAATATAAAAATTTGTCGGTATATTGTTAAACAAAATCTGATCATTTTTTTCACACATTTGGAATCATTACTATTAAATTTATAATTGTACTGCAAAATCCGTTTTTAAAAATTGATACTACAATGCTTTCATATTTATCATGCAAAAGTTTCAGATTTCTTACTACACTAGTATTCAAGATACAAAAATTTGTGGATGATTCGAATGATGGAAATAAAAACATTATCAGGATTTGACACCATCTTTAGAAAAAACGAATAGTATTTGAAGAACAATAATGAGTTCATAAAAATGTTTTCGGAAATTAAATAAACGTGAATCACTACTTCAGGAAATTCGCTAAAAGAAATATTTATGCCAAAAAAAAAATAATAATAATGATAGTGTTATATTTTATAGATCTTTTCTGGTAATCGGTGCACTTCTGTTTTAATCTTCGATGGGATTTAACGAGTTACTACGTCAATTCTATAATTGCTTTATTAAGTTTACCAATAAGATAAGAAAGAAAAAAAAGTACATATACTGTATAAATTTTAATAAATTGCACATGGTCACTCGTTAAAGTCTCGTATTGGAGGCGAAACCGGTTGTGGAATGTAACCGTTTTAATTGGATATAAATGTTTTTTAACTAGTCTCGTATGTTGGCTGTCCCCAGTGTTTAATTACTATGAGCACATGTAAATTTCTGTATTTAAAAAAATAGAAAAATTATATTTCTAATGATGTTTTTGTATAAATGGTGACGAACAAGCAAATAATAATAATAATAGTAACAATCAGGGGCGTATATAAGGGGGGGGGGGGCCGAGGGGGCCCGGGCCCCTCCCGAAATAATGAAGATATGTCCTCCGAACGTTTTTTTTGGTTGAACAGATAGATTTTCATTGTTTTTTTTTGTTTAGTTGAATAGATTTTTTGGCCCGAGCCCCCCCCCGAAATGTCCTCCCAACGTTTTTTTTTTTTTTGGTTGAACATATAGGTTTCCATGGGGTGTCGGCCCCCCCCCCCAAAAAAATATATTCTATATACGCCACTGGTAACAATAATAAACCTGCTATGGTTTCAAATTTGATTTGTTCTTCCCGTTTCATTTCTATCGTGAAGCGAAGCAAACTACAGTAGAACCTCATTATAACGGACCCTATTATAACGGACGTCGCTTATAAAGGACAGTTTTAAAAAAAATTGTGAAGAATATCCAGCACTGGGTGAAAAAAAAAGCACCTCTTCCTTTTCACTGAGTCAACTTGTGTGAACTTTCGTTTTCTGCTTATAGTACTACAAAAACAAAACACACAAACCGTTTCAAGTGCATTGAGGCTATCTTTTAACTTCCATGAAACTAATATCGAAAAGGAGGGAACGCAAGCACAAGACTCCCATTAAGCTTTTACTGATTCTAACCGTTGAATTGTATGAATACATAGCACTTAACCAATGTTTATGTAACCAGTATGTATGTAATCAATAAATTGTATGTATAATTTATTTTTCATTACAGTTTCTTTGTCATCTGATAACTACTTAACAACTTATGCTATTGAATTTGCTACTGACTACAAACAGAAAGAATTATGGCTTTGCTTTTATTCAACATGAGCTGTCTGCAACTTATGTACAGTTGGAAAAGTGATCCTTTGATTATAAAAAATTTGGGAATGGATTTCAATATTGCATTGCATGTATTCTTTAGAATTAACTTTAATTTATTTTCAGTTTTAAATTTTAGTTTTTAGTTTACTTGATGTAATTGGTTTTTTGTTTTTTTTGAATAAATAAAATGTTGTTTTTTTTCCTTTACATAAGCAAGGCTTCCAATGCGAAGCGACGGGCAGCCGTCTAGTTATAATTAAATAAACTTTATATGTATATAAAAAAATATTAAAAAAATTAATTAGAAATAAAAATAAAATATTGAAAATTAATTAAAAATATTTTTTTTTTTTTTTTTAATTTTTAAAAATTAAAAACAAAATCTTAAAAATCAAACAAACAAAATAGGAATTGTTGATTAGTCATTGACCTATCAGAAGCTTCTGATCAACGTGACCAGCACGTGCTTCGAGACAATTAAAACATTCCGGTCGTTCCTTAATCAAAAATAAAAAGATAATTTGAAATTAATTGCGCAATAACAATAACAAGATTCTAAATCAAAGCGCCTTAGACATTACTTTGCAAAAAGAAACAGAATAACTTATTTGTAACACTTTTATTATTGTGTTGACAATTTCGCCACCAGAGGGCACTGAATCGCATTTTGTTAGTCTGCTTTTATTGGAAGATGAGACACATCACTCAGTGCATGTGTGTGTGTTCCCTAATGTTTAATAACTGTTGAACCACTGGATGAATCTTCTTCAATCTTTGTGTGCACATTCGTGGACTAGAGACCATTTAATTTTTATATTTTGAAATCTTTTCCAAATGGGTCGTTGACGTTAAAATTGAGAAGGAGAAAAATTCCCACAGAATTGAAATTTTAAACAATGGATATCTATCCTATTTCTATTAATACATTCCGTTTGTTTTGAAAATAATGAATTTTATTCCCTTTTAGCTATTCCATTCATCCGAGAGCGGTTTGATGTGATTTTAAAGTTAAGAATGTGGATTTAATTCATTTCTTTTTCTTTTCCAAAAAGTGAAATGTTTAAACTTTGTATTCAGCATATATAATTATATTTCAATTTCTATATATTTAATAAATAAGTAGAAAGTATTAAAATCATCATATATATATATATTTAATTTTTTAAAAATCTAATCTAATCTTTTTTAAAATCTAATTTTTAAATTGATATATACTATCAATTCAAATAGTATCTTCAAATTCTCCATTTGCTGATACTTAATTCAACATCAAATGAAGCAATTTTTAAAAAGAGAGGTTAGACCATTCCTTTTTGATGTACATAAGTTATATGTCAAATTTCAAGAAGAGCCACCCGAAGATTCGAACCTGATAAAGACGATATACAGACTTGATGATTTTAAATCCTAAAAATAAAAAAAAATAAAAAATCAGAATTTATTTCTTTTTTTTTTTTTTATTTAATATTTTAGTATAGTTTCTCAAAATTAAACTTACGTATTTCACATATAAGAAAATATTTGGATCTTACCGAAAGTTGGAACGTCAACTATGCGATAGAGAAGCGAGAAATCGAAGCAGTAGCGTTTGTGGATCAATTTCTGCTTTAATCAATTACGTTAGGCGTTGCTGCCCTTAGCAGTTAATCAATTCCTCGAATCAAAAATTTATCAACTACTGTCTGTCTGTCTTTCTTCTCGCACGACCTTTCGCGAGTGTCGGTAAGCATTCGTAAACGCGAGATTTTAATTTTAAGAACACGAGGCATCAGTATCGTCAGTATCACCGTAATGGCGGACGGAAAGAAAAATGTTATAGTAAAAAGTAGAAAACGTACCCGACGTTGTTCGGGTTGGGAAGTGAAGTAACCCATTTCGTTCTCGAACCGAATTATTATTTGCTAGAATTACACCAAAAATACATTAATTTAGAATATGTTCGTGTTCTCAAATGTATGTATGCATCGTACCTATAGCGCTACAAAGCAATGCAATTTGTATTCTTGAAGCTATAAAAGACACAAAGACCTTGAATCTTAAGTCTAGATATAATTAACTTGAAGAGGATTTTCTAAGTGAACAAACAAATAAACAAACAAACTTCTATAATTTTAGATTTCAACTAGCGTAATGCCCGTCAAAAATGAACAGGATAATAATGTGATATTTTTCTAATCCGATATCCATCTTACAGAAGTTTAAGTAAATGGATGTATTTAAGATCAAATTCTACTCCAAGGAATACAAATTGATATAAAACGCACGTACACAGCAACTGGGATCAATTATTCTCCCTTCCTCACCAAGCTATCTGCTTCAACATCGCGGATTTCTAATTATGTTCGCTAAGCTGTTGCCTTCAATGGAATCTTAATTACGTTAAGTGCATTTCTGGGACAAATGAACATTGGGAAGTTATACTATTTACTACTGCAACTTTTAGAGCAGTTGTAAGAAAATGCTTACCACAAGCTTACATAAAAAATCAATACAATATCTTTGATTACAAATACAATTCTTAATTATTGAGATCATCATTTAGATATTTATCTATTGGGCGTAGCAACAATAGATTATAAAATCTTATTTATAAAAATACAATCTTTTTTTTTATCTATACGAGTAGATATTTGCATAACATTCAGGTAAATATTTTAAATAAACATTACTATAATATCAGTTCCAAGAAAATAAAGCGTAATCTCATTCATTATTAATTTATCATCAGTGAAAAAAAAGAAAATTAATAAATGTGAGATAAAATAGGCTTAAAATTCAGTCTAGTAGTCTTAAGAAAAAAAAAAATGCTCATCTCAGATCAAAATTTTGAAGAATTTTTTTTATAAAATAAAAAATGCTAGTACTCAATTGAAGATTTTTAATCTTAAAATTTTTAAACCCTGAGATTTTGAAATATTTTTATAAAAAAAAAAATAAAGAAAGCAAATTAAATCCGCATTATTATTTGAATTGTACAAATCGCGTTAATTTTACCATGCGCAGTGGATTAGCTAAGATTTAATATTAATTATTTATTATTAATAGAAATAGGATAATAATCGATTCCAAGGCTTACGAACACATTTGCAAAAGATTTCAACTGTAAAAGTTAGATCTTCTCTAATCCTCGAATAGGCATACCAAGTTTCAGGAAGATCCATAAAAGACTAACCAGAAGAACATCCTCCCGTCGAGTTTTACACATTCGTTTTAGGAAAGGATAAAAGAGGACCAACAAAATAAAGTTTATTACTAATGGAAGTTCATTCCACTGTTGTTACAGGCAGTTCTCAATCGAGAACGAATAATTATTTATATAAATATCGGAATAAGGGATAGAGATCAGTTGCAGTGAACGACTGGTAGAAGACTTGGCAAGAGAATCGGGAGAGTTCACTGTATGCAATTGTATATTTTTAGCTACTTTTGTCTTTAAAATTACAAAAATATTAGAGTAAATATTTGTAGATTAGGAAAGGAGGCTTGAAGAAACAATTAGCCCTTACCAGAGAATCGAATATGTCTCTTGAGCTACACTGTCAGCATTCAGTCACGCCGGATAGCACAAAAAGTCTCATTTAAATTCTGATCCACAATATAAATGACAGGACCTGGAATATACAAAGAATTTAGACTTATCACTTCAGCCATTTATTTGGCCATTTTTATAAGTTTAAGTTATTCTGAATTAAGATTACTTAAAACCTCTGAAACCGAAAAATAAATATAAAAGGAAAAACGGAAGCGGAAGTGACAGTTTGTCAGTAATCGTAGACGCAACGCCATTGCTAACGCGCAATAATCGAAATAATTAAGACGTAATTAAAACAAAACTTGATTTTTATTTACAGTACATGCAGGGAAAGAAGAATTACGATAAAACGGATCATTTTGTTGATCCTGGAACTTAGAAACTAATATGGCGGCGTCATAAGAACAGGTTACTGTAAAGCCTGCACAGCCAAGCTAGAGGTATAATTTACTATTTTAATCCACTATTTTAAGAGTCAGGGTGATGGAATACGTATTTCTGAATTACTAGAAAGACCTGCAATTGCTATAAATTTTCCCTGTTTAATGGTGAAGACAAAATTGTCAACGAGCGAAAATCGACGGGATCCGGTCAGTTTTCCCGCCCGCGCATTTCATTTTCCACGTCCGAAGCCTTTTGGATGTGGATGATATTTATAAAAAAAAATATGAATAATATGAAAATAATAATATCAGTACATAAGTATGTTAAAGATGCAAGAATATTAAAAAAAAAAAAAATCCAACAATCTTGTTCTCTTCTACTTTGATCTGCAGAAACATAGGAATTAGTTACGATGCTTTGCGATAGAGGTCGCTGAGATTACTGTCCAACCACGGATATTATGTAGCCCGCACACGATGCATCTTTTGACCGAGTTGCATGTGCAACTTTTGGCCTAGAGCGGTTTTTTGAGCTGCATGGGCCAAGTTGCATGGAAGTTGCATGGAAAAAAAGCTTCACAGAACGGCGGTGCACCACGGAAAGTTGCATGGAAGCTGCATGGAATAACCCAATCACAGTGCAGCGTTTTTATACGTCAGGCGTGACGTCATGCTCAAGGAAGAAACATGGCGTCGAAACAGATTTCCTTCGCTTCAGATGGGCGAATCGCGAATACAGAAAAAATATCAGATTATTTCGAGTTTCTTTCACACATAAATACAGTTTATATGTACATGCAGTAATTTAATGCGGCAGAATGTATCAGAACGTTTTAAAATCCTAGATTTTTTGAATATTTCACATCGGAAGCGGATTGTCGCTCATTCACCATTTCCGGAAACTGCCACGTGACGTCATTGTTTCAGTGAGCAATGGATTATTAGTGGCTGTTGGTAGTTGTTTTCGTGAATCGCATTATTGCCATCAACTGCGATTACATTCCGGCTAATAATATTATAAAAATATTTCTCATATGTTTAAAATAAATCACAAATATTTAGTTTTGGAACGATATCACAGCAGGATCCTTGACGTCATGTCCAGTGACGTCATTCAAATTCATAGTGTGCTTCGTTTGTTGTCCGCACGGCGGCGCTAACAATGGTGCGTCGTTTGCGCACTGACTATAGTTTGCAGCTTTTTCTGTGCAACTCATTTGCATGGAGTTGCACAGCAAAAGCTGCATCGTGTGCGGGCTGCTTTAGACCTTCTCTTTTCAGAGTGCCAAGAAGTGTAGATTTTTTGTTGTAGGGGTCGATTTGTGAAGCAGTTAAGAACACAATATTTTTTATTTTTATTATAAGTAAACTCTTCAACTGTTAAGCAAAATAGTTACAATTTTGAAAACTATATGTTCACAAAATAAAAGCTAATCTTCCGATGTTTAATAATGAACATACAAAACGATCTAATTTCCGGCGAGACGGATTGCTACTCTATTTTGAAAAAGGATTCGCCTTCTTCTGACATGCGCAAAAGTGTCGAAGGGGTCTCTTATTTGTGCTAGGACAGTAATGGAAGTAGTAATCCGTAACCATGATTTTCATCTTTTTTTCAGCCGTTGTGTAGTTGTTTTGTTTTTAATGCTGAATATTGCATTTATGATGACATCTATCAGTCAAAGTAGAAATTACTGACTAATGGAAAAATGTTTGCGAAATGCGAAAATGTTTTACATAAAAAAAAAATATCTTTTGAGTAAAGTATTTTTCGAATTTAGTTTTCGAAAGGCCATCCACGCGCGATAGTTATTTCAATTTTCAAAAAAATGAACAAATTCAACAATGCAAGCCTTCACAGTGGTCAGAACGAGGTCAGAAAACACAACACATCATTGTTGTTTTCTGTTTCTCTTGAAGTTTCTGAATGTTTTGGTTTGTTTCTTGTTTTGAATCTATTGTTCAATAGATTTCTTTTTTTTTAATGCTTTTGGGAAACCCACGGCCATCAAAATATCAACAAAATACTAAGAAAAAGAAAAAATATATAGAGATTGTTTAGCTTTTCTCCATCGGCTCCTGTTTTGTTTTTTAATGTATTCTAAAACAAAACCTGACTTGTTTGTTCTGAAAAGGGTTGATGTTCTTCTGTTCTTGACTGAAGTTCAAAATACGATAACCAAAACTCTCGTAAATAACTAATAAGAGATATAGGAAAATGTTACACGAAAATGCCTTTGTTTAAATACACGCTGTCAGATTCATTCAAGCAGTGCCTGTGACAAAAAACGTAAATAAATCAATAAAGAAACAAGTTCCAGTTTTTCTACCTACCCTTGATTTCACGTGCGCTTGAATGTAAACAAAAGGACATCACAGAAAAGAGCTAAGTGGCCTTTACAATCACGGGCCTGATCTAGGAACTAAGTGTGATAGGATGGAAACCCAACACCCACGCTTTAACCCTCCTATTATCAAGATTTTCAACACCTTTCTTTTAGCGGGGTTTTCAGAATACCCAGACATATTTCCATGTCATTGTAATTTTTTGTTGTTGAAAATTCTGCTTTTTATTGAAATTTTAAACTTATAACCATAGAAACAAATAATATTGATGGGAGGTTCAAGGACAAGGGATTAAAGAGGATTAACTAAGCATCAAGGATTAGCGCCGTTCCTGGAATTCAGGTCTCACTCTGATTGGCTGAATAAGATCTCATCGGATTGAGTCTCCCGCACAGACGGACCTGGATGAGATTGGCGGCTGAATTGAGGATCCGTCGTAATTGTATATAAAACCTCTGTTTTTGTAAAAAAAGTGTCAGATGTGTTAGCTGATAAGTACTCCTGCAATTCCGACCCAAAGGACAACATAACACTGATGCCGAAATTCTCTGAACCACGATGTAAGAGCAACGTAAGAATAAAATTCAATAGATGGTAAACAAGGAAGGCACCAAAGGAAATTATTTCGCACCCCGACCAGTCACCGGGAAGAGACTAGAACGGCCGTTTCGTCCTCTTTTGGACTCGTCAGCCAGACAAACTCCACCGATGACAGACTCAGAAGGTGCGACAGGTTAAGGATCCCAGTTCTCGCTCCCGAAAGCGGGACCTCTCGCAGAAGAAACTCCAACCAAAAATAAACAATAATATAAAAAATTTCGATTCCTTGTCCCGCGTTCCGCTAGGCTCAAAAGGAATTTAATAAAAGCATTAAATTATGCAGTAAAAACAATAAGGAAATTAATGTGCCTAAATAATTCGATAAATGACACACAAGGAAAGCACAAGGATATTAAAAGGCACAATAAATTTTATCAATATTACAGTGGGAGGAATAAAAATACATAAATGGTATAGCTAACAAAATGTTAGTTTTTTTTTGTTTTTAACAATAGTAACAATTAAAATATGAAACAATAGGATTAGAAAGAATTGTCGTAATTCGAGAAGCTATTTAAACAAAGTCATGAAGTTACAAATGTCTCATATAACCTATTTTGTTTTTATACACAATAATTAAATTTAAAAAAAAAAAACAAAAAAAAACGCGCATTTATCTAGTAACGGCGTATATTAACGGAAGGACATGTAGTACATCTAGTAACGGAAGGACATGTTGCCTTAGCGGAATAAATTAATATAAAATATATTTATATATTATTAATATAAATAATGTATTATTGTATTGTTGTCAGATATAAGCAAGTGTACGACATTTCTAGATGATTGTCAGATATAAGCAAGTGTACAACATTTCTAGATGATTG
>JAFIDM010000007.1:37883632-37905241 GCA_023159025.1 Thereuonema tuberculata | reverse complement strand
AGATGATTGTCAGATATAAGCAAGTGTACAACATTTCTAGATGATTGACCGATGGGAAGTGACTTAATAAAAGCGTGGTAAAAAAATATTGTTTGGGATGATTTTAGATATTCAATTTACTAACAGTAAAGTGATTTTTAATCTGCAGGAATAACGAAGATGAAGCAAACCGTGATATAAGTGTGAAAAATATATCTTCATTAAATAAGATAAAAATCTGTTAAATAAACTATCACTTAAATATTAAAAATACGGAAATTCCTAACATCACAAATAAGTTGACCACCACGACTAACACTTCGCGATTATTTTCGTCTCTAAATAACAACCAAGTTAACGGAAGTCACTTGATTATTTGTAACATAACAATACATCATTCGTCCTTGTGATACGTTCACTATGAAGATCTAACGACGAATTCTTTATTTCTAAGTGTTCACAGTTAAGCCTATTCGACCGTTGCACCATCGACTCGATTTATCTTTTGGCTTTGTATTGCAGAGCACGTGCAAGTCCAATCCATTCACCGTATTTCGAAGATTATAATTCAGTCTTCTCTTTTCTTGCTTCTTTTTTTTTTATAGTTGCAATACGTTATCTCGTACACAAAAAACACTTTCATCAGAGAGAATCATTAGAACAATCAAAACACGAGAGCTCGTGATTGCAGTTTTCGTGGTCACGCATTATTATAAACAATATACACTGTAATATCCAGTAGGATATCACTACACACTAACAACAGACATTTTAATCATAATACCGCACTTAATAGTGTGAGGGTTAAGGGCCTGATTCAAGCAAATGCAGGGTCTGCAAACCTTTTATTTCTTTTATATATATTTCTTTTTACAATGCACCTAAAATTCTAAAAATTTAAATATGAACTTATGAAGCATCTGGGATTTTTATTTTCTTGTTTTTAATTTTCAAAATATTCTAATTAATTAAATTAAAACTCAAAAACAATCATTGTTTGGGTTTTTTGAGATATTATTCGATATTTTCAACTCAGAAATTTGACGAAAACCTGAAATTATAAAAAAATTGTAAAATAATGATTTGTATTTAAATATTTATTATTAGTACAATAGTTATTTTTTTTTTTAAATTGTGAGAGATTAAATTATTTTTTTTTTTTTAAATTAACTATTGCACTAATAATAAATATTTAAATACAAATCATTATTTTACAAATATTTTATCATTTTAGTCGTTTTGTCGAGTTTTTTTTGAGTTGAAAATACCGAATAATACCTCAAAAACACCAAAAAATTGACTGTTTTTGATTTTTAATTAATTACAGGTATTTTGAAAACTAAAAACAAGAAAATATAAATCCTAGATGCTTCACAAGTTCATATTTAAATTTTCAGAATCTTAGGTGAATTGGAAAAGAAATAAAAGGTTTGCAGTCGCCTGCAGTTGCTTGAGTCAGAACTATTCTATAGAAGGATGCAGTGGCGCACCCACGGGAGGGGATGAGGGCTCAGGGGGCTGAAGCCTCCCCAAACCCAAAAATAAAGAAATGAAAAGACAAGAAATAAGGAAAAAACGAGAAGAAAACCTTTATTAAAGCACTGACGTATCTGTATCTTATTATTTTGAAAAGTGATCTTTGAAACAATTTATGTTTAAATAGGTCTACATCTGAATGAACTTTTTACAAATCTTTCGCCCCACCCCCACTCCAAACCTTAATCCTGGATACGCCACTGGAAGGCTGGATGAGTGCGAAGATCCGTCTGAAGGAGAATTTCAAAGTGGAAAAAAAATCACTGACCTCTGCCATGAATCGAACCCGATTCCTCCAGCCTTCAGTCAAGTGCATTACCACTTCGCAAAAATCCCCTACTACAGCTAAATATTAAGACGGAGTTTTTTTTTTAGTTTTATTAAGCTCTAGTCCTAAATTTCAAAAACAATACCTTTTTAGACTGACCTGTATTTCTGTTTTTGTGAAGAACGAGAGGAAAAAGTCCAGGGAAATCAGTCAGTCTGTGTAAATTCCGTGCGCTTGTGCACCCACTCCTAATAACTTTCGAACCCTCTAGGCGGATCTTCTTGACACTTAGTATGCCTATTTAAGGAATAGAGACGATCTAATTTTTGTAGTTGATACTCCAGAAATTCTGGTCTTTTCCTTCAAAAAATTGTGACAAGTGAATCCTCGTCGAAACAAGCTTGAGAAGGAGACAAAATTCAGCGTAATCAAATAAATAATATCGTAAAACAGCATCAGAAACTAAACATCGGATTTCTATCTTAAACATTGGGTTTTAATCCCTTTAAAAAACCCAATAATTTGCGCATAGTGAGAAATGATTAAAATTAAGCGACTTCAGAGAATTTAAGTAAATGCAGAAATACTTTATTTATTTATTTATTTATTTATTTATTTATTTATTTATTTATTTTTATTTATTTATTATCAGGATCTTTATATTCATCAGATATTATAAATTAAAAAAAAAATAACAAAAAAGAACAGGTTTTTCGCTTGTGTCATTTTCATGACCTTTGAAAGAAAATAATAATGTAAGGAAAGAAAGCTTCAAATTCTTGTTTCATTCAAATTATTACGTGAAATTTATTTCTTGTTATTGTACGATACGTTGTGTTTTATTTATTTATTTAAAAGTAATAATTTCGTAACAATCTAAAATTAGCTTAGTTGACATAGATAGAACCACCCCCAACTGACTCCAGGACGTCGTCGTCGTCGGAGGAATGCAACAGATCAATTGAGTAACAAGACTTCGAGGTCAGACAGATTCTAAGATAGTTCTGTTTACAAATGCAGGGAAGGTATCATTGATAGAATAGAAACCATCTCAGTTAAATCAATAAATAGTATAGAATTATTGTAAATTAACTGAATCCATCCAAAAAAATAATAAAAGTAAAAAAAATAGACATAAACTCACACATATCTAAATATTTAAACAGTTTGTGTACTTTTCATATTTTGAACTTCTTTATTTCTTTTTTTTTTGGTAATTTTTATTTACCGTATTTTCTGTAACTATTTTAAACTTATTTTAAACTTCTGATTTTATTTTATTTTTATTATTTTAAGGCATTCAGATGAAAATTTAAAAATTAAATAAAATCAAAAATAAATCTTAAAAATGCAGGAAATACTTATTTAAAAATAAATAAAAAATAAAATTCGATGGGTTTTTTTTTATTTATTTCTTTATTTATTTATTTCCTATTTCATTAATATTAATACAGAGCTTTATTTGTTTATTTATTTATAGATATTCCTATATTAAGATCTATTTTTTTAAATTTTTTTTTTTAAATTTTCTTTATTCTTTTCCTGTGAACAGGAAGATATACGACGTTTCTGTTTTTATGTGAATGTGTCTCCCCTAACATCTTTTAGACCGCAGAATGGATCTTCTTAGCAATTAGCATGCACATTTACGAGCAAGAGAGGTAGTTGAATTTTTTTTTTTTTTCTTTTTGTATCGCTGTCGAGAACTTTGCGAGTGTAGATGACCAAAATTTCCATCGAAACAATCAATCCATTTACGTCAATTTCCAACAATGAATATTAATCTTTTTATTGGCCCAATAAGTTGCGCGTTCTTTCGTATGATTAATTGAGTTTAGACAATTTAATACGACTGTAACTAAGTTAAAGAAAAACATTGTTGTACTTGCAGATATTATAATTTGTAAGTACGAAAAGACTTTTGTTTGATTATCGTGAGTTTACAAAAAAAAAAAAAAAAAATAAATAAATAAATAAATAAATAAATAAAAATCTATTTATTCTAAGTATGTACGTTCAATCGTAATTATTTATAACTTTTTTTTTGGCGTAGTCAATATTTATATTGAGGAAGTTCTAGAGGTTGGATTTATTTATAAATTTGGATCTGTGGACCTTCAGGTTTCTATCATAACAACAATAATAAAACGCATTAAAAACGCAAGTGAAAGGAAGCCTGCACTCAGACGAGGATGAGCCGAAAGTAGGGCAGATGAACACACCTGCTCAAGGTAGTGTAGAGCTACCAGTTGGCGTTCTGCCAGGCCTAGGTATTATGTGATCGTTCAAGTGCTGTTCATAGAAAATACTCTCTGGCCTCGACGGAAAAAAAGAAAAGAAACCGCGCGCCATTCAGTTTCAAAATTCACATAATGTGCTTTAAAATGCATGACACTGCAAAGCGCTTTGTAAACAGGACCTCTCTGAATCTAGGCAAGTTCAGGAGAAATCGCGAAAAGTGGAAGATTAGGGGACAGAAATAGGGGAATAAAGAAAAGGGATTTTGCATAAATAATAGCTGTTTTTTATTGATTTATTTAACAATAGAAAAATAAGGAGGAAGAATTGCATTAGGATACAAAAGAAAACAATGAAATAAAATCGAAAATGAAAAATTACGCCATCTGTTGGAGAAGAACTCAGATGGGTTGGCACGGACCTTTAAAAATTTTTTAATGCCTTTTTAATATCTTTTTTTAATTATTAAGGAGAACAAGGCTAAAACTCAGAAGGCCTGAAGATATTTCTTTTGATTAAAATGGAGAAAATAATAGTTTTAACTTTTTAATAGTTTCTTTTTTAATAAATTCAATACCACGCTAAAAATCTTTAAAAATAAAGCAAAAAAGAATAATAAATAAAAAAAAAATATTAAATTTTGAGATGCGATTATTCGATCATATCTTTAATATGGCGCTAATTTTTCAGATTGTCTAACAATTGACGACAATCCTCCTTTTGTGTATCCTGGCAAACTGTATATTGTAACGGTTTATATGTAAATACTTTTAAAAATAACTTATTTGTATTTTTATAGAAATAATTTATCTATCTTTATTTTATTCATTTTAATCTTTTCTGTTTCCTAATTACTGATGTTCTGATTTTTTTAAAATTATTTTTAGTTGCAGCCGTTGAATCGTTAATTAATTTAAATTTGTCATGTTTTTATCCAATCACTCTGTATATCTTTAATTAATCTTTCAATCAAAACCAATGTTTTTCAAGTAATAAATTAATTCAGTTCAGTTCCAGAACTTTACTCGTTGTTTTTCCATCTCAACGACTCCCACAAACACCATTGCATTATTCTACAATTAACGTCTACAATTAACGTCCCTTGTTAAGGCAATTGGTGCACTTGTCCCAAAGGCCTAGATCTTAGGAGCCAAACCAAATCTTTGCGAAGCTATGAAACCTTGAGACATAGAGGCTCTTTATGAATTCGTTTTGTACAGATGATAACCATCCAACAAAAAATTATATAAAAAAATATTTATTTATTTATTTATTTATTTTTTTATTGTAAAGCTCTATTTCCTTAGAATGTAATATAAATATTTGTAGTTACTCCTTTCAAAGTAAAATGTGATGCGGAAGAAGAAAAAAACCCTCAATGACTAAGCGGTTTCTCCCCCTCCCCTCTTGAATAATTTTAATAATCCAAGATCTAATTATCTAAATGGCAAATTCCAGTTCATGTTTCACAGAAACTATAAGTATTTATCTAATGAAAAATTCGTGCTTTTTCTTAAAGAAACGAAGCAAGGGGAAACCCGATAGACGGTACTTTCCGTTTCTTGAGCATTGTTTCGTTGCTCGTTTTCATTCTTCCAAAACTGTTTTATGGCGAAGGTCTTGTATTGATCATTCACCACCACTTGGCTATTAACGCTAACCTATGACATTTAGATCGCAGTAAGAGATTTAACCACAAGGCACAAGCAAATACTAATAAAAAATATAACAGAAAAATATAAACAATAAAATCAAAAGAACTTTTTTTTTTTTTTTTTTATCTTTTTTTTTTTTTAGTTATAAAAACTAAGAAGCTTGAGGTTTTTTTGTTTTTATTTTTTTTTTTTTAATTTTAGACAAACAATAGAAATTTAGAATTTTCTGGATTTTCTTTAATTAATTAAACAATTAAAATAAATGCATAAGTAAATCCTTAAGTTGCCGAAATTGGATTAATTTTAAGCTAAATATATAATATAGTTTAAGCTAAATATAAAATAAAATAAAGAAATGAAATACTTAAAAGAAAAATATACATTTAACCGCGTTTAATATTTTTGAAGTTGAGTTGATCGTGTAACTAAATTCAATAATTATTATTTCATATTTTAATAATAAAGAATTTATATTTAACGGGTGTACAATGAATAAGTAACATTATCTTTAAATATAGTTCTGTTCGTTGTATTCTGAATCTTCTGCATGCACAGATATGATCAATAGTATGTATGGGGTCGTGTGTCGGATGGTCGTAAGTCGGACGTGTCTACATGTATATAAATATAAAATAAATATAAAAGCTTTTGCATTTGCATAAGTATAGCGTCACATTTATTAAGCTTAAAATTGTGAAGCAGTTTTAAGTGCAATTAATCAAAATAAAAGTTAGGCCTATTACTGTCTTTATAATAGACAGTAAAATAATAAGATTTACTATTTTTTATTTATATTAAAAAAAAAAGAAAAAAAATCTTCAATCAAACCTTTTTTTTCTTTAAGCTTATTTTTAATATTTTTTTTTAATTAAACATCGTTGTAAATTATAATGTATCACTAAGAAAAATAGCCATTTTTTTTTTTTTAAAGAATAAGATTTGTCTAGTGCGGAGATCGATCGAAACCACGCCGTCCACTATGAACTTCGTCCCGGTAGCTGCATGGCTTAGTAATACGTAGATCGATTCAATCCTTGCCGTGCTTTTTTTCTTCCCGGGTCATGCAAACGAAAGGACTGTCGTTTTATTAGAAGCATCCTCTTCGTCAATGCATCCCGAACCGGCAGATAATTAATTCCCTGAAATTCGAATTTTCGGGGAATCAAACCGCGGCAGTCTTAACTTAGGTTGAAAGCAACTTTGCATAATTGCGAAAGTCCGTATAACCGTTCTTCAACCGTGTCTGACTGAAACAGAGGCCACAAGGTGGATCTGCTATTTCTGTATGTGATATTGGAAAACACGAAGGACTTTGAATTTATGGACACAACCGAAAGCAACCCGTTTCCTAGTATTTTTGGCGAAAGATACTGATTTAATAGATAATCTACTCAGAAAATGAAAAAAGAAAAAAAAAAATCTACTGTTGTTTGTATTCAGGAAATATTACAATTAGATAAAGGTGTTCCACTACGAGCCTTGAAGACCCATGGGTGTACGGGAGGTTTAGCTCCAACGATTCTCGATCACCGGGACTGGTTGAGATCGAATGGTTACTACGTTGTCCGCCCGAGTAAGAAACCGGATAACTATTTGACATAAGGCTGGGTGAACCCTCCGTCTGTTAAAAGTTAAAAAAAAAAACCGCAAGATTTAAGAAATGTAGGAACGTCTTCTTTACATTTACACTTCCTTCGTTATTCCACTCTTATCTTTCGAAATGAACATTTAAAAATATTCTGCAGCGATAAACAAAATAAAAAAAAAAACTTCAGCAGTCGTTTGAGTGTTTTTGAAGTTATTGTTATTGATTTCTTTTTCGTTATTTATAAACTTATCTCTCCTTTGCTAAATTAAGTTTTGTCAACAAAGCTATCACGTAAATTTAGAAAGTACTTATTATCGAAGAAACAGACGAAAGAAAAATGATTTGTCAACAGATGTAAATAGAAGATTATTTTATATCTTAAATCCTGTTCAGATAATTTTCCTGATATCGGTTTAAAGCTTTTAAAATTATTTTTTTTTTAAGCGGAAAAAAAAAAAGCAAGAACGATGTAGTTGGTCTGCGAACTTTCGAATACTAGCCTAAACTTATTGCTGAAGTTTCAGCTTCCTGTCATTTTTGAGTTATCGGTATCACCGCAGAATATGAGTTATTCGACTAAAAAATTTTAATCTTTTTAAAAAAACACAAAAAACAAACCTATACCTAAGGGTGTGATGCACTAACTTCAATATTTTACATAATATCTCTAAGTAATTTTATTTTATCTGTTAGATTTTTATTTTAATATTGTTGACTGGAGATTATTACAGACTTTGAACTAGTTTTATTCAGGAATTCTTCCAGATGGGTTAACCTCCTCTACCACAAAAATTTGATTTAAGTAATAAAATTTTTTTTAACTACGGTTCATACTTTCACAAAATAACACAAAAAAATATTGTATTTTATTGAACACAAATGTATTAAAAAAATATTTATTTTCATACAAATGGGATTATTATTATTATTATTATTATTATTATTATTATTATTATTGTTTTATATCTATGTAAAACAAATTTATTTGTTGAAAAAAATTGTAATGTTTAATAAATTATCACGATAAATTTTAGAGCTCAGAAGTTTCTTCATGCAATACCAATATAATTAACTACATAAAAATATATAACAATTATTTCATTATTATATTGTATTACGCATATGTATTAAGAAAAATATTTATTTTCATATAAATTTCGCTTATGTTTTTTTGTTTCTATATAAGATATACGTACAGCTGCAAAAAAATGTAATATTTTAATAATTTATCACGATGATTTTATAGCTAAGAAGTTTTTATACTGTAGCAGCATAACTAACTTTGTTTTATCATGTTTATTTTATGCTCTTCAAAAACTGCGACTTTTATGACTACATTGTTGATCTTCGCAATCCCAGACTTAAAACAACTCAATACATAAAAAAAAAGTGTCATAATTTACATGAGAGAAAAAAAAAAAAGAACAATGAATAATTTACTGGTAGACGCAGACATTAATAATAACAGTCGAGGTTTATGCCATTGACGATAGAGGGAGTTAAATTTCATTGTAAAACAAACGCCAATGTTTATCAACAAAACGCAGTTGACCCAGTTATTAAAATGAAGCGATCGATGATTCCATGTTGGCTAATCTCGCCTACGCAACGATTACGTGCCTGATAAAAGAACCAAGGATAAAGCATTGGTTAGAGCCATAGAAAAATTTTACATGAGTGGAAAAAAAAAAGATTCTGAAAGAACGTAAATTAAACTTTCCTTAAATGTTTTATTTATTTATTAATTTATTTATTTATTTATTTATTTATTTATTCATTCATTTTTTTAAATCGTTAAAACAAAAAACAAATTTCATTTTCTAATGATTTCTTTTGATTGAAGTTAACTGAACTTGAGTTAAAAGCAATTATTTGTGGACTTGGTTAACTTTCAACAATGGGAAATTTAGTGAAATCCACAAGCACTTAAGTTATTTAGAATTCATTAAGTTTAATCATGTCCATCACACTTGATAAGTAGATTAACTTACATTGTTAGACTTCGATTTTTCATTGTTTCGTTGCTAGTTTAACTTTTTATTAATTGCAGATATCTCGGTACAGGAATCTGTACAACTGCAAAAGATAGATTGTCCGTAAATCTTCAAGCCATGCTTCAAGAAAACTCATCTAGTAATTCAAAAAAGGAAAAACTCTGACGTACACACACACACACACACACTGGATTTTTTGAACTTTACGACGAAAGGGTTAAAAAAAAATCAGAAAATGATTTATTTATGTTTCGCTATCTTAACTTTTTATTATTAGTCCAAGATGTGGTTCTCTATGTGCATAAAATACACACACAAAAATTATAAAACATATAAATATTTAAAATATGTAATATATATATATATATATATATATAAATTTAATTTAAAATTTGTATTATTAGAAAAAAAAAACTGTGTGGTTGTGTGAGTGTGTGTGCGTGCGTACGTCCGTCCAACAAATTCGCGTGCGCGTTGCCAGGCAACAGAGTATTAATGCATGGTAAACTCAACTTCGCAAATTTCCGACTGTTACAAATGGATTTCACTATTGTATTTCATGTATGTTTCGGAATTTAAACTGTAATTTATTTTTCATTTTAGTTTTAAGATTTAGTTTTTATTTTATTTGATGTAATTTCTTTTTTGAATCACTTCCGTTGATCGCTGTCAGACTTAAGAATAATAACAAATAAAAAATGAAAAAAAAAAAAAAGACCACTCTTAATAAATAAGCAATGAAGTTTTGGATGTTAGATCATTCTGTCATTTTCAGGATCTGGAGACAACTGTTTCAGTGTGTTTATTCTTTATCAGACAAAGTTACTTTATATGTAATTAGTTGACTAACAGAAGGATGCCTGCATCTCAATTATCGAAACAACAAATTTTAATGATATTTACATATTTGAGAGGTATTTATTGTTGTCTTTTTTTTTTCATTATTTAAGTTTATAAAAAAATCAAAAAGCATTTTCGGGATTGTTAATACTCTTCGCTAACTGAACCCATTTTCAAAAGCTTAAATTTCATCAAATTCCATCTATTTAGAGTCGCTGATGAATGGTTAAAAAAAAGCGCTCACAATACATTTGAATTATTTTCGAGTAGTTAAAAGAGTAGAAAAAGAGTCCCGCCATTCTCTCGAGCGGAAATGAGCAGAAAAGGAGGTTGAGGTTCTGCAATCGGTAGCCAAACCGACCGAAATAACATAGAGTTGGGTGAAATCTGAAGCAAATTCGAAGAGACCCGCCAGATATCGAACCTGTAACCTCCAGATCGTAGACAAAAGCTTCAGCTAGCTTCTATCCGAGGAAAATACAAGTGAGTATAATTTTGCTTTTAAAAAAAAGCATAAATATAAGAGCGATCCATAATAATAAAAAAAATTTAAATAATAATAAAAAAAAGGAAATACAATAACGTAAGGAAAAATAAAAAAATAAAATAAAAAAAAAAGAAAACACGCGGACATTGAGAATAAAAGATTAAGAGAAAAAATAAAAATAAAATTAAGATACGTAGACTTGAACCGATAACCTTCAGTATGTAAGTCCGAGACCTTAATCATCAAGGTACAACTGACAACTGAAATGAGATGGTTGCATTTCTAACATTTGAGCTAATAGAGGAAATCCAATGAAAACAATGTCAAATATCTCGAACTTGGGTGTTGGTCCCTATTCCTATGTTGTTTGGGCCTCTGAAGACGATGGTGATGTCCGTTTGTCGATCCGACCTTCCGTTAGGGATGGACAGACACGGACGGACGGACAGGTCAAAAGCAATAGATAGCGATTTTGGTCGTTATCACAATAGCTCCAAGATGGGTCGCTAAAAAATTACTTATTGAAATTTGAACTCAACTTTGACTATTTTAAATTTAGTTAACAATAAATATTTTAAATTTAAAATAAAGCATTTATTCTGTTTGCAATGAAAATGTCAAAGTGAAAATACTCTAAATTGATTTATTATTGTCTAAAACAACTGACACTAATAGATAATTTACAAGATAAAGACATAATGAATTTTATTCTAACAAAATACTTCCTCCTCCTCCTGTAAATGCTGATTATTTCAATTATGTTAAGAAGCTGCCATTTGTGATTAATGAGCTTCCGTAACGAAGTTTTAATGAAAAGACGCCATCTTGTGTGAAAACCACTTATCATTTAAACAAAAATTATAAGAGGTTTAAATAAAGAGAAAGTCACAAAAATAAAAGTTTAATCGTTTCAATTATAACGAGTGATTTTTTTAACTTTGTCTTTTAATAATTAATTAGTAAGTTAAATATTAAGTTTAAAAGGTAAATTTACGTTCTTTTTACAACAATTGTTTTTCGAAGAACGGCTTCGAAAATCACCGTGTCCGTATGTATGAACCACTGAATCTTTTTATCTTCAATCCTGACAGGCGTGTTTGGTCTTTATCTATATTATTAAAAAAACAGGTTGCGTGCGTATTCCGCAACAATTGAAGTTCGCACGTGCTTTACTAGGCAATAGCAATATTGTTGGATTGTCAACTCTGTTCGCAACCAATAGAATATCGCACGCGCGTTGTCAACAGTATTGTTGCATAATCAACTTAACTGCGTGAATTTCCGACTGTTACAATTGGATTTCAATATTGTATTGCATATATTCTTTAGAATTGAAACTTTAATTTATTTTTATTTTTATGTTTTAGTTTACTTGATGTAATATGTTTTTGTTTTGTTTTTTGAAAAAATGAATTTTTTTTTTTTTTACGTTACAAATGCGAGGCTTGGGATCGAAGCGACGGGCAGCCGTCCAGTAATTTTTTTTTTTTTTTTCTTAATTCAACAAACTCAATATGGTGGCGAGATAAAATCGTGAATGGCAGTGTGACTGGTCACAAAAGAAATAATATTTTATGACGAGAACAGATGATTGGTTTCAGTAAAAGATCTTAGCATTTGTTTGCGACTTTGTCAGAAAGTAAACTCCAAGTTGATTCAAGAACTTCGTTTTAATCTTTTATTTTGAAATTACAGTGCATGTCTATGAGTTGCAGCGCTATAGCAATGCCTAGGTTCAATGTTTGTAACAATGGTTCAATACCTAGGTTCTTGGGAATATAGAGGGGAGGAGGTCTTGCTCCCCCCCCCTCTAGAAATCATTAAAATATTTAGATTAACCCTATTTTCTTTAATTTTTTTTTTTTTTTTTTGGTTTGAGGGCAAGTTGAGGGGATCTTTGCACCATAATGTAATATATTAACTAGTATGAAAAAAAAGAAGCAAACCCTGAATTCAACTTGAGAACCTCTCAATTACAAATCGTAAACCTCTTCTGAATTGTAATGTCCATTGAGAATAATGTCTGGACTGGAAGAGCCTGGGTTCAATTCTCGGTGGCGTTCGTTTCCACGGTTATTTCTCCTCCAGACGGATCCTAGGGTTTGCCCAGCCCTCCGTCAAATAGGTACCGGGTTTCTTAGTCGGGGGTTAAACACGGGCGAGCGTTGGGCTGACCATCCGACATAAACTATAGTCCGACCACAATAACTTGACGATCGGAAGGAACCCCTACATGATTACGATGTATCTATTTTTCAGCCAATCACAAACAAAAGCGCCTCAAAGCATAGGGCTTTAAAATACATAGCATTTAAAAGAAATACATAAAACTTAAATATAACAGATATATCTAATATTGAAAGCAGTCAACCAATAACTAATAGTACAGCGTTTCCTTTAAATATCATTTTTGTTTTGTAGCTGTAATGTAATATTCTTCGGAACCTCTGAGTCAGGCTAGTGTCATGAAAAAATTCCATGAGGCTCTGGAATTTTTCCAATCGTCAAGATATCGTGGTCGGAGTATAGTATCTCGCGCACCACAGGACCTACATGACCTGTTGCGATACAGTTTAACTTTAACTATTGATAGTTAAGTAAATAAAACATATTTCCTCAAAAAAAAGACCAAAAAAATAGCGAATATTTACATGACCAAAGTAGAAAACTCGTGGGTAAACGTATTTGTAACATACCAAAATTGTTAAATTTGGTCCTAAAAAAAGTCAAATTCGCAACCCTGGTTCAAATCTTAATTAGGAACAATTAAGTATTTGCCCTTCTAATTTAAAGCATTTTTGTTAAGTTTTCTTAATAAAAAAAAAAGGTTTATAACATTTTAGAAAGATACATTTTTATAATTTTTTTTTTCCTCTTAAGCCACACATTAAAGAAACAAACAAACAAACAAACAAACAAATAAACTTTGAACTGGTTCTAATATTAGAAATCTCCTCTCACTTGTCTGTTAATTTCAGGTGACGTTTTGATAGATTTACTACCATCTGGAGAGGAAAGGCCACACGTGGAAACAAAACCCTTTAGCACTTCATATTAAAGATATTTTATTTACTTTTTTAAAACCAACTTATAAATTTTTATAAGCAATATCATTTTTAATATTTATTATGATGTAAAACTAATATAAGTTACTTAATGTTATGAATATTAAATTAATAATTATTAAAATAACTTTTGCGAATTTTTTATTTGCTAAATAAAAATATACAAAAATGAAAATCTATTATACCCATAATTACTTTTTTAAGGGTTATTAAAATTTTGAGATTTTATTTTTTGTATTTTTTAATATTGTTATTATTTTATTACTATTTATTACTTTAACGAAACAAACAAAAATAAGAGAGCTTTCTAATTTAAAAAAAAAAAAAATAATAATAAAGTTAAAATAATATTAAAAAAAAACCTTTAGGAAAAAGTTATTAACGCAGTAACTGTTTGTTAGAATTTTTTTATAAGATTATAAAATTATAAGTCCTAAATAAAATGAGCAAACATACAGAAAAATTATTTATATCCTAAAACGGGATTGAATATTTAAATTTACAATTCAGAAAAAAAAATTCTAAAATATGTAACTGCCATTATTTTATAAATTTATGAATATATTTATATTTAGAAATTACCTATCAATAACATGTTAACGAATATAGATTAATTATTACACATCTAATTTATTGTAATGTACCGTAATTTATAAGGTTATTACGGAATTTTTTTAATAAAATATACACTTTGTAAAATGTATCAATTAGAAATATGTATAATTAGTTCAAAACATTACATATATGAAAGTATATAAGAATAACCTAAAAATTTTAATCAAAACAATTTTAAAATTAAGTATTAATTAATTAATATTCTCTACATATCCTTTTTTTATTTTATTTAAAAGATAAAAAGGATTTTCCTAGATCTCAAAAAAAAAAAGTTGGTAAAAATATTTACACGAGATAATGATTTGTTTACTACTAACGATGTACCCAATTAGGTATTTATTTACAAACTTTGGATGGTTTTTATGGGGTGAATATGTATGATGATTTTTAATGATGAACTCGTATAAGCAGATTGTTTGAAAACCTGGCGTGCATTGAAGAGAAAAAAATAATCAAATATTGGGGGAGGATTGAAGTAAATAGCTGTCAAGGATTAACGGAACTCGTGACATTATTGCAAGGGCAGAGTACTTAAAAAAATAAATAAATAAAAAAAGAATAAATATTCACTATTTTAAAATAAAGATGACAGGTTAAATGTTTTTAATAATTTTGAAGATGGGTGAGACCAAAATAAAGATTTTTACATGAGAAAATATTAATAAATGATGATAAAATAAAAATCATTCACGCCCAATCTGTTCACTGCGTTTGGAAACAGGTCAAGGAATGATATAGAACAAAGTAGAAATTTAAAAATAAACTGTTTCTATAATAATAACTGGTAATATGGAATTTAATTAACAACGAATTTAACGTGTTTAAATTCAACAAATGACAACCAAGGAGTTAATTAGGCAAGTTAAATTCCTTATATTGCATAATTTTAATGCTTTCTTTTATGCTTTTATTAAATTTCTTTTGAGCTTAGCAGAACGCAGGACAAGAAATCAACATTTTTATATTATTGTTTATTTTTGACTGGTGTTTCTTCTGGGGGAGGTCGTGCTTTTGGGAGCGAGACATGGGATCCTTAAACTTTCGTACCTTCTGAGTCTGTCATCGGTCGAGTTTGGCTGCTGACGAGTCCTAAAGAGGACGAAACGGCCGTCCCAGTCTCTCCCCGGTGACAGGTAAATCCTTTTACTTATAGTCCGACCATGATAATGTGACGATTCGACATCAGCACTAGCCTCTCTCAGTGGTTCCGAAGAATATTACGTAATATTCAAAACAAAACAAAAACAAAAATTCAGTTTTAATTTTAGTCCTCCATTTTCCAATTCTTTTCGAGCACTGCTCTGTAAAATACTCTGAGGCGACATTTTGAGGGAAATCAATAGAGACCTGCGCTTTGAGGCGCGCTTATCTGTGATTGGCTGAAAACAGATACATTGTAATCACGTGGGGTTCCTTCCGATCGTCACGTTATCGTGGTCGGACTATAGCCTAGTGCCTTCTTTGGTTGTCATTTGTTGAATAATGAATAGACATTAATGAAAAAGTATAAATAAAGTAAACAATAAAAAGAAAATGTAAAACAGATTTTAATTTTAAAACATATATATAATTTTTAAAAACAAAAAGAAGATGGATAAAAAAATAAATAAAAAATAATCTATCTGTGTAAGAATTGAAGCAATAAATTTTTTTTTGCAGACCATCTTATTAAATATAAATAATCCCACTATTATTAATTTACAAAATATCTGTTTCGCGAATGTAGAAAAGAATATGGTATCTCCAAAAAATCAAAGAAAACATAACAAATACATAATCCAAACAAAAAAAAATATAGTTTTATATTCGTCTCGCAATTTCACTTAGATCTGGTGAGGAATGGAATCGTCAACTAAATCCGTCACATTATAAGTGATAGTCAAAGTTAAAATTTGCAGAAAATTATTGTACGTCTGGAATCAGTAACTTTTTCCTCTAAAAAGCATTTTTTTTTTTTTTTTTTTTTTTTTAATTTCAACAAAAAAAATCCAATGAGATTTCTCCATCAGCCAACCAAAAAAAAAAAAAAATATCGTTAAGTTTGAACCTTGATAGCAAATAAAATGTTTTGTACCCTGGTTTCTGATCCCTGTTTTAGTAATGGATATATGAAAATCCGTAATTATAAAGGATTTACTCAAGGGGAGTACAAAACATTTTATTTCGGGGGAGGGTCAAGTTAGGGAGCCGACCTCCAATAGTCAATCCAAAAAAAAATTGTTTAGAAAATTTCGGGAAGTAGGGGTGGCAGGAGTGAGAAGAGCAAGAATTTCTCGACCGGCCGTCCAACCATAAAAAAAAAAAAAAAATCAAAAAAAGAAAATGGAACCTCTTTCAGACATTTCGAGATGGGGGGGGGGGGGACAGAAACGAAGGCGCCCTCGGTCCTCCCCTATATTTTTAGTTTACTATAGAGATAATACCGACTACAATTTGATGATTTTCGCTCAGGAAAATAGTATAGATAAACAGAAGAAAAATCTTGACGTCAATAGAGAACATTAATAATCTTCTGTCACTTCGAATGCAAAGATTGAAATCGCAACCCAAAATACAGAATTCATTGATAAAAATAGTGTTGACAGATAACAGGTTTTTATGAATGCACCTATTCGATTTTACCTTATATTTGAGGAGTAGACTAATGCTCTTTCAAATTTAAGTGAACCTCAGTAAGATTGTACGTTCAGATTTCTTGCTTTCACAAGTGTATGAGGAGATTTTAATCTATTGTGATTTTTTTTCATTTCACAACATTAAATTTGCCCCACCCTATATAGTGATAAGATATATACCTATAGAAAGATCTCCTTACATAGAACATGTTTTATTATTACAACTCGCCGTAATTATTAGGCCGTTCGGAGTTATATACGTCCAGATATGACTTATCTCGTTGCCATCTTACTTCCAGGATGTATTAATTAATTATCATTTAATAATTATTTTCAGTAACAGTAAATATTATTTGCATTATTACATGTAAATAATTATTATTTACTTTGAAATAAATGATAATAATAATTATTAATTACGTATAATAATTGTTAACAGTGTGATTTGATTGAATGTGGGTGCAGGGAAGCCAACCACCACAGCCAAGCACCCCCCGCTTGTTGGTGGTTGACTTCCCTGCACCCACATTCACCACAAATCAATGACTCAAACGTTATATCTAGACGTACATAACTCCGAACGGAGTAATAATTGAGACAAGTCGTAATGTTCTATTGATGGAGATGTTCCTACGTGTATATCTTATCGCTATCATAGGGGTGGGGCAGATCTGCCCATTCTCCTTTTAAAGCACTTAATAAGCGTTTTCGGACTTTTAATTTTTACAGGTTCCGACATAGAATAGAAAAACCATTGGCTTAATTCTCTGTTAATTAATTAAAAAATATTAACGCCTTCGTACAATTTTAAATTTTCAAATTCAAAAAACTGGAGTCGAAGTCGTAAGGTTTTTAACCGATTACTGCGACTCTACGACTGTGACTCCACAGTCCCGTTACAAATGAACCATTTTTAGATACTAAAACTTCCTTAAACCCTTAAGATGGAGAAAAACAGTTTTGAATAGTATCTTAACGGTTTTCCTTTGCCATTAAAGAATTTTTTTTTCTTTGTACAGCATCTTTCTTCAAAATGTTCTAATTTCATTAATAATTATGAAAAAATAGCGTTAAAATGCTGAAAGTTAAAGTCGACGGAGCTCAAAGTAAGAAAGTCTGCGCTCTCACAATTGTGCCTTTCTGTGTTATTATTATTTGCCTATTATTGTCTGATGTTAATTGAAGAAAGGGTAAAGTTTACAGTTTTCGTAGAACACTTTATCTGTGAGCGTCCAGATATCACCTACGGTAAATATATATTATATATATATATATATATATATATATATATATCTTTGAAAATATGTGGTATTGTTTCATATTATCTTATAGAACATGCGTACGTCTTATGCATATTTAATTACAAATTTTCCGAAGAGTTTTCTTTCTTCGTTTTTTCAAGTTTTTTAAATACAACAACAGATAAATTAACAATGAGAAAATGCATGATTATACAAACCTTCCTTATAACAAACTTTTGTTGATGAAACCGCCTTATATCATATAGTGTTCAACCTAACAATAATCTTAAACAAACTTTATATCAATAGTACAATTTATTAAATTATACCGTTTCTTTAACTTAATATCCTTTTGAACCAAATCAAAATATTTGTATAATAAGATCAATAAAAATGATTTGAATAACGAAAGGGGTAATTTGTAAGATTGATTGTAAAAACTGTAAGGTGTTTTACGTAGGGGAAACTAAAAGAACGATGAGAGAAAAAATAAAAGAACATGATTATATAAAGAAGAAGTTCAGTGAAAGCAGAACATTGCCATATCAGAGGTCATGTCATGGATAGGAAGGTAAAGATTTTAAGAACAGAGAAAAATATAAGACAGTATATGTAGACAGTGTTTTCATGGAGGAATAATGCGAAAGAAAAGAATATAAATAGGTACGAGGGTGTAAAAGTGAAAGAAATGTTTGTTAGAGGATTTGGTTTCAAAAGGATATTAAGTTAAACAAAATGAATTTAATGAATTGTATTATTGAAGTAAAATTTGTTTAAGAGTATTGTTAGGTTGAATGATAACACTACTTGATATTTCTATAATTCATAACATGTATGTATGTTTTTGTATAAGATAATACGAAGAAAACAGATTTTAAGAAGAAGGTCTAGCGATAGTATTGTTTAATGTTAGATTTTTTTTTTCTGTAGAACACGTCGTACATTCCGTGATATAGCCTGGAAGGGAGGGGGAGAGATTACTGTGTTTAGAAGTCAAATTCTGACGAGGATAGCACTAATGAAACGCATAAATTAAAAAAATATATATATAATATAAAGTACGAAATTAAGAAATCATAATGGAAAGGATCATTTAGATCAAAAATTTTGTGATATCTTATAGTTCGAATTTATTTAGTTAGTATTTTTTCTTTTTTTATTATTTTCAGGTGTACTTGAGTTGCTTTTTATGTGGGCTCACAAAGAGAACTCTAACGACGTGTTCTTTTGCATATAATTCTTGACAGATGGAAAGAAAGATTCAGGTTCCCAGACACAAGAATAGCGCTCTTACACGTAGACGTCTGTACGCTCACTTTTCCATAAGAGAGACACGACGCTTTAATGATGTCTCCTTCTGTTTGTTTATTTCGACAACGAAAAATACTCCTACACCGTTCCGTACTTGAAATCGGAAAACGGAATATTCGGAAGCGAAGTTTAACGGAGCAAGAACAAAAAAAACAAAACAGAAGAAATGGAAAAAAAAAATAAAAAAAAAATAATGCTTCTGTAACAAAATAAAAACATTTAAAAACGACTGTAAAGAGAAATACTTAAACTTAAATAAAGGCAATGATAGAAATTTACTTAATTTTGAAAATGAAATAGTCGATCATTTTCAAAATAAAGACGCTATAAAGAATAAAATGAAGTGACATAATAAAATATAGAATATTCTAAATAATATTAATTTTTCATTTAAGATTTTTTTTTGTATAATCAGACTTGATTTTTTTTTATATATAATTACACTTTAAAAATTTAAAATATTTTTAAAATATAAGATATTTTAAATTCAAATAGAAATAAACAGAATCTATTTACTGTAAATTGTAATTATTTTGCAATCTGAAATTATGTTATTATTTCGATTTGTAAATTATAAATGTAAAGCAAACTGTAATACTTATAAGTAGATTATGAAATTAATTACGCAAATCATTTTAATAAAATAATTTATTAACGCTATTAAAGTGATTTCTATTTTGATAATTAATGAATGTTTTACATTAATTGTATTAATAATTATTATATTAATATCTCATTAAATTATATTATTTTTAAATTACATTATTGTTACAGCAATTTTATTTTGTCATTTAATAATAATTATTATTTATTGATAACTTTAGAAATAATTGGTTAAGAAAGGTGAGATTATTAAATCAGTGTTTTGTGTGTGTGTGTTCTAGATGAAAGTGAATAGGTGTTCTTGAAATTTGGCTTGCACATTTTCGGAAAAAAAAGATGACGTAATTTTTGCAGTTTAAACTTTTCCTTGTGAATTGTTGTCGAGAAGCTAACGAGTCAAGATGATCAAAATTCCCGTACAGAAGCATTAAAACCCAAAGCATCCACTTAGTAATCCTCGTGCGCGCGTTTTGATTTAACAGCAATTAATTGGATTTAGGCGTAATTAAAGCGGATTTAATTTTTTTTTTTTTTCAGGAAAATTCCATTTTTTGTAACACAAATTCAATGTATACGGAGGTTTTTATTTTACGATATTTAAAAAAAAAGAAAGAAAATAAGAAATGTATAAAAAAATTAAGAGCCCCCCTCCCAATGAGATTACAAAATATATCTTCTCGAGCTTTATCTTATATGTTAAAATCTATAATGCTTATAAAACAGTTTAACTATAAATTAAAACACTATTTTCATTTCTTTTTATTTTTCTGTTTATTTATTTTTATTAATTTTTTTTAGTTCATAACCAACGTCATATCGTGGCAACCGGAACTACTACAGATGGCTGTATTCTTCAGACCAAGTCTTTTTATTCTTGTGTACTTTTGTTTCTTTTTTTTTTTTTTCTATTAATTATTTTCGTTTTCGTACAGAATTTATGATCTTACAGATAAAGATTATCAAAGTAAATTTAGAACTATTCAGAACGATATCCTTGACATTATCTCATAATTTTTATGATAAGATTAACGTAATGGCACAAATTAGAAGACAAATGTTTCACGAAAATACAAAAATAAATACTGTCTTTGATATAACTGAATGTTCAAAAAAGTAAAAATAAAACAAGACGTTCTTATATGAACAAAAACTTTACTTTTAATCTATAATCGATAACTCATCGTTACATTTTACAGCTATCTTCTTTTATTCTCCTATTCTTGTATTTTCAATACAGTGATATCTCGCAGAAACGATCGTTCCGCTTTTTCAAGTTGAAATACTTTCGCAATAATAATAATAACAATAATTTACAATAGCAATTTATAAGTCAAGCTTAATTACTTACCATAATGACAAACTTTTTTCAAATAACGTAGAATATATTATTTCAATTCATAATACTTTCTTTTACTAATAATTATCAATATCAATGCTAAATAGGAGATAATGATATCCGCTATTTAAACTGTGTACGTTGAATCTACGTTCTTTTGGAGACTTCTTACATTTGATATTGTAAAAATAAAACAATGAAATTAATTTTGTAGTATTTATTTACTATACGATGTTGT
>JAFIDM010000007.1:37872403-37883532 GCA_023159025.1 Thereuonema tuberculata | reverse complement strand
GCAATGAGAAAGTGAAGGCAGATTAATGGGATCTTCTGGATTCATGGTCACGTAATTAATTTAAATAGCAGAGCTCAGCCAGTAAGAGTAATTTGCTTGGGTTTTGCCGACGGGGGGATGGGACGTTGTATTTCTCTGCTGCGGGAACAGTTGTGTCGACAGATCGACGGCGTAGATCGTGTTTGAGATTTGGGACAAGCTTTACATATGTTGTCCCGCATCCCTTTGGAGTACAACCGATCGATCTCTGGCGCGCTCTTTGGGTCGATGGGTTATCGGATTTCGGTAGCTCGGGGGAGGGAGAAAAAGGAGTGAGTTCGATAGGCAAACGGAACGGGGGGGGGGGGTCGTATCACAATTTCGGAAAGTTGTCCAGGGGTCTGTTCGATGTCGGGCCAATTAAGTGAAATGGACAGCGTGTATTGGTGGGGGTTAGAAATGCCATAGGGTTTCGTTTATCTAAAAGACAATCAATAACTGATTTTCCTACCAACTGTACTGTATTGATCAGGCATTGAATTAATATTGTTACTATTCAAAGTCCGGTAACGTTTGCATGTGTTTCATAGTTAATGTCTATTTATTAAAAGCACTCGCAATATAAAGATACATAGACAAATCGATAAAAGCATAAAAATAACAATAATAATAACCTTTCATTACGTCTGGAAATAATTTTTATCCCGATGTTATTCAAGGGAATTCGCGACTTGCTATACAGAAAAAAACCCACACAACCCTTTAAGGGTTATTTTTTTTTTTCTTTTTTCTTTTTTTTTTGCATTTTCTTCAACTGAAAATGAGATCGTAATTCCTAATAATAGAAATAAGTTACGATACAAATACTAAATAACTTAGGCTACATATAAATAAATAAGAATGTTGTATGTGTTCTTTGCCCTGTGTCCAAATACTGTAACTGGACATCCGCCCGCGGTTTATTGGTTACAGAAATAAAAAAACAAAACAAAAAACATTCCAATGAATTTAAAAAGACTTAAAAAAATACTCACAAATAAATAAAACATAAATTTTGTACTCAAATTTTCTGTGGGTAAGTTTGATGATTCTAGCTTTCGGACTCTTGAAAAGCTTATGAACAAATAAACAACAAAATTTCTAAAGCAAAAAATAAACAGATGAAAATCTCAAAAAAAATTATTTGATTAATAGAGTTTTTTTTTTACTGGGTCTGAGATGTTGGGGATTGAATTATAAATTCATTTTAATTATAGAGAAAAAAATTCTTTTTAAAGAAATGCATTGGTCCATCACTAGTTTTCAAACACATACTAGAAAATAAATAAATAAATAAATAAATACAGGCTTATTTATCCGATAGGTTAGGGACCATCTCGATTAATGAAGCATAGTTTTATTTAGCTTGATAAATAATACACTAAATATCAATTGTGAATGAGTGGAAAAGCTAAACAACGCACTATGCATTTGACGCAACTGATATAATGTAAGAGATCCATTGCGAACAATTTCTATAAACAGACTGAAGAAAAATAAGATGTCGTCGATTTAGGGGAGAAGAAGCGAGCGGTCGGTCGTCGGACCATGATGAAATTTGGTTTAATAAATAAAAAAATATCCAAATCTATTAAAATTGTATTGGTTTAGTAAAAAAAAAAAAAAAATAAAGTAAAATCTATTTAAATTGTTTTAGTAAAATAAAACAAAAAAATTTAATAAGATTATATTGATTTAATTTAATAAAAAAAAAAAAAATCTTGTGAGAGTTAGCAAAAAAGTGTATAAGATTTAGAAAACCCACCCACCCAAAAAAAAAAAAAAAAAAAAATGGATATTATTAAAAAAGTTTATTAGCGTTAAATAAAACAGCTATGCATTTCATGGATTGCCGGGACAAACCATACAGTATTCCAATATTTTTGATTGCTTTATTGATCACATTCCATTGGAATATGGACATTTTCCAGGAGAGTAAGTTATAAATTACTAAGCAGACTTATAAATGATTTAATCACAGAGAATAAGAATTTGTAATATTTTTCTTTGGTGATATTTCTTATTAATAGGAAAAAAAATATCAGCACTGTTATTTACGTAAAGAAACCATTTTGAATTAGTAATAGGACCTTCATTAAAATACCGGCAAAGCGATTTCTAAATATGGCCTTTAGGATCAGGATTATTAAAAAATCCAAACTATCAGGAAGTCTCACGCTCTAGGCCTACTCCGTATTTATTGATACGAATTAGATAGTTATTGGGGGTTTTTTAATTATTTGTTTTCTTTCAATGCTTATTTTTAAAAGTTGAAGAATGTTTTTTAAATTAGAAAGGACAGCTGTTTCGAGATTACTAGGCTTTCTTCAACTAAAGCTATCCAGCGTTCAAAAACTAAAAAGAGATAATGGATGGAGGTCAATTCAGGGGGAAAAAATAAATAAATAAGTAACAGCTCTTAATATAATATACAAGAATTATACAAGAAAAAAAGAGAATAAAATGCATAATGAAACAATGAGTTGTTATTATCAACGGGAGCCAGGGACAGCTGATTCGTCCTGAATAAGACTCATCAGTACATACTGCCAGTTGATGAAAGGCTTAGTGTATAGTAGATATTGAACGTCAGCCTAGCTCCTGCTACGGGCCACTAGAATAAAAAAATACAAGAATGCATTTTAAATTATAAAATCGACACCATTGAGGCAATTGTCCAGAAACAGGGGAAAAAAAGGAAAGAAAAAACAGGATAGAAAGAAAGAAAAACAATGTTAAAACAGATCAATTAAAATAAATCAATTTGTAAACTGATGGACAAAGAAAAAATTTTTATTCCAAAACAAGGAGGTGTTGGTTTGTTTTTACGTATTTTAATGCTGAAATTTAAAATCACTGAGGAAGGCCTGGCTAAAACCTGGTTTGGTTTCTCAATTACAAGTTTCTTTTTCTTAAAGACTTTAAATTTTTTAAATTTTAATTTTTTTTAAGCAAGTGTGTTAGCTTTTTTAAATGCATTTTAAATCTGCTTTAACTAATTCCAGGAATAAAAACATTGAAGCGTTTGAACATGATTATATATAAATTTGCTCTATAGATTATACAGAATTTCATTGGAAAATTAAACTATGTTTTTTGCTGACCAGAAATATTTAGAAATTTTTGTTAAACCCACTTGTAATTGTCAGCCCTTCAATTAGATAGATGCCCCGCAGCAGCTATATGGCGGTTTCCTTTATATGTTTATATATTTATTCGATTGTAGTTTAGTAGATAATTTCTTATTGGTGTGGACTATACAGGGAAATAGTAGACAAAGCGAAGAGATACGGGTTCCAAAGATCATTTTGAGTCGAAAATGTTCTATGACATTTTGTTGTATTGGTCGTAATTTTTTTGTTAGGAAATGAATGCTTTGCGAATGGTCCCTAATCAAAGAAAGTTCAGTTCACATTAGGAAGTGTAAGTAAATAAGGTAAAGGTTTATTACAAAAAGCAATCCGGATAACAAATGTCATAACAGGCATTTTCTTTATGATAATTAAAGAAAATGTCTTATTTACTTAATGTGAGCTGAGCTTTCTTTGATTAGGGACCATTCCCAAAGCATTCATTTTCTAACCTCTAAAACTACGGCCCATACAACAAAATATAATAGAACTTTTGTCAAACCTCATTTTCGACTCAAAATTACCCTTGAAACCTGTATCTCTTCGCTCTGTCTACCATTTCCGAAAAACCCTGTATTTCTTGAATATTGGACTTTTTATTCTTGTATTCATTCCTCTAATCTGTATTTTAGAAATCACTGTATTTTTTTATCGCAGAAGTCATTACATATTGCCACAATTGCCATTGTTGTATAGAATCACTATTATTTTGATCATTTCCCAAATGCGGACAGCCCCTTTAATAATTTCAAGCCAATTCCGTTCAAATCTATGTTTATGTCAAATCGATGGGGGTTTATTTACAATGTTAGCATTCAAACCAAATTAATTTTAAAAAAAAGGTACCAAAATTAAAGAGATTATTTGATGATGATTTTTAAATGCGTGTTTTTAAATATCATGATTTGATGCAGAATGTAATTTGAACAATGCTATTTATTTTTCCGGTGATAATAGTAAATTTTATCTCAAATCTATTTCCATTCTGTGATGTCTATTAATGCCATTATGCAAATGGCTGCTCTCTGTCTCCAGTCCTAATTGTGAATTATTTATGAGACTTTGACATTAAACCAATAGCGCTCCTCAATAGGCTTAACCGCTATTTCAATTAATTTTTAAAAATATACAGAACAACAGTTCCCTGAACCGTGATATTCCCTTCATATATTTGTCTATTTTTATAACTGCATTTATGTCAATAAGGGTTCATAAACTTCAAATTCTTTTTAGAATTTTTTTTCTTTATTTCCCAATAGCAATAGTAATAATTTCGTAATAATTTCATTATTATTATTATGATTATTATTAAAAATTATTACAATTTATAATATCTTTAAAATATTTTTTTTTAAGAAAATGTAGTTAATTAATAATTCAGTTAGAAAATTTGATAGTTACAATTACATAACAAGTGCAGTGATTTGCTGCAAAGTTAATTGTACTTAATTTATAACTTCAGTTGATAATAATAACAACAACAACAATAATAATAATTTGTTTTTGCTGGGGAAACCCAAGGTTTGAAACATACCAACATAATAATAATAATAATAATGATAATAAACACTTGGCAGTATGTGCTTTGGTCCTTGACCCGCCATATTGTTTTTGCTGGGGAAACCCAAGGTTTGAAACATACAATTATAATAATAATAATAACTCACTGACATAATCCAACACCCAGAACATATGCCTCGTTTCCTCACACAGGGTGTCACATACCTACAGAGCAAGAACACTGAAACAGCGCAACCTGCAAACTACCGCCCAATCACTTGCCTCCCCACACTTTACAAACTCCTCACCTCCTGCCTCGCAGACAAGATCTACACACACATCGAGACATCTAACATTCTTTCCGAACAGCAGAAGGGCTGTCGCAGGAATTCCCAGGGTTGTAAGGAGCAACTCCTTATTGACTCTGTAATCCTGCGCCAGGCACGCGCGAAGAATAGGAACTTACATATCGCATACATCGATTACAAGAAGGCATTTGATTCTGTCCCTCATTCCTGGCTCCTACATACTCTTCATATCTACAAAATACACCCCAAGATCACGGCATTCTTAGCTGCCACGATGAAGAGTTGGAACACAACATTACACCTACGCACCTCTAACACCTCCATCACTACAGATCCCATTCCCATAAGGAGAGGTATTTTCCAGGGAGACTCCTTGAGTCCTCTTTGGTTCTGCCTCGCCTTGAATCCACTGAGCCATATACTAGATAACACAAAACACGGTTATAGGCTTACCACAGGCACTGTGACACCATATAAAATCACACACTTACTCTACATGGATGACATTAAACTCTATGCCACAAACAATGCACAACTTACTAATTTACTACAAGCCACCACACAGTTCACCAAAGACATTGGGATGGAATTTGGAATTGACAAATGCCGCAAGTTACACATAATACGTGGGAAGACTTCGAATTTGGAGGGTTTTGAACTGGACCATGGTTTGGCCATCCAATCCATGGAAGACGGAGAGACCTACAAGTACCTGGGCTTCCAGCAAGCGCGCGTCATTGACAACGCAAACATCAAAAATGCACTGAAGAACACATACCTTGCTCGAGTTCACAAAATCCTCAAAACACAACTCAACGCCAGAAATAAAATTAAAGCTATCAACACTTTTGCCGTTCCCACACTAACATATTCGTTCGGCATAATTCCATGGACAAACACCGAACTCGAAGCACTATAACGCGCAACACGCACTACATTCACGAAACACAACATGCACCACCCCAAGTCCGCTACGGAAAGGATAACTCTTCCCCGCAAGGAGGGAGGCCGAGGACTCATCAACCTCATCACCCTACACGAAAAACAAGTACATACACTTAGGGAACATTTCCACCAAAGAGCAGAAGACTCCTCACTTCACTCAGCCATTGTCAAGGCTGACACACACCTCACACCCCTGAACCTCGAAAACTCGTGATCATGGGCTCGTAAGGAACTCCATCGCAGACATCATCACGAACTCAGCCAGCCTCATGTCGACATGGAAGCGTCGAACAGATGGCTGACGAGTGGTGAGCTGTTTGGGTAGACCGAAGGGTTCATGATCGCAATACAGGACCAAGTCATCTCCACACGCAACTACAAGAAACACATTCTACACGATGCAAACACACATGACGACAAATGTAGGAAATGCCACGCTACGCATGAGGCGATCGACCACGTAATATCAGGCTGTCCCCTTTCAAACAGACTACCTCCACCGACACAATCAGGTAGCGTCGATCGTTCATCAACAACTAGCACACAAACATTCACTTATTAAGAGCACGGTCCCATACTACAAGTACATACCACAAAGCGTATTAGAGTCACCCTCATATAAACTATACTGGGACCGCCCCATTCACACAGACAAAACCATACATCACAACAGACCAGACATCACACTTGCTGATAAGGTCAACAAACAGACCTATCTAATTGATATTGCAGTGCCTAACAGCAAGAACATGCAGAAAACTCACGCAGACAAGATCAGTAAATACACTGATCTAGCACACGAACTCCAGAAGCAGTGGAGGCAGGATCGAGTACGTGTTATACCCATCGTTCTGTCTGCCACTGGTCTGGTGCCTCACACATTGCACCACAGTCTCACCACACTAGGACTTCACAAAAACACTTATGCACAACTGCAGAAGGCTGTGGTACTCAACACTACACGCATAGTTAGGAAATTTATGGACACAACCACACATCCCTAATCATTCTCGCACACGTCTTTACACTTGGCAGTATGTGCTTTGGTCCTTGATCCGCCATATTGTTTTTGCTGGGGAAACCCAAGGTTTGAAACATACAAACATAATAATAATAATGTTAACAGACTACCTCCACCGACACAATCAGGTGTCGTCGATCGTTCATCAACAGCTACCACACAAACATTCACTTATTAAGAACACGGTCCCATACTACAAGTACACACCACAAAGCCCACTAGAATCACCCTTACATAAGCTGTACTAGGACCGCCCCATTCACACAGACAAAACCATACATCACAACAGACCTGACATCGCACTTGTTGATAAGATCAACAAACAGACTATCTCACTGATATTGCAGTACCTATCAGCAAGAACATGCAGAAAACTCACGCAGACAAGATCAGTAAATACACCGATCTAGCACACGAGCTCCTGAAGCAGTGGAGTCAGGACCGACTACGTGTTGTACCCATCGTCCTGTCCGCCACTGGTCTGGTGCCTCACAGTTTCCACCACAGTCTCAGCACACTAGGATTTCACAAAAACACTTATGCACAACTCCAGAAGGCTAACACGCATAGTTAGGAAATTTATGGTCACAACCACACATCCCTAATCTTTCTAGCACATTTTTTTGACACTTGGCAATATGTGCTTTAGTCCTTGACCCACCATGTTGTCTTTCCTGGGGAAACCGAAGGTTTGAAACTTTACATAATAATAATATTTTGATTCTTAAAATGTATGAGAGATGCTCTTTCCGGGATATATTATTACATAATCAGATTGTTGTTCTTTTTGTATTTTTTAAAGCTAAATAATCAAAAATTAAGCAAAAAAGGGAAATTATTTTATTTCATCAAAAACAATATTGATATTAAACTTTTTCTAGTGATTTAGTGTAATTTCAATTAGTTGCACTTCTAAATAAAAAAATAAATAATAATAATTATAATAATAAAAAAGGATGGTTGAAATAGTTTAATGTCTGCCTCAGAATTATTTATGTTAATATGTGAAATACGTTAGTGGGTTTTACAGATGGTAGAAGATCGTTTGGATAACTGGTCAAACAGAACAATAAGACAATATTTACTTCCAATATTTACTTTTAATCAATGTATCGTGATTAAATACCCTAATAATTAAAAATATTCCAACCCTATTCAATGTCGTATACATATTTAATACAAGTCCCCTCCCCCACATGCTCTCTTCTATTTAAATTTATTTTCATTTGCATAAATCTAGGTCTTGAGGTTTATATGTAAAATAGAAATAACAATAATAATCATAATTTTAAATGTGTTATCCTTAAAACAGTTGACAGCATAACATGTATACAATGATAGTTAAATTAAACTCTAGTGGATTTAATAAGTTTTTTTTTTATTTACTTCTGAAAATTCAATATCCAGTATGAATTACGTAGATGCTCTGAATTTCTCATTTTGTGTGGACAGAAAAGACAGTTCATTACGGTTTTTTTTGTTTTTGTCTTTTCACAAAACAATATAAAATAATACTAAATAAGTTATAATTCAGAAGAAGAATTTGCTGGTGTATTAAAAACTGCTAGACAACAATGTCTGCCAGTGGTTCCCAAACTTTTCGCTTCAATTTGTGTCTGCGTCTTAGCAATTCGTGCTTTAGCCTTTGTGTCTTAGCATTTTTAGTGATCCATTTGGGAGCTATTGTGATAGCGACCAAAATCGGAAGCCATTGCTTGTGTCCTGTCCGTCCGTCCGTGTCTGTCCATCCCAAAGAACTCCCGAACGGAAGGTCGGATCGACAAACAGACTTCACCATCATATTTAGAGGTCCAAACACCATAGGAATGGGGTATTTTCAGGGGCCAACGCCTCACCATGTTCGAGATATTTGTCATTGTTTTCATTGGATTTTCTGTATTAGCTTAAATGTTAGAAATGCAACCATCTCATTTCAGTTGTTAGCTATAGCTTGATGTTTAAGGTCTCGGACTTATATACTGAGGGTTGTCGATTCTAATCGTATATCTACTTGTCTTTTTTTTTTCTTTCTTAATATTTTTTTCCGAATGTCCGCGTGGGTTTTTTTTTTAATCTTATTTTCTTAACTTTTTTTTTATTTTTCCTTGGGTTATTGTGCTTTCTTTTTTCATTATTATTTTTAATTTTTTTTATTATTATTATGGGTTGCGAAGCAACCCATGCTCTTAAATTTATGCTTTAGCACAAATAAAATTCATTTGTTTTGTTTTTTTCAGCATCGTGCTCCTAAGCTAAAAAAAAAATTGACGGTTCTGTTTAGGTCCATACAACATAATAATACTTTAAGTATGTATGTCCTGACAAGCTGGTAGTCATTTGAAAAAATAACATGTAATTAATAGAAAAGAAAAAAAAAATTGTTTTACTTCATTCTGTAAAATTTGAAGTACTCAGGGCCCCCTAGAAGTTCGCTACGGCACAGTTTGGGAACTGCTGCTTTAAGCAAATATATTTTTTTTTCCCCCAGCATTTTACCTAAGGAATCTAAAAGATAACATACAGTAAAACCCCGTTATTACGCTCCCGCTTATAGCACTATCCCGTTCTTTACGCTCCTTTCATACGGTCCCTGGAATTTTCTATATAACTCTGTATACTTTTACCCTCTTATAACGCTTCAAATCCCGCTTGTAGCGCTTTTTTATATCGGAAATTTTGTATCGAAAAGAAATGTAACACTGTAAAGATTCTTTTCTTTCCCTTGTAGGAGGGAATCTTGGAATTCTTTGAAGTGCGGGTCTGTGATACATTAAGTTAGTGCAAAATGTCGAAGCGGAAATCCCTTTCTATAAGTGAAAAATTGCAAATTCTCCGTAAGTACGACGAGAATTCTACACTAAGTCAGAAGGATTTCGCAGAATCTCTAATAATTCCCTGATCCAGTCTGAGAACAATAATAAAAAATAAGAATGGAATTATCAATGCAGCGAAGGATGGTGGCAAACGTAAAAAAGTTAAGTGTGGAAATTATGAAGATGCCGAGGAAATTGTAATTGAATGGATTCATCAGTGCCATTAAGTGACCCAATCATTTAAGAAAAGGCTCGTGAAATAGCGGGCAGTGCACTAAATCTGCTCCGAAAATATATTAGTATTGCTCCTAGTGGTGTATCAATTGATGTTAATAGTTACTTGAACCGCATTGAAAATGTCATAATTTATAACAGTAGCACACACACACGGCAAACCACAATCAAAGATTTTTTTAATAGGAAATAAGCTCACATTTGCACTACATCTATTTCAGAATCAAGTATCTTTCCTGTAAATGGTGTCTAAATGTTTCCCCATCTCATAAATCATTTCCCCGTTTATAGCGCTATCCCGCTTATTACGCTTGTAGGTCATGGTCCCTTGACGAGCGTAATAACGGGGTTTTACTGTATATTGAATTTGCCATCACAGCAAAGATCGTAATACAACAATAGTTGAAATTAAAAGTTAATTTAAATATTTATGTTATATTAATAAAAATATTTAATGTTTATAGTAAATAAATATATTTATTTATATTTATTATACACACACACACACACACACACACACACACACATATATATATGTGTGTGCATGTGTATGTGTGTGTATATATTTATATGTGTGTGTGTGTGTGTGTGTATAATAAATACAAATAAATATATTTATTTACTATAAACATTTATTATATTATTTACTACATCTACTATATTTACTATAAATATTTATTATAAATAATATTAACACTTTTAAAACTTGTGTAAATATGAAAATGAGAATTTGTGATGAATATCTTAATTTGTTTGTTCGTACTAAAATTAAACTTCACACTACTGTATATTAAAAGTTAAAAGCTAAAATTTACAATTTCATGATAAAAACAGAACGTTTTGAATGCTTCAAAAATAGTCAAAAATTTTAATATTAGGCCATTATGATAACAGAAAAAAACAGTTTTAATTAAATTTAGAATTCTTTAACAAAAATGTAGGCCAGTAAATAGAAATGCCAATAACAATGTGTATGTACAATATTGAAACATTATTTAAGAGCACACATAAAAATTTGAAAGAAATCGATGGGCTAATGATACAACAATATAGCAGTTGATAAAGGAAACTTTATATGAATGAAAAAAGAAGTGAATATAACTTTGTGCTAAAGCATAAATTTAAAGGTGACTCATAATAATAATAATAATAATAATAA
>JAFIDM010000007.1:37857169-37870230 GCA_023159025.1 Thereuonema tuberculata | reverse complement strand
AAATGTAGTTACTTTTTATAACATTTTAGTGTGTTTCCTCTTTTTAATAAAAAAATGTTTTTTCACTTCCGCTTAACCCTTACCACCCGGGGACTCCCTTCGACCCTGAGCCCTGGTACGGAGACCCTCCTACCAAGCGTCAAACCTGATGTATGTAAAGAGTTTGCTTTGATATATTTGTATATTACAGGTGTAGTATTTCAATATCTAGCCGGGCGGAGATTTTTTTTCTTGTTTAGTTTCTTCTTTGGTTCACCTCAACCCTAAATTGCGCTTCGAGATTCAAGACGGACGAGCGTCGGACTGAGCTTCTTTGTAAAGGAGTTTCTTTTTCTCTATTTCTATTAGATTTCTATTAGATCTATTTTTTTCTATTAGACAATACTTCACTAATCAGTCGTAGATAACGATTCGTGTTTCTACTGCTCACTGGCGGATTCAAGGGGGGGGGGGGACAACAGGCCTTTTGCCCCCCCCCCCTCGTGGGCTCAGCCGCCTTTTTAAAAATGCAGTCTCTAAGAAACATAGTAATATATAATTTTGCCAAAAAGGTACTATGCCCCCCCTTAAATAAATAAAAACAAAAATGCTAGTTTATTATTCAAGGAAGAAATCCAGCATTTTGATTATTTCCGCCTATAGGTTGGCAACCTTTAACTTTAACCTTTAACCCCCCCCCCCCCCTTATTATTAGATCCGCCACTGCAGTACTGCTGCGATTTATTAATAAAAAATTTTTGTCAATATTTTATCATTATATTTTGTCAAGATGTTTTTGAAACACTGTGAAATTAAAAAATAATTAACAGTTATATTTAAGAAAAAGGAGAGAAATCGCCAACCGGACAATAAATATGCCTTCGCACATTGAGCCAACATCAACGGGAAATCTGTACGTCCGGTTGGCGATTTCTCTCCATTTATGAATAATTACGGACGTTAAACTTGCTTTCAGTTATATTTAAGATTTTATATAAAAACAAAAAAATTAATTGATTGATAAATAATCCATATACTGCAAAAAACCTTAGAATATTTGATTTATTTTGTAGCAAATATAGACGAGATTCTTAATCGGGTTCCAAGAAAAGTCGGAAATAAATAAATAATATAGACTCAGAGTGACCAGATTTTTCCGACATCAATCCGGAACAGAGAGTTTTCATGAAAAAAAAATAACGACAAAAAACGACTTTAACAACCAAAAACAAAGATTAACACATTAAAAAGCGGTGAGACAGGGTTCACAAGTGACATCATCCCAAAACAGCTGTTTCTCGCCAAAAAAAAAAAGGACTTTCTCGATTATATACGAAATCCGGGACATATACTGATGCGGGACACTGCACTAAAATCCGGGACTGTCTCGCAGAATCCGGGACGTTGGTCACCCTACGTAGACAGTATAAGGAAATTCTTAAAATAAGATTTTTATAATATAATAATATGTTCAGAGGTTTAACGTGTGTGAAAATATAACTAATGTGAGTACTGAATAATAAAAACGACAAAAATACTTTAGGAAAGAAATGATATATTTAAACATTTATAAAATACATAAAGAATACATTACAAAAACAGGACAGTTTCGTCCGGCAGTGGATTGCTCAGGACTTTGTCAGCTAAGTTACAAGTGACAAGAAAACGGATTTATATACATAAACTAATTTTGGAAGGATTACGCTATGGAATCCCGATTGGCTGTCTCCTAATCCTACCAAAATTAGGATAAATCTCTTTCCTGGTCATTTATAACTTAGCTGACGAAATCGTGAGCAATCCACTGCCGGACGAAAATATCCTGTTTTGTAATATATTCTTTATATATTTTATAAAGTTTTAATCTATCATTTCTTTCCTAAAGTATGTGTCGTTTTTATTATTCAATACTCTTATAAAATAGTAATTTAAATTTTACTTGACTTTTTTTATTTCAGCTATTAAGTTTTTTAAAAATATTATTTAACTGAATATAATTGGTTTATTTTGAATACAAGATTTTTTAAAGGAATAATTTAATTTAATTAGAAAGAATTACAGCATTGATTCTTACTCTCACGGCAGAAGAGAGGTGGTTTTTCCAGCATGGCATTGTTGGTCTTCAGGGAAGCCCACATCGGGGTCGAATTCAAATGCGTCGTATTCATTTGAAATCAAGATCAATTCCCATAGCATTTAATGGTCCTGAAAAGAAAGAAAAGAAATGTACAAAATGATTACTTCCAAATCACTGAAGATTCAACGGAACTGGAGCAAATAGCGCAGGGTTCTGAATTGATCCAATGGGTAGCGAGACGCTATAGACATATGATTTAAAATACAAATAAAGTACTAAATAATAACTGAATAAATAAAAGGCAACCACACACAAGACTAAAAGAAGAAAACTACATTTCAAATTAGCGTTTCGTCTTGTCCGCAAGACCTCCTCACAATCACGTTAACTTTTGTTGAAATAAAGAATATTAGCAATTAAATTCTACAATGGAACATAAATTTAACATCATAAAGAAGAAGAAATATACAGTAAAACCCCGTTATTACGCTCGTCAAGGGACCATGACCTACAAGCGTAATAAGCGGGATAGCGCTATAGACGGGAAATGATTAATGAGATGGGGAAACATTTAGACATCATATTACAGGAAAGATACTTGATTCTGCAATAGATATAGTGCAAATGTGAGCTTATTTCCTATTAAAAAAAATCTTTGATTGTGATTTGCCGTGTGTGTGTGCTACTGTTATGAATTATGACATTTTCGATGCGGTTCAAGTAACTATTAACATCAATTGATACACCACTAGGAGCAACACTACTATATTTTCGGAGCAGATTTAGTGCACTGCCCGCTATTTCACGCGCCTTTTCTTGAATGATTGGGCCACTTAATGGCACTGATGCATCACGGGACTATGAATCCATTCAATTAGAATTTCCTCGGCATCTTAATATTTTCCACACTTTACTTTTTTACGTTTGCAACCACCCTTCGCTGCATTGGTAATTCCATTCTTATTTTTTTATTATTGTTCTCAGACTGGATTAGGGAATTCCTAGAGATTCTGCGAAATCCTTCTGACTTAGTGTGGAATTCTCGCCGTACTTATGGAGAATTTGCAATTTTTCACTTATAGAAAGGGATTTCCGTTTCGACATTTTGCACTACTCTATCACAGACCCGCACTTCAAAGAGTTCAAAGATTCCCTCCTATCAGGGAAAAAAAAAAAGAATCTTTACAGGGTTACATTTCTTTTCGATACAAAATTTCCTATATAAAAAAGCGCTACAAGCGGGATTTGAAGCGTTATAAGAGGGTAAAAGTATACAGAGTTACATAGAAAATTCCAGGGACCGTACGAAAGGAGCGTAAAGAACGGGATAGTGCTATAAGCGGGAGCGTAATAACGGGGTTTTACTGTATATCAAAAATGAAAACATATCCAAGATAAAGAAAAATATTAAAAAAAAAGTTAAAAGCTAAGTTAAAGCTGTCCCAAACAAGCCCTACAGGCCCACGGGTGCGCGGGAGGTAAGGCTCCCGAAAAAAAAAAGTAGTTTATGATATTTTTACTGTTCAATGTTGGTAATTTTATATTTTATTTAATTCTTTCTTTAATTCTAGATATTTCTCCAAGTTCTTTTTCTTATAGTTGTTGTTATTTCTTATTATATTGTTGTTAAATAATCATCTACATATATGTTCCTTTGTTATTTATACAAAAAATGTACATAGTTTGTAAAAATATATATTTTCGTACATTTATCTTCTGAACAGAATTAATTAGGAAATAATTTTAACCAAAAACGAATTATATTTTTACCTAATATCAGTTTTTAAAAAATTAACATTTAGCGATTCCAAAAAATTGACAAATTAAAAATTGTTATAAAGCTTATACTCTTTTAATATTACATTCAAAAGTGTTTGTATTAAAAATTAATTATTTAATTATATTATGCCTAAAATTAGAATCTGTTAATTGTCATTCCTAATGGGATTTTAACGTTATATTTAATAATATAATAATAATAATAATAATACTTCTTTGATTAACATATATAGATGAGCTCAGTACAGCCCCATTCAGAAAGTGTCCCTATCAACGGGTTCTGACAATAATAATAATAATAATAATAACAGACCTATCTAATTGATATTGCAGTGCCTATCAGCAAGAACATGCAGAAAACTCACGCAGACAAGATCAGTAAATACACTGATCTAGCACACGAGCTCCAGAAGCAGTGGAGGCAGGATCGAGTACGTGTTGTACCCATCGTTCTGTCTGCCACTGGTCTGGTGCCTCACACATTGCACCACAGTCTCAGCACACTAGGACTTCACAAAAACACTTATGCACAACTGCAGAAGGCTGTGGTACTCAACACTACACGCATAGTTAGGAAATTTATGGACACAAGCACACATCCCTAATCATTCTTGCACACATCTTTACACTTGGCAGTATGTGCTTTGGTCCTTGACCCGCCATATTGTTTTTGCTGGGGAAACCCAAGGTTTGAAACATACAAACATAATAATAATAATAATAATAATAATAATTATAAACTCACGCAGACAAGATAAGTAAATACACAGACCTAGCACACGAGCTCCAGAAGCAGTGGAGGCAGGATCGGGTACGTGTTGTACCCATCGTCCTGTCCGCCACTGGTCTGGTGCCTCACACATTGCACTACAGTCTCAGCACACTAGGACTTCATAACAACACTTATGCACAAGGCTGTGGTACTCAACACAATACGCATAGTTAGGAAATTTATGGACACAACCACACATCCCTAACTATTCTTAACTATTCTTCCAAACTTTTTTTTTTTTTACACTTGGCAATATGTGCTTTGATCCTTGACCGTCCATATTGTCTTAGCTGGAAAAACGCATGGTTTGAAACTTTTACATAATAACAATAATAATAATAATAATTTTTTATTAACGTATTAATAAAACATTTTGCCCTGTTAGGGAAATGTCCCTGTCAACGGGTTATGAAAATTAAATTTATAATATTTTACATACAATAATAAACACAATAAGGACAGTTATGGTACGAAGGAAAAAAAATAGAATATATACAAAATATATGTAATGAATTTAATATATTTTGCTTTAGAAGACAATTTAAATTGTTGAGATGTGATTTATAAAGATATTATTCCAGCAAAAACTAGTGTAATAAAGTTAAGTGACCTGATTAAAGAAGTTTTAAACATAAATTAGTAATGTATAATAAGAAAAAGACCATTAAGAATTTGACCTCTTTTTTTTTTTCTCTGTAATAATAACAATAATAATAATAACGAGAGAGAATAAGCTAAAATAAACTTTAAAAAATTAGCGCTTCATTGTTTGTCAATAGTAAATAATGTAAATAATCAAAGAAAAATCCCGTCTCTACATTATTTTTAGATGAAACGGGAGGCAGTGAACATATGGAGAATTATTCCATGACCTATTTCGAAATGATGTAATATTGCTCAGTATTTATTATTTTTATTTTATTTAATCAAAATGAATCCTTTTACTTACATCTGTGTTTTGTTTTATGTTTTTTATTTTTAACGAGTGAAAGGAAATTTAGCTTTAAAATTGCTTATGAATTCGCAAACAAGATCAAGTTGTTCAACGGTTGCTATCAGTGAAATCTGTTGAAATTTAATAACGACGTTAGGAGTTGACTTTTCCTCTGCCTTCTTTTGAAATCCAAATGTGATTCTCCGATTTCAGCTGTGGCTTTGATATCAATTGCGGAGTTGCTATAATGAGATGGGTTGCCATGGCGACGAACGGTGGACGTTAAATAGGTACCTCTGGTAAGGAACTCGACGTAATAGGAGACTCTTGCGGTAAACGGACACAAGTTCGCCTTTCGTGAAACCCACCCTCCCCCACTTGTAATGGGAGGGCGACTATTAATTGGTCGCATCTGGAAAATAACAGTTCCCTGTAGAAACAATTTTTCACTGCCCTTAGGCTAGTAAATGAGATTTAAATTGAAAATTATCTAAGGACCTTGGGCAGGTCCTTATGTCCGGCTTTCATTAAGAAGGCGAAAGCGTTTGATTGCTCTAATCGATCTTATGTAAATCAATTGTCGAGAATTTCCGACGTTTCAACTTTGTCCACCAGATGGCCTCCTTCCATTTCTTAATGGATATTGTTATGGTGTCTAATAATGATGGACATAAGTATTTACTGTCACTGAGTAGCCATTGGTTAATGGAGTTTAAATGGCGTTTCTTACAGTCTGACCACGCTAACGTAACGACCGGAAGGAACCCCAAGTGATTAGGACGTATGTTTTTCAGCCAATCATAAACAAAGCACAGGTCTCTATTAATTTCCCTCAAAATGTCGTCCCAGAGTATTTTTCAGAGCAGTGCTCGAAAATTTATTTTACAAGTTGAAGATTATTTCCGAAAGGAATTGGAAAAAGGAGGACTAAAATAAAAACTAAATTTTTGTTTTTGTTTTGTTTTATAGCTGTAACGTAATATTCTTCGGAAGCTATGAGAGAGTCTAGAGCTGACATGAGACTAGTGCTGACGTAGAATCGTCACGTTTTCTTGGTCGGACTATAGGTAAGATTAGGTTAGAGGCCGTGAGGATTACTGTGTGATGATTTTCGAATGTCTGAGAGAACGTCTTGTTACTTTTCGAATATTTTTCGAGAAAAACTTTATTTAATACTCTGATGTCGGATTGGTGGCGCTCGTTTCGTATGACACTAAATAATAAAACTGTTCCAAAAGTGTTTTGAAATGACTAAAAATTAACACATTTTGAGACGGGTAATATTTTGAAAATAGCTAGAATGTAAGAAAATAATAATTTCAGAAACCTTGTCGAGAAACCAGGACGAAAAGGTGACAAAAAAGTAGGAATTAAATAATGGATTTCTATCCTATTTCTATTATTATCAGTGAATCCTTGTTTATGTGCGTATAATAATGTTTATTGTTGTATTATTTGTTGTTATATATAATATTAATGGAGATTCGCTATAATTTAAAGTTTTCAATTGCAGCTTTCAATGGTATATTCTAAAGTAAACATCATCTATCAATAATCAGGCCGAAACTGATTGCGATGTTTCCCTTTTTACATAAAAATAGATAGAGATTATCTATAATCATTTTTTTTTTCGGAAAATAGGAATTTTATACTGTTTTTATTACAATTTTAATATAAACATTGCGTTTTCATTTTTATTGTTTTCACGACTTTAATAGTAATAATAAAAAATATATAACGAAATTTTAAGAAATAATATTTTAAGGGAAGTATGCTTTCAGTTCTTTTTCGAACTACTGGTGCTTTTTTTTAATTTAATTCCAATTGATTTTCAGAACCAAAAAAAAAAAAAAAAAGATAGAAATGATTGCGGCCATTTGTGAGTCAGTCAGCCATCTTGAATTTCTTAATGATGCAGACATAATGAGCGTTTCTTTTCAGTACTGCTTCCATTAGTTGAACGCTTTTTATAAACTGTATTTGCATGAATGATGTTTATTTTTATCCCAATTTAAGGGTAGAGAACATTCAGGGTGCACAATCAAAAAAAAAAAAAGCGTTCTTCGTTTTATTTGAAATTGTATTGTGTTATAGTCCGTTCTGTGAAGACACGTGATCACAGTTAACCAATCATTATCATTTCCTTTCTTCATTAGAGTTATTGCTTGGTCGAGTCTGTTTTTGTAAGTAACTTCCGGTATTTGCATTCTATTTGTTCTCGCCCTACAATGTTTTCTTTTTATTATTTTTGTTGGTTTTCCAATTTAAGAATATTTATTTATTTATTTATTTTCTATTTCATAAAAAGTTTGTCTTTAATCGTCCATTTCTGTTATCGATGCCGGCTGCTCTCTTTTATTGCCCGGGGTTTCAAACAATGAGCTAGGCTTAGTGGTAAGCGAGGCTTCGGTTTCCTTAACAATATTGAATGAGATAAAATACTTGCTGCTTCAGCTGTTTTACGATAAAGACGATTTGAAATAAAAAATAACATTCCAAATGATTCCTCTCCATTGACCCTTCAAAATTTTGTTGGTGTGTGTTCAAGCATGTTTAAACGGAAATACAGGGAGTAACTAATACTCAATCGTTCACCATATATGGAGTTGTCACGTGTCTTCAGAAATATAATAAACGGACTATAGTAAACCTTATAAGGCTATAAACGTAAATTTCAATTTGATACCAGATCAGTGATGGCATTTAATTTAGAATAAATTACAATTCTTAAATAAGAATTCTGATTCAGTTACAATTGCATCTCTCATTTTTTATTTGTTTTTGTTTTTTTCATCAATCTCAGATTGTTCTGATCGATGTTACTGTAACTGAAATGGAAGATTAAAGTTTGTAATCACACATTTTAACAAAGCTCTCACTTTATCTACAGGGTGGCCAAAGAGTCTGGATCTGTAACGAAATAGACGAGCTTCTACTTGTTTTAATACAGAAACAATGTCCTATGAGGATAGTAAATGACATAACGTGATTATTATCAATAATATAAAGCCATTATAAATATTATATATGTGCTTCTTTGGTCTCTGCTCAGGCTTTACGACGACTTTCCATAGTTATAGAAGCTACTTATAATACAAATAAATTTATTCTTTTATTTAATAACAAATTCCTAAATTTCAAATAACTTACTAAATAAACATCACTCCATCATTCTGATGGATATGATGTAAGGATTGTAGCAAAGAATAAATTTTGTTTATCTGCAGTTATGTATTATCAGTCAGCGCATTTACAACAGTGTCATCCAACATTGCACACCAGTAATACACGAATATGTTAAAGTGTCCTACTACAGGCCTATGTGGCCCTTGGGGTCGCGGGAGGTAGGGCTCCCGGTGACCAACGGGACTGAGTTTACGTCGGGTGGTCAGCCCGACGCTCGCCCGCCTGTAACCCCCGGGAATAGAAACCGGTACTCATTCAACAGAGGGCTGGGGTAGACCTACGATTTGTTTTGGACGCCCCCCACACACAATACAAGAATATGAATACAAGAAAATTCTTGTGCGTCTTACACTTAAAAGATTCCATGAACAGACCATGAAGGTCCAATGTGAAGCCTAAGGCTGTTCCATTTTTTTGAGTAATTCTTTGGATAAGTATTTTTATCGCTTGCGATTTAACTACCGTAGTTCCGAGCAAAAACAAATACTCTATAGCAGTGATTCCTAATTAGAATAGCGAGTTTCTGTGTTTTTCATTACATAATCCCGACCTTAAAACCATTAGGCCTCGTCTAATGGGTGTAAAGTGGTGATAACCGAAGAAAAGTAAAAATCTTCCCAAAAATTACTTTTTACGAACGATTTTTTTTTTTAAAATACCTAATTAAAGGTTTGTGGTCACATTTATAAGTACCGTTATTCTGTCGAAAAGAAGAATTAAATAAATAATTTTTTTTTGAATTAGTGTGTGGATCTTGTTGAAAATTGGAATCCCTATTAGGATTTTCTATAATTGGAATTTTTTTAGAAGTCTTAGATAGCCTTAGAAGTTAAACAATGAATTTGCATCTATTGTAACAATGCAATGTAATTCCTTTATTAATTGATTGTCAATATTTTAGAATCAAGTGGATTTTAACTAATCCGAAAAATTGTAGGTGTAGGCCTACTGTTTGTATTCGACAGATATTAAATTTACAAATAAATAGTGAGTTTCATTTTATACTGTTTCCACAACTTTACAAAATAAAAATAAAACTACATATTTTAAAGAATTAGGCTCGAGATCTTTGAAAAGCTTTTATTTATTTATTTTTTTCCCTAAACATTGAATAAGTATCACACATATTATATTTTTAAAAATAGAATTTCCTCCGTATAAAACCATGTATCTCATAGTCCAACCTCCAAAGTAGATTTTTTTTCTCATATAACATCACACATGACATAATCGTCGAAAGCGCTGTGGTGCCTCAAAAGCAAAAATAAACAATAAAATACTCACTAATGAAATATAAGTGAGAAAATTTATACGCCAGCAGTCCGCCGGCCTCAATGACTTTTTTATTTTAATGCATAAAAAATTCAAATCTGCGCATTGAATTATTAATAAACAACAATGGGTGAGACTAAATTGTTTACTAAGTGACATCCTGGAACAGCTGTTTCAAGCTCTTTGACTGTCATCAGCCAGGAGTAGTCACCAGTAAACAACGAGGTCTCGGTACTGATGCTAATATGAATGATCGTCGGAATCGCAGTGGTGCCTCAAAAGCAAGAATAAACAATAAAAAAACTCCCTAATGAAATATTAGTGAGAAAATTCATGTGCCAGCAGTCCGCCGGCCTCAATGAATTTTTTTAAGCATAAAAAAATTCAATGCACACACGACGTAGCTCATGGGAGCCTATTATATCCTAGTCCAAACTTCAAAAGCAAAATTTCTTCATATAAAATCACACATATCCAGTAGAATTTTCTCGATATAAAATAACTTTTGTTTCAGTGGATTATTGTAGAAATAAAACATTCATTTCCGTTCCCTTCTCAATTTTAGTCTGTTTCCACAAAGAAAGGGAAGTGTTCGATCATCTTGTCTGTCTGATAACTCCTCGCGACACCTGATAACTTTCGAGCAAGCGAACTCTTCAAACTTAACTGCACATTTATGAACAAGAGCATATCTCTCTTCTGTATTTGAAATGTATTTTCCTTTCGAGAAATTCAAAATGGCGAAACCATAATGCCACCGAATTTCTGCTCGTTTACTGAATACACGAAGATTCTGAATTTTTGTGTAGATCTTCAATGTAATTACCTTTTTTTTTATATATATATAGTTTCCCAACTCAATCGAGAAAGAGTTGTAAAGATTTCCTTAATATTTATTTCTTTATTTCTTTTTGGCAAACTAATATAACCATAACCATTTTTTTTTTTTTTGTTTGTTTGTTGGAAAATAACAAGCTGTAGTTGGCGTGCCAACTTCTGTGTATCCGCATAGTTAGATCCAAAATAATAATTACTAGCAAACTTGTCAAGTAAAATTTGTAGTGATCACGTGACCTTGGATGCTGAGGTCACTTTCTCAGTCACGTGATCTTTGATCGCGACCGGGCTACCAGTAAAAATTCATATCAATGACTAGTGTAAGTACATAAGACATTTTCTTTAATTATCATATCTGTTTTCAGTCATGACATTTGTTATCCGGATTGCTTTTTGTAATAAACCTTTTACCTTATTTATTTACACTTAAGGGGCCATTAACTGTAAAACTACGGCCCCTACAACAAAATGTCATAGAACATCTTCGACTCAAAATGACCTTTGGAACCCTTATCTCTTCGCTTTGTCTACCATTTCCGAAACACCCTGTATATACAATTAATGATATAAAATTAACCAATAAAAAAATTCATGAAGTCGTCACCCAAAAAAGTTTTATTAAGTTAATCTGAGAATAAAAATACGAAATTTTAAGAAATGCTATTCTAAGGAAAGTAGTCATCAACTTCTTCAAACTGTGTTGTTTACTTCTGTATTTACACAAACATATTATGTTGATATTCCCTGGCATTTTAAACCTTTTCGAGGTTCAAAAGCTTTTAGACGTGCTTTGAAGGAAGATGTAGTTGACAGTGCGGTAAATACTCACCCCTTGGTCTAAACCCGACGATCAATAATAAAAGAGTGGGGATAATTGGTATTATTGACTCCGCATGTTTAACCCTTTGCAACTCGGTGGACGGGTCCACTCAAAGGGGGAAGACAGGAGACGATAAACTACAACTTTTCCCCCTACTCACAGAATTAGATAACGCTCTATTTACACTCGCCGGAGAGTACACAAAGACTATTACACAATTTCGTTATGATTAAGAGAAATTATTTTCTAACTGATTTTTGAATATCTTTTTTTTTTCTTTGTATATTATTCTTATTTTTACAAAACTTGCATTTCAAAAAAGTTTTTTAATAAAGTAATAAAAATATATATTTTTTTTTTTTATGTTTTAATCAAGCCAACTTAAATATAAATTCAATACAAAAAAATGGCATAATTATAGCCAATTATATCTGTGCTTTTTATTTTTTTTAACTGTTGTTTAAAAAAAAAATGCAAAAAACAAAAACAAATTGCAGATTAGGGGCCGTCCATTAATGACGTGAGGTGTTTTTTCAAAAATTTGGACCCCTCCCCTCCCCTTTGGTGAGATTTGGTGAGATTTTACCGGACCCCCCGCCCCCCCTCCTAAAAATTATTAAACACAGTAAATATACAACAAAAAAAAAGGAAATCTTGCTCTAATATATATTTTCTCTGAATGAAAAAGTTTACGTGAGATTTTCGTTAACCCCCCCCCCCCCCCCTTGGTGAGATTTGGTGAGATTTTGCCGGAACCCCCCCCCTCCCCCTTTTGACCTCACGTCATTAATGGACGACCCCTTAGCCAATTTAGCATTTAATTTAAAAATTACAATTTTGAAAGACTAACTAACCGAAAATTTAAATATGAATTCGTGAAGCATCTGGGATTTCTATTTTCTTGTTTTTAATTTTCAAAATATTCTGTAATTAATTAAATTAAAATTCGAAAACAGTCAATTTTTGGGGTGTTTTCGAGGTATTACTCGGTATTTTCTACTTAAAAAAAATTGACAAAAACCTGAAAAAATAAAAAAATTCTTAAAATAAATTTGTGTATTTAAAATATTTATTATTAGTGCAATAGTTAATTTTAAAAACATATTTTAATCTCACACAATTTTAAAGAAACACAATTTTTATTTTTTTAAAAAAGGAATAAATAAATATCTGTTGCACTAATAATAAGTATTTTAAATATAATAGTTATTTTATAAATTTTTTATCATTTCAGTTTTCGTCAAGTTTTTAAAAGTTGAAAATACCGAGTAATACCTTGGAAACACCGAAAAAATTGACTGTTTTTGAATTTTAATTTAATTAATTGTAGAATATTTTGAAAATTAAAATCAAGAAAATAGAAATCCCAGATGCTTCACAAGTTCATATTTAAATTTTCAGAATT
>JAFIDM010000007.1:37826788-37851365 GCA_023159025.1 Thereuonema tuberculata | reverse complement strand
GAAAGTACGTTCATTCCATCACAGTTTCTCACGTTCGCAACGGCTGAAAGTAAACTTAAGAAATGCGGATAAAATAATTCTTTTGAAATTGCATTAAAATATGGGACAGTTATGTGTCCCGTATTACATTTATCGGGACAAAGGACAACCTCAAAAAATGGGACAATCTCGTAAAATATGGGACGTCTGGTCACCCTACATTAAGCTCTCTCAGAAACTATTTGTTTAAATAGACAGACACAGACTGTGACGCTGTTGGAAAAAAAGCTAAAACTATACATTTCAACAATTTCTATGTGGTTACTGTGGTTCTCCCTAACAATGGTTATTACATGATAAAAAATAAAAATACCAGAAGAAAAAGATTAGGCTGGTAGAGTGGCTTTCATGGCAACAACATCCTTCTTCTGATAACACGCAGAATCTGTTGTGGGTGTTTGTCACTTTCTGACCCAGAAAGCACTTTCTTGGGAGTGAAGGAGGTTCGAAGAAATCGATGCAATCATTTCATCATCAGCTTGTCTTTTTTTGAGGTGATAAGATTTTCATTTCCAAGATAGAAACCTCAAAGACATGTTGGTTGAAGGACCTCTTGCTTTGATTAGATTTTCGGTTCCTTTCGAGAACCCATAAAACATATCCTTCGAAAGAGAGTGGGAGGCGAACGAAAAAAAGATATACTCTAGATAAGGTTGACATGCCAGCTTTCGAATATCCCACGTGGTAACATCAAAAGATAGTCGATGTCCTAAGCTAGCTAGAAAACTATTTTTTTTAAAAAAAACTAGAGGAACTGGAATACTTTTTTAAAAAAATGGTGATTATTGATGAAGACTAGAATTGATTTAGGATTGTAGTGAACTAAAATCAATCTACGACTTTTCTTTCATCCAACTGTCAAAAATTAGCCCAACCGGCCGAGTAAGTTCGAAGAAGAAAAGGGCGTGCAGTTTTTTTTTTAATAAAACTTCTTGAAAAACAGCTTCTTTTTTTTTTTTTTTTTTTTTGAGAAATCTGTTTGAGATGAAAAGTTTGTGTCTCTAATTACTTGTGGAACACAGTGCTCCGTTGGAGTCAAGTAAAGCTTCGCTCCAATTAGTGTTTATTTACTGCGGTAACGGCGTTTTAGAAAATGGTTTCGTGTATTGATCCTTATCTTTTCAACTATGGTATTAATTGTAGCGAAAGTATTACTCATAGACGTCTGAATTCTCAATTTCTAAGATAAATAACTTATAAGATGTCGTAATTATTGAGGTTAAAGCCAATTATTTAACTTTCTTTGTAGAAATCAAAAACCTAAATAAATAAATAAAATAACGTCTTGTCATTAATCTTGACAAAGAAATCTGCGAATAAAATTCGATTCGTCCATATTGGGTTATTTTTAATATATTTTGAATATTATTAGTGTGCAACTTCTATTCTATATACTATACACGGTGTTGCAAAATTCGTATGTAATATTCAAACTAAGTGTAGGGGCATGGCTAAGGATCAAGATATTCCTAATGAACCCATGTCCAGAAACGCCCATTACGGCGCTAGGTGGTCCTAAAGTGAGCCTTTCCCTGAGATCATATTATTTGCTACAACATAAGAAATGTTTTGCAGGCGAGCTATTTTGTTGAAACAATTGAAACAAACAAAAATAGCTCGCCTGCAAAACAGGTGTTGGCTCGCATGCAAAACATTTCTTATGGTATAGCATAGCATACGATCTCTAGGAAAGGCTAACTTTAGGACCATCTAGCGCCTTAATGGGGGATTTGCGGACATGGGTTTATTAGGAATATATTGATCCTTAGCCATGCCCCTACACGTGGTTTGAATATTACACACGAATTTTGCAACACCTTGTATATAATTATATCGTTAATGTATCATCCAAAGATGATTACGAAACAGACTTCCTGATATGGTTTTAAACAAATATTTATTTATTTTGAGGATTACAGGTTGAATAATTATATCTTGTTCCATTTACAGTGTCTTTTAATTAACCAATTCTAGAGAAACTACTACTTGATTAATTCATTGTTTTCCAATGGGTAATGACAAACGTTCTGTTTCTAGCGCCTTCTTCTGTTTTATATTGACTATTCTCTTATTCTTGAACTCCCTGGGGTCGTGATACTCTCGAGTAAGATTCAAAGCAAATAAAAATCATGCTGAAAACATGGAAGAAACTCAAACAAGCCGAGCGGGAATTCATATGTTTAATATCATTCCTGCCTCAAGTGAATTGACAGAAAATGATATCTAAAAAAAAAAAACTAGTTTAGATTTAGTTTAGATGGCTGGGAAAGCTGATATCGCTCCCATAACCCAATTTGAAACTCATCATCCAGCCAAAAAAAAAAGTAAAATTGTCCCCCAAAAAACTCAAAAGGTTCATTTTTAACAATTTCACCAACCTTGAAATCACCGTCAGCTGTTTCACCCACTGTCATCTATTCTACTGTAAAATGAGCATGTTCGGATCATAATTATAGATGCCTAATTAAATAAAAAATATGAATAGTATCTTACACGAATTATACGAATGTACCAATTATATAAAGTATAGTTGAATAGCTAGATTCAAGCTACAGATGAATGGCTTAATGTTTTTACAGAGGGAAAAAAGAAAACAAAAGAGTTTATTTATTTATTTATTTATTTATTTATTTATTTATTTATTTAATGAAAGTATTCCACTGTATGTCTGTGTGATCCTTGGGGTAGCGGGACATAAACTTCCAGGTGTTTCTGACCAACGGGATTAACTTAAGGTCGGGTGGTCAATCCAAAGCCCACCGGTCTTTAATTCCCGGTGTAAGAAATCCGCTTCCTATTCATCATAGGGGTGGGTGGAACCTATGACCCATCGGGAGGAGAATTCGGAATGGAAAAAATACCGATCTATCCATCAGGAGATTGAACCCGATCCATCCAGTCCGCAGTCAAGTGCGTTACCACTTGGCTACCAGGCCCTCTGAGTTTAATAATAATAATAATAACACGCATAGTTAAGAAATTTATGGACACAACCAAATATATCCCTAATCCTCCTTGCACACTTCTTTAAACTTGACAATATGTCCTTGACCCGCCATGTTATCTTTGCTGGGGAAACAAAAAGCTTGAAACATTTACATAACAATATTGATCAGTATCACTTTCTTAAATTTCGCCTCTTTTTTTGTGAAATTCTAATCAGCATTTTAAGAAAACAATGATTCCTAACGGTTTGTTTTTATTGTTTTTCTTCTTATAAACCTGTTTTTCTGACTATATTCTTTCATCTTATTAAAGACCGCTGTTTTTCAAAATTTTCATATATTCCAGCACTTTCTGTTTTGTTTTTTTCTCCTAAGGACGGAATGCTGTGTAAAAGATCCGAAGAAGGTGGTGACGTGGCCTGGATCAAATCAATAGAAGGGCATTGTTACACTGAAAGAAAGCATTGTATCTATATTTATATGATATTCTTAAAAAGATTGCAACAGTACTTTTAAAGTTTACGTTTATAATTTTTGAATAATAAGTAATTATCCCTATTGGGTTCAAAGTGGGGTTAGGAGTAAAAAAATAAATAAATAAATAAATAAATAAATAAATAAATAAATAAATAAATAAATAAATAAATAAATAAATAAAATAAAAACTCCTTGTCTGTGGAAAGTGTAGTTGGCCAATTTGAGAAAGATCGCACGGACAAATTGAAAGACAGCTACTCAAAGTCGAAACTTACGAAAACATGCGTACATTTGCTTTATGGATATTAATTAAAAGCTTTTAAGGTAATTAGACTTAATTTAAAATACGGTTGTCCTGTAAGTAAAAGCTTTTGGCAAATGTGGCGAAATACGTCATTCTCTTTACTGCGCCTTAAGTATACACGCGAAGTGCGTCATAATATGCATTTCAACTGCGTAATAACTCAGGGCGAAGGAAAGGAAACAGTATATCTTAGGCGACCGATGAAATACTGAGTAATGAGAACAGCAGAGATAAAATCGGTGAATGCAATTGTTATCTGTATTTACAGGGAACATCTATTGGGCTTGGGAAATACCTTGGATGGTGAAACGGCTTTTCCAGTACGGAAATCAATCAGAGAGATGCCGATATTGAAGCCTTTTGCTCCGGGAGACAATCTGTAGGTGACCGTACAGTCAGCAGTGCCTCTATCGGTGAGCAAAGTTGGCATTTCTGCCCCCCCCCCCCCAAAGATCTGTGTGGGAGTTAATAGCGGGGGTGGGGAGCTTTTTAACGCTAAATTATATCAAACTGAAAAATCGTAAACCATAATGGAAAACAGAAACATTTTAATGCTTTGATATGAACCTAGGATGATTTTGCATAAAAAAAAAATCCTGTCTTTTAAATATTAAAAAATTATCAATTAAATAGCAATTAATGTAAAATGTTAATTAACAGGACCGCATTAGGATTTTAAATTTTAAAATATTAGTAGAAAAAAATGGACGGAATCTGATATAAAAAACCTCAAACCTATTGGAAATAATTAAAACAGTAATTTGAAGGGTTATTTATTATTATTATTATTGTTATTCTTTTACGTGTGTTTATCTCAGACAAAGTCCGGAAGCCTTGTAGGCAGAGAAATTCATCTCAAGCCATCTGTTGTAGAAACCTACCGGTGATATGACATGTTTGTAATAATAGACTTTTCTGAATATTTTTGACAAGATTTTGTTGCAGTCCAATTTTTTCTAAATTATCAATAAAATTCTTTGAAACAATTCCGGTCGCCGATATCACCAATGGTACTGTTTGAATTCGTTGCTTATTATTATTATTATCATTTACTAACACGATTATCAGTCTGCAGAATAAAAGAATCCCTAGTATAGAAAACTCAAGTATTAATAATAAATATTAATTTTAATTTTAATAATAATAAAAATAATAACAATTTAATAGAAAGCAGTTTAACGTCCGTAATTATTCATAAATGGAGAGAAAATCGCCAACCTGACAATAAATATGCCTTCGCACATTGAGCCAACATCAACGGGAATTCTGTACAATTATGTACAAGCCAAACATCAAGGGTATATTCTGCTGATGATTCCATAATAAGGATGAAACAATTGTACAGAATTCCCGTTGATGTTGGCTCAATGTGCGAAGGCATATTTATTGTCCGGTTGGCGATTTTCTCTCCATTTATAATAACAATTTAGTTTTGATAACTTAAAAATCTCACATTGAAAGCAAAAAACAACGAAGTTGCCCTCTGTCGGCTAATTTCAGTATCTAATATTCAGCGGGGTTAGAATGAAACACTCAAAGATTTTTCCTCAGTCCCTCAAAGACGAAAAGTTAGGTTTTGATATCATTTAAATGTGGATGTGAATAAAAAATTAATAGCCACCGGCTTTAATCTTTTCTCGGGGGAATTCTGAATGAAGGGATTATGAATATTATTAGCGATCCATCAGCCAAAAAGAAAAAAAAAATTGAAAATTGAAATTAGAAATTTTATCTTTTTTTTCTTTTGAAGAAGGGATGGGTTTTAATCCATCCATCAGTGAGACATTTTTATTTTATTTATTTTTATTTTTTTTTAATATAAAATACTCCATCTTGAGGAAGCTTTTACAATATGTACAATTTTTTTCTAAAAGATAGCCTATTATAAAAGAAAAAATAAAATACTTTGCGAAAAATGTTTCGTAATTGAATATATCCTCAATGAATACTCTTCTACATGAGTGATATTCAAACTGGGATACGTGATACGTGATACAACCTACGGATACGAAAAGTCTCTTAAGGGCTAAGTGAAAAATAAATAAATAAATCTGTCGAATAAATCTGTCGGAGAGTTTTCTTATTATTCATTCAGGTAAATTATGATAGAAAAAAATACGTATTTATTTTGTAATGGTGTTTACGGGAGACTCGTCGAGATGGAAAAACAACGAGTAAAGTTCTAAAACTGAACTGAATTAATTTGTTAAACGAAAAACATTGGGTTTTTTTTTTGTAGATTTTACATAGAAGAATTTGATTGGAAAATAAATTAAAAATATACAGAATGATTGGATAAAAATATAACGAATTTAAATTAATTAACTGATTCAACGGAAAAGAATTTAAAAATAAACACCACATCAATAATTAGGAAATAGAAAAGGAATGTTCTATAATAAATAACGGTTAACGATTAAAATGAATAAAATACAGATAAATAATTTTTACAAAAATACAAATAAATGATTTCTAAAAATATTTACATGTAAACTGCTACAATATGTATTTATAAAATTAAAACTTATTGTTTAATTATTAAAAAATATTAAACTTATATATATATATATATTGGATGTAAATTATGAAATTTATATTAAATGCTTGCCCAATGCACTTGAATTTTATTTATCTAAAATTTACTTGGAATTACGCACCAATAGCCTTTTATAATTCAAAAGAAATACATAGTTAAATATAAAATATATCTGAGAATACGCGAAGAAAAAAGGTTGAAAAACCATTGTTCTATACTAGTTAATTTATTATTTAATAAAGTGATTTGTTGCTGTTCCAGCAACATATTATATTATATATATTCCTTACATATGGGAAAGATGTCCGCTAAGTATTTAGATTTTTTTGCAATAATAATTAGTTAGCGGAATTTTCCGACTGTGATTTATTCAACGCATATCATCGGAGTTGGAATTTCAAACTGCGCAAAAAAACGCAAGAACGCCTCCAGAAACTTCGCTCTTGAGCATGCGCAGCTCGAAACTGTTACTAAGTACTGCGCAGAAGGAATTGCGTTTCAAAGAATTATCGTTAATGGAAGAAAAAAAAAAAAAAAGTGACCGAAATAAGAGTTAGTATCACCGTAGCAACGAAACGGTGATGAAGAGAGAAAAATGGTAAGAATGAAAAGAAAGAAGAAAGGGAAATTACGAAGAGAGGTTAAATAAAATAAAAAAGAACAAAATTGATCGATCGAAACATGGATTCCCAGGTAAGGTTTCAGTCGTGTTCGAAGATAGAAGTATAAAGTGCATCCGTTGCCAAAATACGTAGAATTTAGAATGTTGATACAATGAAGCAATATTTCTTATGTTTATTATTTAATGTTGTTCCTTTTTAAATTCAGATATTATTTCTATGGGGCTTCTGTTAGACCAACATTGGGATTTGTAATTCAATACTAAATCAAAACACAAAAAAAGATAATCGATTTATCGTGGCAATGCAAAACACATGTTTGATAGACTATCGTGAACACTGCTACAAAAGCAACAGATGGTCCACTGCTACAGGGGATTGATTTACTACGAAAAAAACTGGCATAACTACAAATAATTAGTTAATTGTTAATTAATCATTAAAAAGATTACATAATCAGTGGAAGTAAACTATTGTCATTTTTCAATGCAGCAGAGGAAAAAGGAGGTATCCGTCATAACTATTTTTCTGAGATAGTTAGTGTTTTGTTTGATTTTCTACATCTCAATATATAAAAAATTAAACATTAAAACAATTAAGATATTGGTTAGATTATTGAAGTAACTTTCTGCAAATGTTGGTCATATTTAGTTTATTTTCATTGTTAGATAATTTCACTAAACTTATAACAACAGAAGAACAATAGTAACTTTTAAACCCATGAATCCTAATTAAACAACATCACTGTTTTAATCTGTCTATTGTTAACGTGTCTTCTTCATGGCTTTATCTTTCTGTTTCTATTGATTTATTTTCTTCTTTATTTAACTGAATCTCTTCATTTTCATCCATTGTTAACACTATATTTACTTCAACGTCATGTCTATCGCTTGAAAAAGTTACAAAAGAAAGCTGTTCTCCTATTGGTCAGTTGGGAATACAGTGGCCAATCAGAATCGAGGTTTTTAAAGGAATGTGGGATAGCCTCCTTATTCCACTAAACATTATAAATCTCTTAAAAGACGTTTTTAGTTTTATCTATAAGTCTTAAATCTCAAAACTGAGGCTATCCCACACTAAGATACTTAAAAAAACTGACAGTAGATGGTGTGAGCTTACATAACACACAACTAACTAATTTTGGGCAAGATGAGAGATACCCTCCTTTTTCCACTAAGCCCTCCAATTGTAACAAACTGTTCACTTCATTTATAGTTGATATTTCAGTTGATGGTATTCACTTACATAGTTGATAGTACAACGCCTCTTTCTACGGTTTACAACTAAGCCTATTTGTGAACAACATTTGTCTGATGAAAGCTCCCGGACGGGAGTGGAAACTAGTTACGATTTTTTTATTGGGGTTGATTTTTTTAATTGTAAATAGCTTTAATTTTAGAAAAGTGTGTTCCGTATCTCATCTTTTACTAACTCCGACACGTTAAAATTTGTGTCAATATTGATAGTATTCACTTCACTTTTTAGTTTTAAATCTGTTTGCTTAGGGAAACGAGGCTCAGTGAGTCTGTTCGTGTGTCTACTCCTCCTGAATCGTTGGCTAATCTTCTTGCAACTTAGCATGCACGTTTAGGTTTACTGACAAGAGACGATCTGACTTTGATATTTGAAATCTTTTCCAAGGGGGGAAATTGTCCATAAATTAGCGCGAGAAGGAGACAAAATTTCCCCAGAAAAAGTTACAAACCAATTGAAAATGGATTTAGGTGTCTTAATACTAATCCTTTTAATTAATTTAACTTTCTTTCATGTTACTTTCTAAGATCCAAAAATATATATTCGATAAAAGACAGTGACGGTGTCAACTTACAGGCAATTGACAGAGTTTTCTATATAATTCGTGTTTATATAGTTTGTTTTTGTTTTTTTATTTACAGTGATAGCAGCACTTTCAGGAGACGCGTATATTAATGGTTTTAGAGTCTTCTGTGAGTTCAATATCTATCAAAATCAAGTGGAACTCTTGTGACTTACACTAGGACTGTTATGCGTTCGTATAAAAACTGATGAGACCCAGACGCATTAATTTAAGTCGTCTAAATCCAATTCATTTTTAATGAAACCAAAAAGAAAAAAAGAAGCAAATTTAAATGGATTACAAATGCGTTATTGGATGTCGACACAAATTCACTGCTAGTGAGAATTAACTGTTGGTTCTAAGCTGTTATTTCTTTAATGGAACTTTTTGCCACTTTCTCTACAGGCATCCACACGAGTAAAAGTTTCAAATACAAAAGAATATTTCTATAAATAACGTGGTTGTGAATTCCTTTCTTTACTTTTTTTTTGTGTGTTTCTTTTAGTTTGTATTAAAGGAAATATTTAACTATGCTCAATAATTAATAGTGAAGAATAAGTTTTAGCCGACATACAATGAAGTTAAGAAATATATAAGTATAATTATACTGAAAAACATGCATACGTATTCTGGAGCTTTCGAGCTTCCTTTGAGGGACTCATTGTCAACATAGTTACAAATGAATTTGGTCCTACATAAATACAAACAGAAAGCTAATAGTTTGATTATTCAGTTATGATTATTCCATAATTATTTCCAGTACTGAATAATGAAATTATTAGCTTTCTATTTATATTATATATACATAGAACCAAATTCATATGTAACGATGTTGATAATGAGCACCGTAAAGGAAGTTCGAAAGCTCCAGAATATGTATATATGTTTTTAAGTATAATTATAGTTACGTATTTATTAATTGTGTGTCGGCTAAAACTTATTTTTCTTTCAGTTTGGAGCTGCCATTCTATTTTCTACTAGTACAAAAAATATTCTCGCATCCATAAATACACAAGCCAAGTTTCAAGATGACTAAGCTAAAGATTCAAAAGTTATTGGAGGCTTAAAAAAAGAAAATCAGAATGTTTTGGGGAGATTTAAGAATAAAATTTCAAGCTTTTAACATTTGTTTACAAATTGCACACCTGACAATTCCATCAAAATACTGTCATTCGTTTGTATCCAAAGGTATTTATTTATTTATTTATTTATTTATCTTATTAGGGTTTTTCCGTTTAAGGATTTCCAAGTATTAAGAGTCGCGCTCTTTTTAAGCTACTTCCTACAGTCTTTCTTCCTCGTATCAAAAGGAAGATAAAAAGGCGATTATTACGTCATTAGTGTCTTATGGTGCCAAGGACATCAAGATGCCTCTTCTGACAATTAAACAATCTTTTTTATTCTGCTTTTGTTAGAAAGGCGCCATCAAGGCTTTAATGAGAATGAGAGTCCATCAAAAGTCATCAGGACTTCTATTCCCGGAAGAAATGTGACGTTTTTGGTTGGCCTTGCCCGGAAGGGACTCTGTTGTCATGGCAGCATCCGGCCAACCTAAAAAAAAAAAATTGCAGTGTCTTGAAGAAGAGAAAAAAGAGATGGAAATGATGATAATGATGAGATAGCATCTTCTTAGCTTAAAGTGAATAAATTACTTTCCAGATATTAGTAAGACAAGCATTTCGTAAACAAATTCTAAATATGTCAATCAGGAACAAGAAAAACAGTTATGGTGAACAGTTATGTGGACTGCAAAGAAATTTACATTGGCCAAACATCGTGAAACGACAAAGACTGTTTATAAGATCATGAAAGACAAATATTTTGATGAAATTATCGCTCTTCATTGAAATGGATTTGTTAAACTAATATAGAAGAGATTCTGAAATTATGCAGAGAGATGAATTTCAGAATAATTTCCTCGTAAACTATTCAGTAACAATTCAATATGAAATTTCAGAGAGACAGCGGCTAGGGTGAAGTTAAAATATCAAATGATGGAATCAAAATTTCAAAATCTTTTGAGCTTATTATATTGATTAAAAATATAAAACTCATCCACAAAAGTTTAGAGGTGAACATTTTTGAACTAATAAGACTTTTTTAAGTCAGATAAAAGAAAAAAAAATCCTGACCCTCACCCCCTCAATATTTAAAATTTCAACAAAATTTGCTGACTTGTAAAGTAGTTTGGTAAATTCTAGCCTAAATTTGCAGTTCTACAGTCTATCCTCTTAGAAAGCCTGATTTCAGTTTGCAAAGGAAACCATCGGAGGATTTTATAATAATAGTAGCAATATTAGTTATTTGATGAAAACAACAATAGCGCAGGAGATCATTTTAGGGTTTCAGTACCAATTTATTGTACTATTCAGTAAAAAGGCTACTACAATTATTACAACCAATGATATAGTAAGTTTATTTTATTGTATTTTGTTTTTGTTTGTTTTTTGTTTTTTTTGGCAGCCGAGGAAAGCAATTAAACGTTTCTAAGGCCCGAGAATCTTATCTTCCAACCAAAAAAAAAAAATGTAACAAATCTTTTCTTCTAACCAAAAACGAGTTTAAAAAAAGATAAAAACAAGGTAAATTCCTTTTCTTTTTTAAATTTAAAAAGAAAAAAAATAAAGGTAAAGAAAGGTAAAAAGGTTTGCCATTGAGTAGAACTACAACCTTCCGTTATGCACAATTGTATCTGGAACCGAATTGAAAAAAAAAAAAAACCAAAACTATTAAATGATAATAATGATAAACAACTTAAATAATTATTAAATAAAGAGAGAATTTCAAATTGTTTACATCTAACTTGATTTCTGATACTCAGGTACTGTTTTGATAATTACCACTGTAACGAAAAGATCTTTTCCTACCCGAGTATTAAAACGCCACTTAATGAAACTGATTTATAAGAGCTTAAAAAATAAAACATTGGTATTTCTTAATAACTATTGTTTATTTTTTCAAAAGCGTTTCTTTTTTAACTTTTTATCATTATGAAAAGGGATCTTGTGTGAGACTAAATGTTGACTTGACCTAACGTTTTATCTTTTTGCTACTAGATAACTGTATAGAACTAATCAGCTTAGTTTAAGCTAGAATATCCTTACATTATACTGTATAACTTCAAAAATATAGATATATTAAAGAATAGTTCTCCCTGTAATTATTGATAAAAGTTCCAAAAAAAATTATATTTGTTGTTGTTTTTTTCCAATAAACCAACATTGATTGAAATAAAGTCGTCCAAATTGTATAACTACTTCGTTACAGTCAGTTAACAACAGAGTTAAGTTCCTGAAAACATTACTTTTGCTAAACGAATAGCGATTTTCCATATACTCCTATACTATAATTCTAACATACATCTATATTATTAAAAACATGTCCGCAATAATTGAATTCGCACGCGCGTTGCCAGGCAACACAAGTATTGTTGCATGGTCGAATCAACCTGCGCAAATGGATTCCGACTGTTACAAATGGATTTCAATATTGTATTGCACATATTCTATAGAATTTAAACTTCACATTAGTTTTAGTTTAAGTTTTAGTTTTTAGTTTACTTGATGTGATTTGTCTTTTTATAAATAACATTTATATAACATTTTTGTAATAAATAGCAATGGGTGAGACCAAGTTTTTACAAAGTGACATCAAACAAAATGTTGTTTTCCGTTACATTTGCGAGACTTCTGAAGCGAAGCGACGGGCAGCCGTCTAGTTTTAAGTTAAAAAAAAAAAAACAACAACTTTTTTTTTGGTTGAATGATACAATTTTGGATCTGATAAACTTCTATGCTGCGTTATTTTCATTAAAGGTCTCTCCCCTCTAATACTGAAAATCCTCAACCATTTCTTGAGACAGTGAAGCAAATTTAAATACCAAAAAGTCTGCTCAATTGACTACTGAAGGAGTCAAAACAAAATTAGAATAGCAATAATTATATTTTTATATGATAGTAATATGCGTGGCTTCGAGAAGACTGACTGATAATAGGAGTCTCACTATTTCTAAGTAAAAATTCTAAATAAATTCTAAGTAAAAATAACGAATCAAGATCACTATACATTTACAAAAAAAAACAAAAAAAAAACAAGAAAAATAAGATTTCTATGGTTACTTAATAACTAATTTAGATTTAAAGTAAAATTCAGGATTTATTATATGTTAACAGGCTGAAATCTGATCTGGACCTATATAAGTTTTTAAAGACATTTTTTAAATTTTAATTTACTTTTTTAAGCAAGTGTGATAGCTTTTTATAAATCTCCATAATTATATTTGCACTTGTTAAATTCACCCGCAGCTAATTCAGAATTATTCAATCAACTTTTTCGTGGAATATTTTAACTCATCGGTGTAGCACTATCCATTAATTTTAATAGTTTCATCTTTATGTTTAACAATGTCGGGTCTGTTGGGTTTTCTTGGTCTGTAAGTAATATTTTACATTTAAAATTATATAATTTAACATATAATTTAACATATTCATTTTCAATAATGGTAATGAAGTGTAAGAGTAATGTTATTATTATTTTTATTATTAATTTTACGAGTTCATACTTTTCAGAAGTACATTGTCACCCCTTTTTTTTTACCAAAACAAAAAAAAAATGTATTAGGTATCAAACAGCAGTTATAATTATTCTGACTAAAACAATTATAAAATAATAAAGCCTACAGTATTTAAAAAAATATAATATAATCAAAAACATTATTTTATGATTTACTAGTCCACTTTGTTTTGTAGGGGCTATTTTTTCAAAATAATCTTCTAATAATCATACGTAGTAAATATTAGGATATATATATATATATATATATATATATATATATATATATATATATATGTGTGTGTGATTAAACGTGATTAAGAAAATGCCAGTGATTAAACGTGATTTTTTGTGTTTGTTTGGGTGAACGTTTACACTGTGTAACTATTTTTTAAAAGAGTAAATTTGTTATATATGTGTGTGTGTGTGTGTGTGTGTGAGTGTGTAAGCAATGATGTTTATTTTGTCCAACAGTTGTAACGAAAAAGTTAGGTAAGTCATGTTAAGTTGTGAGGATTCGCGCCGGTGTGCACGTGGTATGCACACATGATCCGGATGCTGCATCAGCACTGGGATCAGCGTGTCCTCCGCACATGAACGATCACGGCTCGCTTTGTGTACTGCCAACGCTGGACGACGCCATCTTGTAGCCACGGAATGACGCACTCGAAGAAAACTGCGCAATTACTGTTCCTCACGTTTTCCTCAGTCCGTAAACGAAAAATAAGAATCATTATTAATTACTGAGAAAAGTTCAAAATAAAAATAATACTTTGCGTTAAATACTAAAATTCCTGGAGCAGTAAAAGCTCCCTTCATTAAAAACTCCAATGGACAGAAATGTTCCGAACGTTTTCCCAGAAAATACAAATTTAATTTAGAACGCGTCAAAACGTGAATATAACAATAACAGTGACTAACAGTGATCAATATAATAAATTCAACAATGGACGATCCTAACAATGAGACACAACAATTACCATTGATTGTTATGTACATAAAACAATATAGAATGCAATAATTTGCGAATGGGATAAGAACGTACCGGAACTCTCTTCTGTATTTTATAAAAATAAAGATGCACTACAATTCTTAAAAATATCGGAAACACAAGATTTCAAATTGAAATTCTCTTCTATTCCAGTTACTGCCTTAACAAAACTAAATCTTTATAAATGTTTAAGTCTTCATTCTAAATTATTGTAAGGCTTATATCTTATCGATGTAAGATAAACAAGATAGTGAAAAGAAAAAAACACAAACTAAAAATGAAATCTTTAAGATAATTTACATGCAAAATGTTTTTCCAAATTTTATAATCTCTATTTAAATAAAAAACTGAATTATAAAATTAAAATCAACTTTTTATTTTACATTGTATTTAAAACTGTTTTGGAAGTGAAAGTTTAAATTATAAATTTATAAATCATTTCTGTACTATTAAATCAAATCATAAATTAAATTATTATAAAAAAAGTATTTATAAAAAAAAATATTATAATGAAAATAAATTTTATCACTTGCTGTTTCAGGCTTAATTGTTCTCGACTCGTAAATGTTTTCTATAAATGTTTATATTTCTAAACTTATCTTTAAAAGAAAACTTAGAAGGTAAATAATTGCCATGTAATAAAATCTACAAGATTTAAAATTACCTGACAATTAAATGTTATTATTAATAAACTAAGAGCAATTATTCTAATTGATGATGTACTGGTTTTTATTAACGGAATTTTCGATCAAAGCCATCGGCATTGATAATTAGATATAAAAATATTCACGAAATTGTTAAGGGTGGGTTGTAAATGTATTTTATTTTACGATAATAACAGTTATTATTTCCCCCCTCTTCCCCACCATTAATTCGTTCTCCCTTACGCCTATTAGCAATGCCCTATATAGAAGAAGTCAGACATCTTTTTTGTTTTCAGAGCTTATTACCCGTTTTATGGGAATAAACATAATTTTTTATAATTATCATTGTACTATTTAAGCAGTTGTATAATAATAATTGTAAAAATACACAGATTTATAGCCGATCTTGCAAATCTTAAAGATCGTTAAATTAAACCTTACACTTAAATTTTATGACAAAAAATTTCAAATAGTTGAATAAATATATCAATAAAATCACAAAAATAATTAAAAATTATTAAAATTAAGATCAGTAAAAGAACGCAGTGTCTTTCTTAATGATATACAACGAATAGGAATAAATTAATGGGTATTATAAAATATTTCAAAATTTAGAAATTTACGCTACTGTGTATTGGAACGTTTTTTATTTCCGTTCCGCTTGGAACAGTATTTTGGGAGTTAAGGAACGATATTTCCGCATTGTTTTCTTCCTAAGACAAGTCTTCTTGTTCACATCTTTTACATTTTCTGTTTTTATTTTTAAAAATATTTACGTATGTAATTTTTTTATTTTCATTTATTTAAGTCTTTTATGTATTTATAATATATACATTTTTAAAATTTGTCTTATTTATTTCTTTGTTTAATCTTCACTTTTATATACTTTTAGAATTTTATGTATTTATACAATGTCAAATATTACAAAAAAGATATATCATAATTACATAAATGTTTTTGTACTAAAGCGTTATTATGTAACATTAAAATATTAGTATTTTTGACAACTTTATAATTATTTTCAATGTCTAAAGTTTACGTTATTCTTTCAATAGTAGCCTATTCTTTTAATAGATAAATGTGTAATGTAATTCACATACATCAAATGCCTTTATTATTTATAACTATGTTACTATTATTGCTTTTATTATTATGAGTATTTATCTATTGTATAATATTTGCAATTGTTCTTTTCCAAAAATAGGACTTTAAGCTTATTAAATTATTAAATTATATTATTAAAAATTTTAATAACAAGTCATTACTTTTTTAATACTTTTAATAAGTAAAATTGCATTTAATAATTTTAATAAGATATACATGAAATTATTAATTTAAAATTAAATAATTTTATTAATTAACTGAAAAAAAAACCTGATTTTGATAAATTTACATTTAGCCATTTATTTACATAAATAAAAATTCTACATAAAGAGGAGACATTAAATAACAAATTACTTAATATTTATTATTTATTATTCTTTATATAATTTTTAATATTTTACTAATTAACTATATTTCTATATTATTAATTATATTACTTAACCTTAATATTTAATTCTAATATTAATAGTCATGGAAGCCTTATCTTCCGCATCCCTTTAATTCATTATGTTATTTTATTAATTAATTGTATTGTTTATTAGTTAATGTTACTCTGGTATGTCGTGACCGTTGGTGGTTATCTTCTGCTCCGTATGGCCTTGTTGTACATTGACCTTGGTGGTGGTGAAGAATGAGAAAGAGTTAGTGTCTCCTTTGGAGGTTTTTTTTTCCCTTCCGTTTCTGAAGACTTTGTTATGACGAGCACTCCGCCAAGCGTGCATTCTCAGAAAAGAGTATGAACTTATTTACTAGACTATGTTCAAGTAGTACAAGGACCTACTGTTCTTCAGCATCAGTTGAGCAAAAGACTTATTTATGAAATTCAAGTATTAAAGTAATTGGAAAATATTATAATAAATTTCTCATCGGTAACCCTTAAAATCTATAAATTGAAAAAAAAAAATGTGAACTTTTAGAATCAATGAAGGAAATACAAGGAAATCACAATTCTTTTGTAAATTGTCATAATTTACTGAGATTCTACAGAAATGCAGCAGTAGGTTAATGCTTCTCAAAACATGGATAATCAACAAATTAAAGAAAACAAACAGAATAAACACAAAAGAAAAACAAATTAATATCTCTCTGAAATCAGTGACGTATTTATGGTGGGAGTAAGGGATTTCAGGACCCTCACCCCTTTCTGAAATTTTAATAAAATTCAAATATAAATATTGTCATCGTAATAAAAGGCAGGAGTGTAACCTCTAAAATTCAAGAACACCTAAGAAACAAAAATTATGAAGGAAGTAATTAAGTCAGACAGCTGTTTCGTGTTTGCTGGTGCTCATCAGTCCCTTGTCATCTCGACAAAGCAAAATCAGGTAAATGTAATAAAAACAAACGATATCCACCTAAAAATAAAGTAGTACCACCAGTATTAGATGCCAGTCAAATGTAGATATACCATACCACACCATACTATATTACACTAACCTGAAACTAGTTTTTTTACAAGTAACTATTTCATTAAGACAACTAAATAAACTAACCTTAGCAACAAATTAATACAAAGTAATTTCCTAGGCCTATTTTTAGTAACATACTTTGCGGATTCCTCATATCGCCCTACATAATAAGAGGTTGATAACCTGAAATACAGAGGACTGTTTACATTGGCCGAGAGCACATTTTAAGAAATTATATTTTGTTTTATGATTATCCCTTGTTCAGAGTTTAAATTTTAAATGCAAAGAAATATATTATTAACAATTGAAAACTTCGAAGTTAAAAGGGTTAAGATTATATGTTTATATTCTCATAAATGTTGACGTAATATACAAATACGTTAAGGTAATTTTTGTTTACTTATTTAAACTTACATAAAGAAATATAACCCACAAATTGTTATTATTATTATTATTATTATTATTATGTAAAATTTATTTAAATGTAATTTTTTTAATATAATTATTATGTATTACAATAAATAACAGCACCTGTTGATAGGAATTTGAATTCCTAACGGGACTGAAATGTAATTTAAACTAACTAAGAAATAAAAACAAAAAAAAATGTTTTAGTTGATATCTTTTCATATTTATATTTAGTATTTATATAGTAAGAACAACAATACTACAATACGTTCCATTGTTTCATGTTTTATTGTTTCATTTCTGTTGTATTATTTATACTTAATTACTGATTTATCATTATTGTTTTTTTATTTTTGAATAAAATAATAAAACAAAAATTATAAATAATTGATTCCTTAAGATCCTGGCTCAATTTAATAATACAGAATTATTATCAAGTAATTTACATGAAAAATACAATTTCGAATAACAATTATAATCTTAAAAGATATAAATAACTTAAAATTAGACAGGGGCGTATATAAGGGGGGGGGGAGGCCCCCCCCCCCCCGAAAATAATAAAGGTATGTCCTCCCAACCTTTATTTTTGATCGAATGGATGGGTTTCCAAGGGGTTTCTACTTAAAATTTCTTAACCTTACATTAATCTTAGGCCCCACCCGAAAATATATTCTATATACGCCACTGAAATTAGAATATCCAAAATTTTTTAATAGTTGTGGAGAATGGTGCTCAAATAAATTACTACAGGATGTGATAAATAAAATAAATCTAAAAAATTTTAACATTTTATAAATTTCAAAATTAAAAAAATTCAATTAGAAATTGGCTAATAATAAATATAAATCCTCTGGTGGACTAGAATTAAAATTCTAATTTTTTTTCCTCACTTAGGATGATGATAATTTGTGACTTTGTGATATTTATATGATTTACTATGTATTATTTAAAGGTTGTTTTGTATTTTAATTCCTAGCACCCGCTGACGGGATTTGTTTATAATTCTAATAGGACTATTCTTTATAGTAATATATTAAAATAAGTAAAAAAAATACATAAATTGTTATTTATATTAACTGAAGGTACATATTTATAATAATATAACGATAATAAAAATAATAAATAGTATTAAAATTTTCAGTAAACCGATACATCTGTTATGTATTTGTAACTATCAAATTTTATAATTATTAAATTAATTAACTATTTGTCAGATTTATAAAACACAAAACTGAATCGAGACATCATTTTCACTAATAGTCATCTCAACTGCAATTTCAGCTATCTAAGATACATAGTTTACGAGTTGTTATGATCGTTGCTTTTTGATCAGATCTTTGATAGTTATTTGGTCTTTGGGTGGTTACGCATCAAAATGAATCTTTCTTTTATCAATCTAAACTTACCATTAAGATTTCAACTTCCAAGGATTATTAAATTTTTTAGTTATCTTGATCAGGAACGGAACTAGAATTGCATTCTGCAATTTTTCTTTTATCTCCCCTGTACGCAGGCCCCCCACATCAAATTCCGGGCCCAGGTACCAAATGCAATATCGGGCCTTTTCCCCCTCCCCGCATCTAATGAACAAAATCAAGCCCGGGCCCCTTTGGATCTCAGCACGGGCCCGTTTGACGGCCGGGCCCCGGTGCTGAGGGACCAACTGACCCCCCCCCCCTTGTGGGGGCCCTGCCGGTACGTATTAAGGTGTGTTACAAAAATTTGCCCAAACCTTGTCATTTGGGCGATTTGATAGCTATGTTTACCGTGTGGTAAAGATATCGTTATATACAATTATTTGTAAATGTTAGGACGTGTAAATACATGTACAGTAAAACCCCGTTATTACGCTCGTCAAGGGACCATGAACTACAAGCGTAATAAGCGGGATAGCGCTATAGACGGGAAATGCTTTATTAGATGGGGAAACATTTAGACACCATTTTACAGGAAAGATATTTGATTCTGAAATAGATTTAGTGCAAATGTGAGCTTATTTCCTATTAAAAAAATCTTTGATTGTGGTTTGCCGTGTGTGTGTGCTACTGCTATGAATTATGACATTTTCAATGCGGTTCAAGTAACTATTAACATCAACTGATACACCACTAGGAGCAACACTAATATATTTTCGGAGCAGATTTAGTGCACTGCCCGCTATTTCACGCGCCTTGTCTTGAATGATTGGGCCACTTAATGGCACTGAAGCATCACGGGACTGATGAATCCATTCAATTAGAATTTCCTCGGCATATCTTCATATTTTCCACACTTTACTTTTTTACGTTTGCAACCACCCTTCGCTGCATTGGTAATTCCATTCTTATTTTTTATTATTGTTCTCTGAGTGGATGAGGGAATTCCTAGATATTCTGCGAAATCCTTATGTCTTAGTCTAGAATTCTCGTCGTACTTACGGAGAATTTGCAATTTTTCACTTATAGAAAGGGATTTCCGCTTCGACATTTTGCACTAACTTACTGTATCACAGACCCGCACTTCAAAGAGTTCAAAGATTCCCTCCTACCAGGGAAAGAAAAGAATCTTTACAGTGTTACATTTCTTTTCGATACAAAATTTCCGATATAAAAAAAGCGCTACAAACGGGATTTGAAGCGTTATAAGAGGGTAAAAGTATACAGAGTTACATAGAAAATTCCAGGGACCGTATGAAAGGAGCGTAAAGAACGGGATAGTGCTATAAGCGGGAGCGTAATAACGGGGTTTTACTGTATTTGTAAATATTAGGACTGATGATGAATCCTAGCAAGAACGAAACAGCTGTCCCAGACTGCCGTCGATGATGGCTGAAGGTGAAAGCAAACGAGTTTCTGCATTTTTATTGTTTTTCCGTTTTTGTATTCAAGTATTTAAAAAAAAATAAAAAAAAAAACCTACAATTATGAATTTAATACAGCTGCAGTTAGATTCGGGATGAAAAACTTCAAAAAATGTCAACCCAGACATCCAGGTATTACGAAAATACTTATTTCTAACATTTGGGGAGAGATTTAGTTAACCTTTGTCGCCCACGTCTTCTACCCCCTCACATTCCTGCATGGGGATGAACAAGCACGCGCTCTTTTGAAGACCTGGGGAGGGGGTGCAATGGAGGGGTAAAATAAGCAGTTCATTCACGAAAGCGAGCCGACGCATTCTTGGCTACCAGGTGGCCGTGGAACGGAGAGGGGGGTGGGCAGGGAATCGACCGACATTCCACAGGTCGTTCACGTGGTAAAAAGAAAAAGAAAAAAAAAGAGTTTTTTAAGTTCAATAAATAACAATAAAAATAATAATAAATATATCTTCATGCAATATCTAGTATTATACTTATTTTAAAGACTGAGAAGAAATAACTAAAATATATTTTTTAAAAAAATCAGAAAACAGAGAAAAGTGAAAACAAAACCTCACAATAATTAATAAATATCTTTGAAATGATTGAGGAAGGACTAAACCTGTCAACTAGTATCTTAGAAACATAATTTATTGATTTAATTAAACTTTTATTACTGTATAGTTTTTGGCATACTTAAAAAATAAATTTTTATATTTTAAATAGCCTTAAGATCTTAGAAATTGTTATTAGATTATAAAATGTAGTTAAATAACAATAATTCTTATTGATATCTTATACAGGGTTTTTCTTAATTGGCGTAGCATCGGCATTTCCATTGTTAAGGAAAAATATTCCCAATTCGGTAGGACCCAAGGCAGTGCAATATTTTGATTTGATTTTTTAGTCCGAACCTCAGAAAGCGATTTGCAGTCGATATCAGTTCAAAATAAAATCCTTATTTGAAGATTATTGTGATATTCGTATACGGGAAATACTTCATCATTCGGGTACTGCAATCGGATTACTGCAAAAGTACTTCATAACTGCGTGCTCTTGTTTGCTCAGCAATTGTTTTTTGTTTTGTTTTTTAACTTTATTGTATTTGTTTATTTTAACTGTTTATTCTCTTGCACAAGTTCTTTTTTTCCCTACATTTTATTAATATCCCAAAAATCTTCAAATAAGGGTGTTATTTTGTAGTGACATCGATCACTTTCTGAGGTTCGGACTAAAAAATCAAATCACAAGGTTGTACCTAAAAACCTTGGGTCCTAACGAATTCGACAATATTTTTCCTTTACCAATGGAAATTCCGATACTGCGCGAATTATGAAACACCCTGTATATATAATTCTTTATTATGGTGATTCATTAAAAGAAAAAAAAAAATCCTTCAAAATTTGCAAAATTTATGAGTCTGACAGGGGTCTTTGTGTAAATCATTCTTTTAAAATCTACTTCTGCGCAATTATTCATATGATCAACGTGCCTGTCAAATCAAATTGTAACTCTATTAAGAAACGTTTCATTTAGGGCTTCATGAAATATTTCTAAATCAGGGCCTTTTTTTTTTTGTTTTGTTTTGTTTATTCAAGCCTTTGAACCGTACAGGGACGCTGGTAAGAAACTTGTTAGATTATCATCAGTTAGAGCTACACAGCGTTCAAAAGCTCATAGTAGAACAATGGAGTAAATGTAAAAAAGTAAAAAGAAAAATGTAAGAAAATATAACTGTATATCTTTTGAATTATCAAAAAAAGAAAAAAAGAAAAATAAATAAATAAATAAATAAATTAATAAATAAATAAATAAATAAATAAATAAATAAATAAAATAAAATAATTAATAAAAAATAGATATTTAACCATCCTCTAACATTGTGTATAGATCGCTTAGAAATAATTCAAAATATCATAAATATCAAGGTTTTATTATTCTAAAAGGAACACAGAAAACAAAAATTCCAATCATTCTATATTTTTTCGTCTATTTCCTTCTCCATTCCGCATCTCCTCTTGTCATTCTATTTTTAGGCCTAAAAGCTCATAAATACGATCAATTATGGACTGTGATTTTAAACTGAAACGCTTTAATTCGACTCTTCCGTTTTAACACATGTCTGAAACCTAAATAATGACATATAAACCCAGTTCATTCCGATGTTTACAAACAAAAATCAGAGGTCAGTCAACTCCAATCAAGATACGACAACAAATCTTCCAGTCAGGTATTTCAACAAATCAGATGAAATTAAAGCCTAATAGGTTTTTAAGGGCTTGCATTTACTTTTTTTTTTTTAATTTCAATTTAATTTACAAATATATAAATTTCTTTTATCAATATTTAAATATGCAGTTTAATAATTAAACCTTCTGATTTATTTTTAATTTTAATAAATGTATGATATACAAGATTACTATTTTATAAATTATGTTCGTAAATTGTGTTTTATAGCAGCGGTATTTCAACAGATGAATTTATAGAAATTCTTCTTAATCAAATGTAATACACTGCTCGTTTATAAAAAAACTAGGAAGAAAGTCAAAACTACCGTTCTATTAGATTATTGTTATTCGTTAGTTAACAAAAGTATTGGGGGTAAAAAATAAAAATTAAAAATAAATTGTATGTTTGTAGGTTTTTTGAAGAAGGGCCGTTGGTAAATCAGCCGCCAGGCCTTTTTTTTTTTGGTCTATTGTAAACGTAATCGTACGGTGATATACAATCTCTTTAGCGTACCGAGGTGGGTGCTTAGTTAGCCCTCGTATTGCATTCGAAAATAAAAGAAATATAAGATTATAGACCTGGTTTTTTTTTTTTATTGGAAACTTCAACGTTTTGTTCATAAATCCTCCATCAAGAAAAGGACACTTCTTTTTTTTTGGTTGAACGATTACGATCTTCATAATCCCTCCAAAGTCATGGTTACGCCTATTATTCAATAGTTTTAATTTATCGATGTTTTATTTTACAAATCTTAGATAGACAGGTAGAAACATATTTTTAAAAACATTACCCTTTTTTCTCCTGTAATTTCTTCTGTCTTCCGGAATCTGCTTAAAATAATTATATTGCCATTGATGAAGCTTATGTTTTCCACATAACACATTGTTATTGTAAAAATTTCTAATTTTTAATTATTAAAATTTATTGTCTAACATTGATTTTTGTAGGGAAGCCATCTTCAATCCCAAAGTAAAATTCACTTTTAAACTCGGAGAAATCAATTAAATTTAAATCACTGAAAGAAAAAGACAAATCTTTCTTGTTTCATATTCATATTTCAAAAGCATAAAACTTAAAATTCACGGCGACGGGTTGAGAATTTGAGCACTGGAAACAAATGAACAACGTGATTTCAAAGGGGGAAAAAAAGGATACATAAAGAACGGAAAGGTCATTTCCTTGCGTTGTGCAATGTTATGAGCAATTGGCATTCTTAAAAAGAGACGCACAGAGAAAGAGGTTTGTGAGCATCTGTGTGTGTTTAAAGGGAAAAGGGAATAGTTTTGGAATGGAATGCTGTGTTATTTTTCAAGAGGGATAAAAACTGAAGGTTGGAGGAGGAGGGGTTAGAATTGAAGCAGATTTTTGAAAGGAAGAGGACGCACTCAGGTGGGAGATGCCACATTCAAGGCAGCCACGACCTCACTGGCCATTCACCCGAAGTGAGGGAGCTATGTACAAACCTTTCTTCTTGTGGACGAAGAAAATTACGCAAGACGGCGCCTAACAAGGTTGATGGACTTGAGGTATTCCAGTTACCTTGATGGACCCACTGATTCACATGGGCAAGTTCAGAACACATAAATAGAGAGAGAGATATATTTAAATTGCTGATAGGAATAACGAACAACGTACGGTACAATCTGATATTTTGATAATACGTACGAA
>JAFIDM010000007.1:37810956-37822340 GCA_023159025.1 Thereuonema tuberculata | reverse complement strand
ATTTATTTATTTATTTATTTATTTATTTATTTATTTATTTATTTATTCATGATATACATTATATAGTAGAGCTACAAAACTCAAAACACTGTTTTTGGAAACTAATACATTTAGTTTGCAAACATTTATTTATTTATTATTATTGTTATTAAAAATAGTTCCAAAACTTGGGTTTCCCCAGCAAAGACAACATGTTAAGGACCAAAACACATGTTGCTAAGTGTAAAAAAAAAAAAATTCCGAGGGGGGAGGGGGAGGGATGTTAGGGTTGTGTGGCTGTGTCCATGAATTATTATTATTATTATTGTTGTTGTTGTTGTTTACTTACTTATTTATTTACTTTCTCACAGTTACTCCTCTCTTACTTATCGAATCCCTATCTAAAAATAATAATAAAAAAAAAGCTACTCGACTTTGTCTAAAAAACTAAAAAGTTTTCGTAGCGAATGTCATTGCTTCTTCAGATAAGGAACGTAAATAGGAAAGAACAGCTTAAAAACAGAGCATGTGAATCACCGAAATTGAAATAGCTTTTGAATCAAAGCACGCGACGGACACAACACGTGACGGCAAATACTGTGCATCATCCCGCAGAACGTTAAAACAACAGATAGCAGACGACCGAATTGCATACATTTTAAAGAAATAAAATGAAGGAAATCAGATAGATCTTATCGTCATGACTTTAATTTACATGGCAACTTACAAAATTAGATTTGGAAATCTCATTTCGGTTTCGCTCAAATATTAAATGAGTGACTTACTTACATATCAAAGAAGAAATTTCAATCTTTAATATTTATTAGCAAAATAATAAGTTCACAGAACAATGATTAATTTGTTTTTTTTAAATCATTAAATTGATTTCTATGATTTTCTCATTTTGTTCTATTCATTAATGATTATATTAACAAAAATAACATGCTAATGTTTATTTATATTCTGCAACTATTTTTGTAGATCCTGATTTTGTTGTTGTTGTTTTTGTGTTTGTTTGTTTATTTTGTTAAAGCAGGTCAAACAGGCTTTACTATTAACGGAAGCGTTTTTTTCTCATGTAAACACAAAGATAGGAAATGGTGAAAATAATAACCAATTCCAAATACCAATGCAATGACTTCTTGTAAATTTTTAATAATTTTTATTTCATTTGTGTCAGTGGTTCTAATATAGATTCAGTGGTCCATGATGAAGTTTTCACCTGCCTACAGTTGAAATATAAAATAAAAATGAAACAAAAATGTAATTAGGTTTTAAAAACAAATTAAGTATATTGGGAAAAATACCTAACAGACAAAACCACGATATTCTACGCCCAAAAAGTTTTCCTAACTTATTGATGTGTGCGTGTGTATGTGTCTGTCTTTTTGTGAGGTTTCTCTGCTGAAATTTGTTTTAAAGTGGTCCATTAACTTTGTTATTTTTAAATTTTTTTTTTGAAATTTCTTGGTAAGAATCCTTATATATTATTTAACAAAGGTGATTTTTTGTCGGATACGGCATATTTCCCTTAAGACTTCATCAAAATCAGTGTTTGAGACATCATTTCAAAGATTACGTTCCCCGCAAATGACGAAAAATAAACAAATTGTTTAAAATTAATGTTATCGTTAAAAAACTTTATTTTAAAAACCTTTTTATATAAATGTAGACACTCTTTAACAGAAGCGACTTATTTTTCAAAAGCGAAACCAAATTTCAAATAATACTGTAGCGTCGTAACTTCTAATACATCCTTTTTGAAATAAAAATGCACTTTAAAAAGATATTTCATCGTTTATTTAATAAGAACAGATAAAAAAACAAACAAGATTTATGTTTTAATAAAAATAAACGACTTATTACAATAAAAAACATAACAATTTATCAACTTCTCATATATTATTTCTCAAAGGTTTTTTTTTTTTTTTAATCTCACTTAATACTTCATCAAAATCAATGATTGAGATATTTTGAAAATTACGTTCACCGCTAATGACGAAAAATAAACAAAATGTTTAAATTATTGTTTTCGTTAAAAAACTTTATTTTAAAAACCTTTTTATAAAAATGTAGAAGATGCAATCTATTGATAATCTGTTCATTTATTTATTTCCACATTACCATTCGGCGGCTGATGAAGATACCATGCGAATTATTCGCACGGGTCAACCTTTTTATAAAAATGGAGAAGGCGCCATCTATTGACAATGGGTTTAACTAACATGCACGACAGCTGTTGGATTTGTTTATTATTTCTCGAAAGTGGTTTTTTGGTGCGAATTATTCGCACGGGTCAACTAGTCACTTAAAGAATTTCGTTTCCATATTTTATTTCTGTACCCTTTTTTATTCTCAGAGGTGAAGGGTTCGATGCCCGACCCCAGCGGAAGGTGGGGATTTTTCCACGCTCCATTCTCCTCCAAACGTGTCCTAGGGTCTAGCCAGCCCTCTGTTGAATGGGTACCAGGTTTCGTTCCCGGGGGTTAAGGCGAGCGAGCGTCGGGTTGACCAGCCGACCTCAACTTAGTCCAGTTGGTTACGGAACGCCGGGAGCCTTACCTCCTGCGACCCCAAGGGCCACATAGGCCTACAGACGGATACTTTAACTTTTTTTTAACCATTTTTATTCTGACACTTTTATATCCTAACTCTTTTGATTTCCTTACAAGTAAGTAAAACATTAAAGTAAACTTGTAATGTAATGTGGTGAGCGTGAATGGCTTGACAGCCGAGCACCGCGACCTGAAAGATTTATTGTGATGTACCACGGAAATAAGGACAGGCGGAGAGAAAGACTGAGAAAGGATGGTGTGAGAAATGCAGGGGAAATGGGAGAACCCCGGGAAAATCTGCCCAGCGCGGATCCCCACCATCAACGAAACCCACATGAGAACCGAACCTCGATACTCAGAGTTAAAGTAAACTTACTTTTATGTTGAAGCCATTAACATAACTAAAACAAAAACCACTATTTCAGTAAAAAGACACAATGAGACTTTTTTTATTCAACGAAAAACGTAGAATATGTATAAAAAGAACAAAGTAAAATTTAATATTTTACAGAATATATATATATTCTGTAATATTAAATATTACAGAATCAGTACAGAAGAAGAGGATGACGATGAATACAGAAGAAGAGGAAGAAGAGGAGGAATCCAAAGAACAATGTAAAGAGAGAAAAAGAGAATTTTAAAGAAAAGGGAAATCACCCACCATGCATCATAATGAAAACAAAAACATAACAAATTCATGCCAAGAGCTAATCAACGAACTGGAGTTTGAATTGGCCGTTTCATCATCTTTATGATTCTTCAGCCAAACTTACCATTTCGATGATAAGCTTCGAAGGCTTGAAGAATATGTAGAATCCATACTCGCTCCCGACTGTGGGATCCGACACAAGAAAAGAAAATTATCTGTTGCTTAAAAGGATTTAATAATGTGATCCTCAACCGTGGGGCACAAGTGGCAAATAAATTAGAAACAAAAAGCCACACCAAAGCAAACGCTTATAAAGAAAAAAGGTTTAACGTGGAGATGAGAATACAGTAAAACCCCGTTATTACGCTCCCGCTTATAGCACTATCCCGTTCTTAACGCTCCTTTTGTACGGTCTCTGGAATTTTCTATATAACTCTGTATACTTTTACCCTCTTATAACGCTTCAAATCCCGCTTGTAGCGCTTTTTTATATCGGAAATTTTGTATCGAAAAGAAATGTAACACTGTAACGAATCTTTTCTTTCCCTGGCAGGAGGGAATCTTTGAACTCTTTGAAGTGCGGGTCTGTGATACAGTAAGTTAGTGCAAAATGTCGAAGCGGAAATCCCTTTCTATAAGTGAAAAATTGCAAATTCTTCGTAAGTACGACGAGAATTCTACACTAAATCAGAAGGTTTTCGCAGAATCTAAGAATTCCCTGATCCAGTCTGAGAACAATAATAAAAAATAAGAATGGAATTATCAATTCAGCGAAGGATGGTTGCAAACGTAAAAAAGTAGTGTGGAAAATGTGAAGATGCCGAGGAAATTCTAATTGAATGGATTCATCAGTCCCGTGATGCATCAGTGCCATTAAGTGGCCCAATCATTCAAGAAAAGGCGCGTGAAATAGCGGGCAGTGCACTAAAACTGCTCCGAAAATATATTTGTATTGCTCCTAGTGGAATATCAATTGATGTTAATAGTTTCTTGAACCGCATTGAAAATGTTATAATTTATAACAGTAGCATACACACACGGCAAACCACAATCAAAGATTTTTTTAATAGGAAATAAGCTCACATTTGCACTATATCTATTTCAGAATCAAGTATCTTTCCTGTAAAATGGTGTCTAAATGTTTCCCCATCATATAAATCATTCCCCGTTTATAGCGCTATCCCGCTTATTACGCTTGTAGGTCACGGTCCCTTGACGAGCGTAATAACGGGGTTTTACTGTATTACAGAAAAGGGAAATCACCCATCATCCATCAATGAAAACAAAAACAAAACAAATCCATGCCAAGAGCTCATCAAGTATGGCTGAGGATTCATACTAACAAGGATTCATACTAACTTTGTAAGGATGAAACGGCCGTCTCAAACTCCACTTCGGTGACAAGCTCTTGGCACGAATTTGTTATGTTTTTTCCTTGGTGCATGATGGGTGATTTTCTTTAAGAGGAATTCCCCATCAGAAGTGAACCAATCAACTGGAGTTGTTCAGGTATTACGTGAGTATTAAAGAGGTGAGGGGGTTCAAGCTCTGTTTATTTTTGCTGACAAGGGGGAGGGGGAATTAGACAGACAAACATGCACGCACAGACTGCGTTGCGCGAGATAGGTTTTCTTCCTCAGTATTTCAGGTGTACTTGTAAGTTTAATTTGTTACATTTTAATTCAGGGAGTAAACATCATGAAATTTTGACTGTTTTAATTTTTTGTTCATTGGTATTTACTGTTAATGATTTGACAAATCTTACGAAAACCCAAAGGGGGTGGGTTATCTGTTTATTTTTGCTTACAAGGGGAGAGGGGGTCTAAAATAACAAAAAATGTGCTTACGTAATACTTGAACGGCCCCTTAGGATTGGAATATCGAAAATTCGTCGAATACATATATTTCAGATTTTGACTAAGAACACTCATATCAAATTTCGTGTTTCCAACTAAAGCGGTTTCAGAGATACGCATACCTTACAGGAAAGTTCCCCACCCCTCTCCGTTTACACCCATTAGGATCCGAATATCGGAAATACCCACTTGAATCGACGGCAAACAATGAATTTCTGCTTAATCCATTCTAAATTTGTGAGTGTTTTTATGTGACGTAGGTCTTCGTTCGAAATTTCTAAATAATGTATTTGTACTGATTTCAAACATATAATCTTAATTAACTGAAAGCAAATATTGTTTTACAACTTCTCAGAAAACCAAAGAAATTCAAAAAAAAAAACAGCAGTTTAAGAAAAGTAGATTACAGTTCTTAGAGTACCATCTTCTTTATTTGAAAAACAATAACATAAAATATATTAATTTTTACAATTTAAAACGGCTGTTGTACATAATTCACATTTGTAAGGAATCGTATGTTAAATATATAAGAAAAAAATCTGTATTAAATTTGCATGAAAACCTTTTCAAAATATAGGAACAATACCGTATTTATTTCTTAATCGCACTGCCGTAAATTGAGGCTATTACCCAAATTCCAGCTCATAAAATGAATTGAGAATGGAATTTGGGAAAAAAGAAGATAACATATTTGAATTTGGGTTAGAAACGTAGTTGTTCTGTCTGACCGTGATATCTGGGTTTTTATTCCAGACTGCTTCATTAAAAAACCTATTTGCGAAGCGTACCCACCGTCCTTTTCCCCTTCCGGCATTACGGGTATGAATGGAGTGAGAGGGTGTTTCCAGGACACCGAAGCGACCCACGGCAGAGTTTTCTCGATTAACAATATACTTGACCTCCATTTTGCTACCAAAACAAACCGCACATATACACACACACTGTTTTGGTAATAATGACCTCCCTTCCGAAAAGGAAAACGCAGGGTCAACAGAACGAGTTACACTTGAACTAGGAAGACGACCAACTTAGACGAAATGGAGTCTAATAAAAATAAGATCTGTTTATTTATAATTAACGTCGTCGTTGCAGAATGCAGAATGAAACTCCGGGAAGTAAAGACTAACAGCGAAGTGCCAACTTTCGATTTGATCAAAAAAAAATAAGTAGAAAACAGTTTTGAAAGAACAGAAAGACTACTTGCCTTAAAATATTATTCCTTAATTTTCTTTTTTTATTATTATTTTTATTTTTTAAGTCGAGAAAATACCAGTTAGTTTATTTTCAAATTATAATATCTGCTGAATATAAACAGTGTAAAACTATTTTATTTATTAAAAAAGAAAAATTAAGTCTACATTGTTTACTTTTTTAAGTTCTGTGAAAATCAGTTAATTTTAATAATATCAAAGCCAGTTATGCGCCAATTAATGGATCAGCAAAAAAGACTAATATTTAGTGTTTAAGATTTCGATAGAAATCCACTTCTTAATGTCGTTCCTATGAGAATTTTTGTAGCCTTCCCGCTGTAAATGATTAGGTGAGAGCAGCGCACGATGAGATTAGCGCACATCATTTGTGAAATTAGTGCACCGCATTTCGTAAATTTGATAAAAACTTTTTTTAAATTTATCGTATGGTAGTCTAACAGTATATCCTATTTTAACCCAAGTAAGCTAATTTTTAAAATTTTTCAATATAAACATCCTGGAAGGGGTCATACCTCAACTTATCTAACCTATAGCTAATCGGCACATACGCTTCGCTTGGGCGCTGTTGGTGCTTGGCACTAACAGCTTGAGCTCATACTAAGTTAAATAATTTCCCCTCTTATTTCTATTTTTTACATTGTTAATATTTAAGGAATTTGATTAAAAAGCAAACATAAAATTTTTAAAATATGTTTCTTTCGTAGAAGTAATGAATGTTAAACGTTAGTAGAAGGTAGTGAGCACCGTCCTGTTACCTTCAGTTCCAAGAAGTAAAGGAAACTCTATAATTTCTCGATAATATTTATATTTATATATATAAAAGAAAATGTGTCTTTTATAAAACTAGATAGGCTGATGACCTTAAAATATGCATAAGAAATGTGAAGAAGATCCATTCACCGGTAGGGTGAATGCTATTGGACAGGGAGATTATTACACAGACAGACTGATTTGATGAATAGGCTGAAAATAACAAACAGTTCATATTTGTAATGATAGTCTACACATAACATTAAAAACTCTCAGCTTTTCTGTACTTTCAAAAAGTGTTTACTTACCACAACGTTATAAGGACTCTATCTATTGGGGTTTTCGGATCACCCAAATTTCTACTAAAATTAATATAGATTACATCCAATAACAATTATCTTTCATTAAAAAAATTGTAACTCAAGATTTGTATAAATGTATTTATCATCCTTAGCTTCTTATCCATTGATGAAAAAAAGTCAGGGAGTCAGTTTATGCAATATTACGAATACGAATGTATAATCAATAAAGATCTTTCTTTATTAATTTAAACCTACACGTAAAGTTTCATTTTCAAGTTGTCTTTAAATATATCGTATGGTAACAGTAATTTCCTATTTTAACCCAGGTAAGCTAATTTTTAAAATTTTTCAATGTAAATATCCCGGAAGGGGTATACCTCAACTTACCTAACCTACAGCTTATCAGTGCTTCGCACCAACACCTTGAACATGAGTCACCCTTGAACATTTCAAAGGTGAGCGGTGTAGAAGTCGGAGGCTCCTGCGATTCGCAGCCTAAAGAATGAAGTCGGACAGTCATTCCGACCCTCGTCCACGTTAACCCTTCGGAAAGAAACCAGTAATATTACTCATTTGACAGAAGGCTGGGCGAACCCTAGAGAAAAATAATTAAGATAAAAAAAATCTCCGTTCCGACGGGACCACAAACAGGTTCCTCTACCTCGTAGATAAGCGGTTTATTGAGCTATCGGATTCTTTACTATTTATTTATTTAGTTATTTATTTAAGCTTAAGTGTAGTAGAAATTTCGTAGGTTTTTCCCGTTTCTATATTTCATCTTTATTTAGTAGTGTTTACTTTTTTTTGTGAGTTACAGCGAAGAAGTATAAAGCATAATAAAGTTAGAGACATCAACCTCAGAAACCAATGTAAACAAGATGAAGGTCAATCATCTGAAACGGTAGAAAGAAAGAAAATAATAATACAGAGACATCCGAATCCACTTTAGATGCTCCAATTAAGAAAACCAAGTTCAGATAATCTTTTACCGTAGTTATTTTTTTTTAACCGATTCTTAATTTCCAGGATAAAATAGATTTTCAATGATTCGAAAAAGAAAAAAAACTTTTTTAATATAATATCCAGTTTCTCAAGAAAATGAGCCTAAGATACAGGAAAAAAAAAAAATCATAATCTTAAAAATTATTTAAGATTAAAATTTCTTTAAAATTTCTTATAACTATGAAATATTTCTCGACGTTGCCCGGGTAAATAATTAAAAAAAAAATAAATGTTTTGTAATGTCTGGATTTTAATTTGTCTACGGTTGATTTCTTCCGTGAGTAATTTAAAAAAAAAAGCTTCCTGAGGATTATGCAATGAAGTTCGCGACTTGTTGTTTAGAAAAAAAATACCTATCTTCAAGTAATACGAGATTATAACTCAGGTTCCAAATAACGGTACGAGCTTAAATATTATTTTTTATCAAACTATTCGTCATCTTATACAAAAGTACGATGATTATAGCTTTGGTGTGAAATGTTTTACATTGGATATTCAATGTGAACTTAATTGCAGGCCTTTAAGGTTGAAATAATAAAGGAAAAGTTTTTATGTCTGATCAGTAATTCATAGTGAAGAAATAAGTTTCAGCCGACACACAAAAATAAGTTACAAATATAAATATAATTACAATTAAAAATTAAAACCATACCTACAAGATCTGGAGCTTTCGAGCTTCCTTTGCGGAGCTCATTTTCAACAATTTTACAAAAGTATTCGGTCCATATCTGTACACAGTTTTACATTCTTCCATTTTTTTCATACTTCCATATGTGTACTCCTGTACACATTTTTTCATACTTCCATATCTGTACACATTTATTAGCTTTCCATACGTATATATGTAGGACCGAATACTTTTGTAAAATTGTTGAAAATAAGCTCCGCAAAGGAAGCTCGAAAGCTCCAGATCATGTATGTATGGTTTTAATTTTTAATTATAATTACATTTATATTTTTAACATATTATTGTGTGTCGGCTGAAACTTATTTCTTCACTAAGTCATTGAATCGCTCAAAATAGTTTCATTTCGAGTAGATGAAGAAGGTCCGCTTTTTTTCTTTTGCTTTTTGGTTGAAAGACAAGATTTTCGGGCTTTGTTTTTTCCAATCACAAGACACACATTTTCACAACAATTAAAATTAGGAGGTGAGGAAAAGAAACGTGACGTCTTTAAATAACTTGCAAAAAAGCAAGTGAATCAATCTCTAGGCTTGGAGTAAACACAGATTCACTTTGTATTGATATTTCTGACAAGAGAAAGAAGGCTTTGTTTGTATTTTGTTTTTTCTTTCCTTTCTAGAGTGAAGGTGCTTTTTGTTTTTCTAAGTTTGAAGGATTTCCTGATGCAATAGCGGGGGAGGGGATTAGTTGGAGCCGTGTATATCAGCGATCTTTAACCTTGAAGTTAATGCTATTCTTTTGATTGTTGTTTCACCAACGCCAAAGTGATGAACACGCAATACATTTTTTTTCAGAGGGGAAAAAAAATATATCTATCGAAGGTCGCTGACAACTAATCAACAATCGAAGACAATCAAATAAAAAAAAAGTGCTTTTGAATTGTTAAAATACAGTACTTAATTACACGGACTCACGAATTCTTTCAATTGTTCCGTCATGAGATGCTTCATCCAGTTTCTTTCAAATTGATAATCGAAATATAATTTCTTAGGTTCGTCCGTCACAGCAACTAGCGCCACAACGGACAAGTGTAGCTCTAAGCTTTTTATGAATGATATTGTAGCGTCTAGCTGGTCGACGATCGTCTGCCAATTTGACTACTGTATCTAATTTGAAGTCCACATTGTTGAAGCAGGCAACTTCTCGAAAAAGGCAAAGTAACTCACCGTAAAAGACTGTGTTCGAATCGTTGACATTAATATTCTGCTGAAAAAGTAACTTTTTAATATTTCTAAGTAAATTCGTTATTAGAATCCTTGGTTATGAAATTCTGTTACAAATGTAAGTCTAAAACATTATTATCATTCTATTATTGAAGGATATACTGATATGCTAGCGTAGTAACAACATAATGTAATTTTAAATACCATTCCTAAAATGCATATGTAAATAAATGATTAGTAAATAATCTAAAATACTTTTACACAAATCCATTATAGAAAGATGTCTTCCGGAAAAATTAATTACTGTATTTAATGGATTTTTTTTTAAAACCCTGTTAATAAAATGTATGTTGATAAATAAAAATTATGTGGATTTTCATTAAGACCAAGCGAACTTTTTTTCTTCTTTTTTAATCCTGATTGGGAATCCGAATCTGAAGATCGTTTTATTTTTACAGATAGAACGTGCAGAGTAAGACAGTAGACAAAAGAAAAAGAACTCTTCACTTTATAGTAGGTTTTGCAGTATCGCTAAAAAAATTTTTAGAAGGTAAATATTTATTCTAATATATTTATATATATTTCGAAGCCTAAGGAACGCTAAAAAAAAATTCGAGATAGCGAGTTTTCGAGATATCAAGGTCGAGATTACATGAATATGTAATACCAAGGGGAAAAATAATTTTTCGACATATCAAGGTTTTCGAGATATCGAAGTTCGAGATATCGAGAGTACACTGTGTAAACTATTATTTACTGCCTCTCGGTTATTTTTGTATAGGATTTTTTTTTAGCATACTTTCATAAGCTCATCAAATCAGTGTGTGTCCTTTAATAAATTTTTGAACCGCTAGATGGGGTTTTTCAAAATTTGGCATGCATGTTTAAAAATAAGAGACCATTTAACTTATATAGTTGATTTCTTTTTTGTTGTTGCTTTTTCTCGACGGCGAAACGTCGTGTTTATTGTATTCTATTTTTGTTTAAATTAATTTTGTCTCACTTAGTCAGGTGTATGGCTTTATTTTTGATGTTATTCTTGAATCAATTTCTTTACAAAAATGAAAAAAGGTCTGTCTGCATTAGGTCGATGTTATATTCAAATGTCAATGTAGACTTTTTCTTATGTATCATTTTGTATTTAACGATTTAAAAAGAAAAAAGAAATTTTAGTGGCAATATTTTATTTATTTATTTATTTATTTATTTATTTATTTATTTATTTATTT
>JAFIDM010000007.1:37780861-37807933 GCA_023159025.1 Thereuonema tuberculata | reverse complement strand
TCAGTAACCTATTTATTGGTGAAATACAAAGATGAGAAAATCATATGGCCTAGGGCGCCAGACATCAGCCCTTGATAATTTCTATGAACCGTTGAATAAGCATTCTATGAACAAGTGCTTGAATTTAAATTTCCTTCAAAATTATTAATTACTTATTCATAAATCATAGCTTCAAAATCACAGGCTACGAACAAGTAATTAATAATAACTACAACAAGAATAATAAACCATTATCAACGAATATTCCATTTTCAAACAAGGATTGGATGACAGAAATAAATGGTAGTTAAACTACTTTATAATCGTTAACGATTAATTCTAAAAGTTTAATAATTAAGAAATATGTAAACAACAAAATAAGTGAATGGTAATACTTAAACTGAATTCTTACTAATAAACAAATAATTCAGAGCAACGATAAAGCGCCAAATAGAAGGTCTCAGATTATGGGATTATGGAAGTAGGTATTGGACTGCTGATACTAAAACACAGCAATGTATTTTTTTAGCCATGCAGAAAGAAGTGTAAGGATTCTTGACGAAATTATCATTTGTGAATTACGTTGTATATAAGATTTTTATATTATTTAAATATTTTTACTAAAAATAATGTTACTCATAATATTGCTGAAATTCCAAGCTAAGAAGAATTCAATAAGAAAAAGGTGAAAAGAAAAGGAATGAATATAACGAATTAATAAAGAAATTTAATTCACATAGGTAATTAATGAACTGTTTAATTACGTTATATCGTCACTTCCGATACTAAAACGTTCCCTGGTGACATATCAGTAAAACATTGATTGGAGATATCAGGACATGATCTATTTATTAAACTATTTCTATCTTTAACATTTTGTTAAGTATTTGAGCGTTTTCTCATTGGTATGGCCTCGCATTTTTCAGGCGTTTAATGCATTGTTATTTATTAAATGGAAGTAGGAAAATTTGTGATGTAGACATGTCTCAGACACTTTTGCGAAACTGGCAAAACCAAACAAATAAATCCAAGGTCCCTTCTGCTAATCATCCAAACAAAACAAAAATACATAGAAAATAGAGCTTGTTCTTGACATTTCGGGATTTTGAGCTGAATTAATAAATATTTTAACTGAAAGCAAAAAGGAGCATAAATATGACATCTCTATTAATAAATAAATAAAGAAGAAGGATTTATTTATGTATTAAATCTTCTTCTTTGTTTATTTATTAATAAAGATAGGCCTACCATATTTTCCTTAATAAATAAATAAATACGTAAATAAATAAACACAAGTTGTAGTTTTTTTTCCTTTTTGTAGTTTACTCTATAGAATCAATTGATACACGAATCCAAGGAGAACTAACGTTCAAATCGATGAACAGATATAGGATTTCGCAATACGCTAGACATCTGTGGAAATATGCATCCGTGACTTCGAAATTGTGTTGTTAGAGGTCGCAATTCATAGGTGGCAGCACAGTCTATGGAAAAAATTTATTTACGTTTCACTTCCTTCGAGAAATTCTGTTTTTTACGATTTACTATTCAGTCGACAAAATATTTTTACGCGTGAATGAAATCTGCGATGTATAATTTGATTGTACTACATAGTGGATCTGTTTACAACGAATCCCAATAGAAAGAAACTTGTTTGAAAGAAACATCCTTTTTTTATTTTTTGTTTCGTAGTCTTACATCTTTAGTAAGGTTTAAAGATAAAAAGAAAAGGTATATTTTGGTAGCCAACTTTCGAATACGTTTCTCCAAAAAGTAGTCATTCTAAACATGGTAATTTGGAGGCTTTTAACCCTGAAACTCTCCATTAAAAGACCTAAGGAATATCTTATTGAGCAACATAATCTACTATTTCAGCTTAAAATTAAGGGATACACTCAGTGTTCTGAAGAAAATTAATTGATACTTGCACACTTGAGGTGAGGGATAACGAAAAAAGCAAAAAACAATTTTTAAAAAAAAAAAACGAGAGCTAAACTGAGGTTTCTTTTAGACAGCTAAACATCTTCAGGGATAAGATAAAATATTTTTGCTGATCGTGATTGTTGTGAAACATTACTTTGATGGTTTGTAAACCTTTTAGAGGTTCGATCAAAAAGATTCAATTGGATCTTCATTTTTATAGCCTGTCATTTAAGCATTGTTTTCTTCCTATAAATACCTTTTTGAGTTATCTTAAATACGTATGTACTTCGATTTAATGTTGAGTTTCAAAACTCATATTTTTTTTTTCCTCCTCAGATGCCAATTGTGCCAATAGATCAGTGTTTCTCAAACGATGAAGCCCCTCGACATTACGTCCCAGAGGAGGGAGGGGGGAGTTCGCAGATGACACGTCAGGTAATCGAGCAGCTTCTGATTTAACATTTTTTATATAAACAATTTTTACTATATTTTTAGTAATCTCAAATTTCAGCTACAAAAACCATGAAGAGGGAGTTGCGCCAAATTAGGGGACATACGAAAAAAAGAGGGTAGCAACCTTAAAAAAAATTGAGAGACACTGTATTAAATCAGACCCTTTGAAATTATGGTTGAAGACGCGATTTTTACAATTAATAAAAAAGAATAAAAAAAGCAATAAACAAAAAAAAAAAAACTAGCAAATAAATAAATAAATAAATAAATAAATAAATAAATAAATAAATAAATAAATAAATAAATAAATAAATAAATAAATAAATAAAAGTATTTATGTAATGCAATATTGCAACTTGTATTGCTGAATTTTTATGGTTTTTTGAGGATTAGGAGGAGATTAAATGCTAAGTCAGAATGAACTGAAGAAGATAGAACCATTTTTCCTATTGCAAGATTTACAAAGAACATTGGGAAATCAGAAGCAGACCCATGACAACAATAGACCTTGAAAATCTATTTTTCGCATCGATAAATTACGAAACTAATGATAAGATTGGCGTCTGTGTTATAGAACTTTTTTTATCATTATATAATTGAAATGTAGTTCTTTCATAACTATTGTTAAACTTGTGCAATTCTTTAATAATCTAATATATTAATACTATATCAATAGGATATATTTAGAAAACTTTCTGTTGGCCTAAATATAGCTATTTTTTTTTTCCCTTGATGCAATTAGTTTCCATGGTTAATTATATATTATAGTTTAGTAAATTTAATAGTATGTAATAAATATGTCAGATATTTTTGTTGAATACATTCACACCAAGGATATATCGAAAAGGTTAACTATATTATGTCAAGGATTTCAAATATTTGTACCACGTGATAATAGAAGTGTTGTTTCCATTGTGTGATGAATAGTGGGCCTATCCTGTAACAGAGGACAAAGGTGTTTTTTGATCTTAATCCCATCAAATAATTGCATTGATTTTGAATGATGCAAAATGTATTTCATTTAAAATTAATAATAAAAACTAAAGAGTATTCATATTATAATTTTTATTTTTGCTATTAATATTTTCTTAAAAACACTTTTTTTCTATTGCACTCCCCTGCTCTTGATATATTCATCTTCCCCCACCTGAAGACTAATCTGCTGGGCCTTTTAATTAATAATCGACAAAGCAATGGCCTCCTGATATATTTAATATTTTCTGTGTGGATGATTTCTTCCAGTCCCGGAGGTCTTGTGGGATTTATATTAAAAAGTAAAAATTAGTAAAAAAAGAAGAAAAATATATAAATTTAGATCGCTGATAAGTTTAGTATATGTTAGTAGCATTTTCATCAATTAGACAAATATCAATTAACAAGTAATAAAATATTTGTTAAAATTGCGTCACGAATGAGATATTTTCGTTAAAGCAATTGTATTTCCACTATGAAGTAACAAGATTTTATTACAAGATAAATTATTTTTTCTTTTCATAATATTCATTCTTCTTTTTTAATAATAGATTGTAGATTTCTATTATTTTTATTATTTGCTTAAAAGGAATAATTACGTATATTATTATTTTATTTTTTTCTAACCACAATTTCTGAATGTTAATGGTTTTTTTTTGTTTTTTTTTGTAATATAAGCAATTGGGATGAATATAAATTTTCTTCTTTTTCATTTTGATGTAATTTATGTAATTTAATGTTTATGAAAGAAATATAGTTATAATGGTTAATAGCTATAAACTAATAGTACTTTTATACAGTATTAATAAAGTGTTATTAAATTTCGAATGAATAAATCTATTATTCTGATTATTTTTGTTGCATGTAGGCTACATATTTTAAAATGAAATTTTTAGTCTAATGTTTTAATGCAATCAATTTATTAAATTGTCATAAGTTTATTACAACAAATTTAATCACAACCTAATACAGTTTTCATTAATATCTTATTTAGTAATTTATTAAAATAATCATCACAAGTTTATTACATATATTTAATAATATTTTCATTAACATTTTATTTAATTTCTTCAGTAAATAGTGAATAAAGGAAAGGGTTAACTTTCAAATTAAATAAAAAAAAAAGTGTTTCCTGTATTTTTCAATGGAGGTTTTTTTCACTGGTGGCCATCTGATTGGTATGCCAGGAATTTAGGCTCATGGACCGTGGTTGGTGTCACCCTTCCGAGGCCATTATTTGTTTGTTTATATTACCCGTTCGTTTACCTTGGTGCTTCGCGTGAACGCGTCGCTCCTTCCCACACTGCCTCGCTCGCTCGCTTGCGAAAGTGCCTTAGCGAAAACTAGGTGACGAGTTACCACGTGATCACAACATCCGGGCGTGACGTCACGCCGCAGAAGGTCATGTTTTGGTTCGAACGAAGTAGGCCATGAAATAATAAACAACTCGACGATGGACTGTTGTTGCCAGGCTGCTGATACAAACGCTAATTTTTTTCTCTTTTTTTTTTAATGTTTAGATTGTGAAAACGCGGCAACTGAATGAATGAACTAATTCTTTTTTAATGAGTACAATTAATAGTAATGCGATCTTAGTTAAAAAAAAACAAATACAAATAAATAATAAAAAAAAGAATGCTGTGTATCATCTTGATAAAAATGTGCATTAAAAAAAATGCTTCTTTAATTTATTTACTCCCTAAGCATTTTTTCATTTTTCTGTTTATGTAATTCTAAAATATTTTACTCAGAATTTCCTATGTAACAGCGATTTCAGTGATATTATTTATTTATTTTTGTTTTCTGATTCTTTTAATGAAAAAATCAAAAATTAACGGAATTTCTTTTAACTATTGCACATTTTACATTTTTCTTAGAATTTATATTATTCTCATAAATATTTCATAAACAGCATAAGTTGATAAAATGTATAATCAAATTTGATTTGATTAAAATTACATTTATTTGTTATTTGTTTATTAAATAATTATATTTATTATGTCTATTACTGGCATCAGCATTTATAATAAAAAGTGAAATCAAACTAATATACAGTAATCACTTTAATGCTTAATCAAAATAAATAAATAAGTAAATAAATTAATAAATAAATAAGGAAGAAATTTTATTAAGTCTACCACTCCCAGAGTATAATACTATACAAATAAAATTAAATACATAAATGTAATTACTCCATAATTATTAAATGTATAATATTTTTACAAAGTAATTAAAAATAAATCTTTAAATTTATATTATGTGCTTTAGTAGAATATTAAAATATACTGATTTTGAATAAAACAAAATATTTGCAGTCCTTGTATTAAAAGATGTAAAGAATAGTTGCATTTTATTCCAACTAAATAAATAAATAAATAAATAAAGTGGGAAAAATACATCTTTTTAATATTATTCGCTGCAAAACTATTTTTTTTTCTTGTAAGATGACTGTTTTTCTACATCAATCACTACCAAACAAGATCTATTGCTTAACAGTTCTGAAGAACGAATTCAGATCAAGCACTTGTTATTTCTTAAAGAATGTACCGTTTCTCGCCTGTTCATTCCTAGCATCGAATTCCTCGACCTATTTCTCAGATGAATGATTTATCTCAAATATTCCTCTCAATCGGAACTTTCCCATGATTCTATTTCTTTCCTGGATCTATATTTTGCCTTATTAGAGAAAAGGCCTTGCGTTATCAAAAACACTTTAAATTCTATCAATAAAATATCACGGATAAAAAAATTATGTAAACAAAAAGATTGACGGCACAAAAAAAAAAAAAAGAAAAATAAACAAGTTTTTTTTTTTTTTTTAAACGAGTATTGGGTATGTAGTCGGAGTTTGTATTTGTTTGTTTTATACACACAAAAAATTAGATAAGATTTATAGTCTGTATATCTCTAGCGTTATGTAATTGCTTCTGTATATTTATGTGTATCTGTATTTGTGTGCTTAATATATAAAAAACATATTAAATATACAAAGAAACGCAGAAGGGCCGGGATTTTTACGACGCAAAATTCTTATATGATGAGGGTAGAATTAACAATTCAAAAATTTAATATTTATTTTATTATTTGTAAAATAACAATAACTCTACTTCGGAGAGTTATTTTATAATAACAACAATCTGAAATCAATCTAATAAACAGTGATTACATTAATGTTTAATATAAATAAATAAATAACCTAAACATTAAACTAAAAAAAAAAAGTGACCTAAAAGTTCACATCTTTCAACCAAAAAAAAAATGATTCCTTGTTCGGGTCCAAGCAAGTTTTCCTTATTTAACAAAATATGTCGAATAATTCCAATAGCCGAAATACTGTTTATATGTTTGTATTCCAGCTAGTAAAAAATTACTTGAATCAGGATAACCGGAGAAGTATTCACATCCGTTTAACAGTGGAAATAGAGATCAGGAAAGAAATGTGATATGTCATAAAAAATCCGGACTTCAACAAGGTCTTTTTACATGACTTTTTACAAGTTGTTTTAATTGGTTGTTATTAAGCAATTCATTTTATTTCATTGACAATGCTCAAAGTCAAATGTTGACAATCGGATTATTCCATTACCATTCTTTGGGCAATCGATCATTGACACACATACATTAACAAACGCACAAGAATTAGTGTTGTTTTGTGTTTCTGTCGACAAAGGCCTTACTCAATACTCTCCAACATGTGTAACCTTATTACGTCAATCAACTTGTAAATGTTTGTATCCTGATACAATGTTCTAAATACTACCTGAAGACTAAACGAAGTGAATAGTTTTACTCTGCTTATTATAATGTTTAGTTACGAAACTCCTGGTTACTTAAAATATTGTAATGGTTGTGGGCGAGTCGCTGAGATGGAAAAACAACGAGTCAAGTTCTGGAACTGAAGTGAATTGATTTATTCAATGAAAAACATTGATTTTTATAGATTATAGATAGTTTGTTTTGATTGGCTCAGTAATTAAAAATATACATAATGATTGGATAAAAACATAACGAATTTAAATTAATTAACTGATTCAACGGAAAAGAATTTAAAAATAAACAGAACAGCAAGAATTAGGAAATAGAAAAGGAATGTTTTAAAAGAAATAACGGTTAACGATTAAAATGAATAAAATACAGATAAATAATTTCTACAAAAATACAAATAAATGATTTTTAAAAATATTTATAAACAAACTGTTACAATATTTCCTATGTATACACATTGGCTTTATTTATGCTAAATAATAGCAGGCTTGAAAATAAAAGTGTTTTTAACATTTATTTTGAGATTATAAATACAATACAAATATGTAAACCAATAAAAGTTACGAATTTAGATAAAGAAATGAATTACAATCGCAATTTTGTGAGAATTGTCCCACATCTTCAGATATTTAATTCAATACACAATATATATTTTTTAATTTCAAAATAATGATTAATAGCGTAAGTGTAAATGTTACAACTAAAAATATGAAGCAATTCTTACGAAAGTGTAACAGTAATCATGGGAATTCCATAGTAAGGGAATCATGATGGGGTAATTTATTTCTGGGTTTTATAACTTCAAAAATTTTATTATAAAAATGATAGGAACCTTTATTTTCAAGTGTACAGCTTGGGTTCCGTTTTAAAATAAATAAATAAATAAATAAATAAGTAAATAAATAAATAAATAAATAAATAATCATTTCTAAATTTCATTTTATTATTATTATTATCATTTTTATTATTATTATTTTTTTGGTTTCCTCCCTGAGCCTCCTGGAAAAAAGTTCTGCAAAAATTCTATTATTCTAGTTATTATTTTTTTTCATTTCTAATACTAATTACTTATCCAAGTGTATTTTTTTTATTAATCTGATAGGTCAGACATACACACACACATTTCAAAACTTATATTATATTTACAATTTTATTATAAAATTTATTACAATTATAAAAAAAGAAAGTTTCATACACTTCGTAACAAAGAAAAAAAAAATCAAAGTCAACGATATGTAAAAATACTTTTGATTTAACAATAAAAACCAAATAATTAATAAAATATTTGATAAGTTTACTTTCGATATAACTGAGATATAAATGCGTATGTTTAAAAATCATATTTTATACAGAATAATAACTGGTAAATTAAATTGGATCAAATAAGCTCATCTATTTATTATTAATAATTGAATTATTATTCAATTTTCACTTACTGCTTGTTTAAATGTAAGCATATTGTCGACATTCGAATGACAATCTTGTAAACAGGTAATTATGTAAAGATTGTAAAAAATTACCACTTTTTGTTTTTCGTTTTTTATTTCTTTATTATTTTTTATATTGTAACAGTTTTTATGTAAATATTTTTAGATATCATTTATTTGTTTTTTGTAGAAATTATTTATCTGTGTTTTATTCATTTTAATTGTTAACCGTTATTTATTTTAAAACATTCCTTTTCTATTTCCTAATTACTGATGTTCTGTTTATTTTTAAATTCTTTTCGTTGAATCAGTTAATTAATTTAAGTTCGTTATGTTTTTATCCAATCATTCTGTACATTTTAATTAATCTTCCAATCAAATCACACTTTGTAAATATTATGTCTCTCATTTAATAAATTAATTCAGTTCAATTCCAGAACTTGCCTCATTGTCTTTCTCTCGTAAAGACTCTTCCACAAACACCATTACAATATTTCACATATGTATATTTGTAAAGTTGAAATCCAACACTTACAGATAGATCTTCAAGATCTCGTAAGCTATCTAAAGTTCTCCAAACCAAAGAACGACCGTGGCCACCAGATGGCGCAATAGTAGAATTTGAATCGATTGTATATGTCAGTGTATATGGCGGGAAAGTGAACATTTAGGGAGTTTGAAGTTTACGGAAAAAAGACGATATTTATTTTCTTGAACTATTCTGATTTCTCATCAAATATAATTTCAAAAATTTATTTTTATTCATTCGTTCGTTTCAATCGTTCAAAATCAGTCTCCTACCTTTCCCAATTGGTTTTTTTGACGACATTGCGGAATTCCGTAGGATCTGAGCATGTCTTCAGAGCTGAGGAGAACGGGGGGGGGGGGCATTACGAGAAATAGGAAGTGCGAAGACCAAAAATAATCGTGCCCTTATTTTTAAAATTGATAAATAAGCATGGTATAATATATTAAAAAAACCAGTTAGCCATTGAAGTGAGGAATTTCGGAAGTCAGTTTTGAGCAATGGAGACCAAAACAAATGGGCGTGTTTTTTAAGTTAGACCCTAAATACGCTACAAATACGAAACATGATGAAAATCCATCTTGCCGTTTTAACGTGATACAAATAGACAAATGAACAAAAAATGCTCTAATGGAAAGTGAGATTTCGCTTGCTCAGCAATAAAAAAAAAAGGAATTTTAAACTATAAAATTAATCTGTTTTCTTAATTATAAACGATATACGTAATAATTTTAATTAACCATATGTCTCAATTTTTCAATTTTATTCGAACTAAATATAAACACAGAACGAAATTCCTTATTTATTTATTTTTTATTCTCTATTGCGAAGTGGTTTTTTCCACCTGGTGCACATATCTTAAGGTGGATGACACCAGATTCATCAACGAATGACAAAAAAGGAAGACATTTTGTTTTTGTGAGCATTTCTGAACGAGTTAAAAAGACGTAAATAAGAGTGACAGAGCAGTTCTTGCATCGTCGCACCTACACCCGTCTCTTTTTTTTTATTTCGGTCTACATTCTTCCTTCCGTTTCAAAATATCAGAGAAGAACGAACGAACAGAACAGGTGGTAAGAAAAAAGAACTGTTCTTAAAAGTCTCTTCCTGATTTTCTGGCCTCAATTCGTTGCACTCTCTCACCTTAATACTACATAAACACTCCAGTATAAACAAAAGAAGTAGATCATACAGCAATAAATCTTTTCTCTACACCTGACCTTTGCCGGCTTTTTTCAATTGCTCTGCTTTCTTTGGTGAAATGTGACTTTTAAGTCCACTTTCCAGTTTCTTTAGCGGCAAAAGTAGGTATAGACCGGGTTCGCAGTTGGAACAGTTTCCGCCTTAGCCTTTATTATCGAGCACTGCAGAGTATTCTACCTTAGCGACATCGTTCGGCGGATTAATTAAATTAACTAGTAACAACCCGTAGAAATCCTACGGTTGGAAATATAATTCTCCTAATTAAGTGTGGGTCCGGTAGTTTAGGCGTTGGAGGAGCCCGCGATTTTTCCACGATTATTTCTCCTGTAGGTGGACCCTAGAGTTCACCCAGCCCTCTGTCAAATGAGTTTTTTACTCCGGGGTTAAAAGTTGGCGAGCGTCAGGCTGACCATCCGACCTCAACTGGTCCAAACATTTTAATCCGGAATGGGGTATTTTCAGGGACCAAGGCCCCACTATGTTCGAGATATTTGGCATTGTTTTCCGCTATTTGCTTAAATGTCGGAAATGCAACCATTTATTTTAGTTATCAGCTAAAAGCGTGATCGGTAAGTTCTCGGACTCCTATGCTGAATGTTGTTGGTTCGAATCCGTGTATCTACTTTTGATTTTATCGACGTTTATTTTATCTTAAGAAAGCAATCATCCTTCAGCATTAACTCAATTCCGCTACTTTGATTATGTAGCAAGCACGATAACTCTCGAACGACACATCAAATCCAGCCCTTTTCTTTTCTTTTAACGCTTATTTGTAGCAGGGTCAGGAACTTCTGAATTCAAGTAGAAATTTTACTTTTCAAGATGGTGGTGAGTGACGTGCATCGCCTCTTCCTTTTTTTTTTAAATTCTTAAACACAAAAGCTCAAATTCTGTAGAAGGTTTTTGTGTACATCTTGATTTGCTGATATCAGAGAAGGCAGCTCTGAATAATATGTTGAAATTTCAACAAAGAAATCGAATTTGCAAATACAGGTAGCGCCACTTAACGTCCGGATTACATTCTGTCCAATTGGGACGTTACGCGAATTGGACATTGTGAGAACATCGTTTACACAATCCTAATCAGTATACTGTATTATACTGTACTACATTGCACTGTACACATTAAAACACAAAACAATAAAACGTAAATTGATAAATCCGTAACATAGATGTTTATTATAGCTTTCAAGTACATGTAGATACTGTATTATAAGTTCGGTACATACTATACCGTATACGGCTGGCAGCGCAATCGTTTTGTTTATATCCGCTTCACATGGGGAAGGAAAGTGCTTGCGCTACGCCAGTTACGTCCATTAAGTCGATCAGGATTTTTTGACTTTATGGAACCTCGGACGTAAATGCGAACGGACGTTGTCCGGAAAGACGTTAAGGAAAGTCTTTACGATCTGCCTCAGTAGATGACGCAGGCTGCATTTCATAATGACTCAATTACCTCTCCCACAGGCGCATGATTGTATTTTAATTAGATGGCTTACATCGTAGCCAATAAAAATATTAGCCTATTTTACTGTGGCTCAATAAAATCTTATTTCTATGTGTGTATATGTGTTTTGAATTTATAATATAATAGTAAGAGTTTTACATACATAATACAAAATAGAAATGTATCGTTTGCTAAAAAAGTTAATTAGTAATAAGTCACTTAAATCTAATTAATTTTTTAATTATATTAACAAATGCGCAAATTTTTCATGCATTGCAGGAGTCAAAAAGGCAAAAAGTTTCAAGCAGAAAAATTAGATTAATTCTATACCGTAAATACGGCCAGGTCAAGTTTCTGAAGATCTATTTATGGTTCAGAAAGCTAGAAAGAAATTTGCGGGCCCTGCGAGAGGTGGGGGAGGGGTTAGCCGGAACATCGCACCTGAACGTAGGAAAGCAAAGGAGCCCAAGTGTTTCAATAAAATGAAAAATAAATCGAAGAAAGACAGACAGACACACACAGACTCATATATTTAGGAGCCGTATTTTCCTAGGAAAATAGACTAAAAAGTGAAAGATAAGACAGCTTCGGTGAATTTATTAGGCTCTCAGCATCCTGCTTTCGAAGACTCAAAGATGTACAAGAGAATGAACAAACTAAAATGTTGACAAATGAATGGAGCCCGAACTCAATAAAACAACATGATTATGTTTTCTTGATGTGAGCTTGGAACAACTGGATAGTTGTAGCTGATGAGAGTCTGACAAGGGTTGCAGCCGGATGTCACAGCTTCCCACTTCAAAATTCCATCACATTCAGTTACTTTCGAGTTAAGACAATAAGGGGATAGCAGACATGATTTCTGGCGTACATGTTTATTGTTTGTACCAAATGCTGGGATTTCGATTTTCCTAAGTTAAATTGAGTGCAGACACTACCAAGATAAATCGTCAACAATGCCATTAATTTCGTAGACATCTCAACGTAGCTTTTCGAGACACAGTTTCAAAAAAAAAAATCGTTACCATTAACCAAACCCATTTATCTTATTCCGTTGCCCCCCGTTACTACAACCGAAGGATAAGAGTCAAAACAGTTCCAAGAACTCACGAGGAAACGATCGATGTTTGGGAATGTCACGTGACAGTTAATAAAAATAAGAAAAACAATGATCGATGTAACAGTGTTTTTCACTACGAGGCTAAATTTAGAAAGAGTTCTAACAGAAGGTTAACTGTTTGTATTTCAATAAAAGAAATAGATCTGTCTGTGCTTTTCACCACTGGCAAGTTCATTTCGGAAAAATGTACACATTACTTCAGTGATATTCAAACGAGAAGATATCTAAGGGGCATGGGGGTGGCAAAAAAAAAAAATACCCATGCATTGTCATTGGATGTCTTATACTTTGAGAACTGAAAAATGTTTGTTCATTTAATAATTTTAATCATTTAATTAATTTCTATGCGAACGTAAATAAGGTATACGTATTTGTAAAACTGAAACTTATTGTCTAATTATTAAAAAATATTAAACTCTTAAATGTATTAAATGTTAACGTATTTATTTTGATGCTTGTGTTATGCCGTAAAATTGTATTTGTATGCAGGTGAATGGAATACTTGAAATAGTTAAAGATGAATTATCTCTGAGGGTAAGTGAACAAAAAAAGATTGAATGCCACTGTATTACGTTACATGTAGTACACACGTACTTAATACAACATTCTTCTATTATAAGGTAATAAAAAGTTAATTACATTCGCATGATAGTTAGCTATCGGGGATGTAGCTAATAGGGTACATTGTAGGTTTCGTCTAGCATTTGTATTCATCCATAGGAGAGGGGAAAAAAATTAGAATGAAAAAATTTTACAGTGTAATTTTACTCATGTCTGTCCATCTGTGATCACGAAATCTCAATACTACGGCGAATTATTGTTCCTTGAAGGGCTGTTAAAGGGCTCTAATTCGCCACAGTGTTCAGATTTAGCGATCAATTGCTGTTAAAGTGTTTTATTTCATTTTATTTTGTCCTTAGTTCTTTCCTACGGCTCCGATTTGTAACAGAATCGATAAGACCTTCCTTATCTCTACAATTTCAGTTTCATAGGTTGCATAGCTTTTTAGGTATTGTGACGGACAGACGGACAAACGTACATACTCTGATTTGAATTCAATTTTTTTTTTTTTTTTTGATGCAACCTTTTTTTCCTTTCTCTGATGCATATTAAGGCGTTTCAAGCACCAGACCAAACTCAAAATACCGTGTCAGGGCCGTCCTCATCGGCAGGTTACTTTTCGGACCCTTATTAAATGCGTTGTGATTCCTAATATTCTAAAATCGATGTATATACGTACATATACATTAATTTGTCGTTTTAAAATTATTATTACTTTGACAAAAACGCCATTTATTTCTGCATTTTTACGTTATGCATACATATTTATGTATTTTTCTCCAAATTATTCTAATTTCAGTATTTTTTTTCCTATGTACGGAAAGCCCCAAACAGTGCGGGGTCATGGGCAAGCTACCATGCTGTTATTAAAACATAATATTTAAAACAAAAGCAAAATAACAACTGACATCTAAAGATCTACTATTTATCTGTAAAAAAATTCATTACACAATTTATTTACAAAAGCTTGCTGCTCTTTATTTGTAAACAGTACTATTTTTTTTCCCTCTCTCCTATTAGTATTATTTTACGCAAACGACCTTAAACTGGCGCCAATGTTTGAGGCCTGCTGTCCAGACAGTCTGGTAATGAATCATTCTCTAATTCTCGTTGTTTCCCTATTAGAGCACAATGAATTACAGAACAATACTTTGCCAATGCGGCGATTATTAACTATTTGATTATTTACATAAATTTCAAAGGGTAATGATTTATTTATTTTTTAGAAAACGGCTTCACTCCATTTTAGGAAGGCTGTTTCGCCTTAATTATCCTACGGCGCTCTAACACAAACAATGCTTCCTCGATTCGATTGACACCAATTCTTTTGTTTGGTTTAATAATAATAAAAATGTCGCCAGACTTACGTGTATGTATTATTATTTTTTTCTTCTCTGTTCATTAATATGTATTAGCAAGAAGATCCCGTTTTTGTTTTTCTATATCCTTTATAAATATTCAACTGGTTCAGTGTTTTGCTTAACCCTTTTGGGCGTAAAGTCCGATTTCACTTCCGTTTGTGTAGGAGTTAAAGAAACTAAAGAATTTAAGAGAAACCACTGCAATTTCAGATGACAAAAAAAAAAATTAGCTATTAAAACTAGTTCAGCCATCTTTGTGACAAATTGAAGCGAAGCGACTATTATTATAAAGAGGACCTTAACTGGATTTTCGATGTTCAATTTTCTATTTATTTTGTTTTTTCTTTTCTTAAAATTCCATCTCAATTAACAAGTTTTATTACAAAAGAGTTGTATTATTAATAGCAGGGGCCCCCCATCAAAATCCGGGCTCAGGTACCAAAAGCAAAAACAAGGCCCCCCCCCCCCCATGTTAAGAACAAAATCTTAATTTCATAGCCAAAAAAAACGCGAAAATACCGCACGATTTCATACTCTACAGTATAAACATGGTCGGTTATTACCATTATTTTTAGTGCAAGTTAACTTAACACTATCATGAATAAAATAATTAATTGTAAACAATCAAAAAAAAAGGATAAAGATAATTACAAACCGCTATCAATCTTGTCACGGAATATACAGCAGTGATACAAGATCAGAAAATTAAATTCATAATTTTCTCCTAATGCCTTTCCTAAAAGTAGAATGGAATATGCTTTGGCTTGCTGAGCCCATTACAGTAATATCTGAACATACAGTACAAAGAAAATGTATACAAGTACTAGTAAAATTAAATCTTTAACTATCGAAGTAAATAGAAAATATAGTCTACATAAAGCCAAAATTAAACAAACTTTTATATTACTGTTGACTATTCGAAGTGTTACACTGATGTCTTTTCTTTAGGTTATAAAAATACACAAATATATATATAATCGAACAGGCAAAACTTAAAGCAAGGCCTTTGAGTTTCGCAAAGCAAAGATTTCAATCAATCTTTTGCAATTTAGAATTTAGAACAGTATAGAATGTAAGAATAAAGTTAACTATATGTAATGGAGCTGTTTTATCAATGGAAGCCTTATCACAAGGATCGTGTTGGCAAGACTAGAAAAAAAAAATCCATTTATAGTATGCAACATCGCTATGGAATAAATAATAATAATAAAAAAAAAACAAGCAACGATTTAAAACAAAACGAAAAAAAAAAAAAAATACAGCTTTTTGAAAGCTTTTTTTTCCCTCTTGAAAAAAAAAAAAAAAAAGCAAGAGGAGAGGGACTAACCCTGAATTTATCAGGAAATTACATTACCTTTCGGAGACTTCCACCCGAGAACACAGCTTCATTTTACTGGCCAGTTTTCATGAAATATGCATTATGTATTAAAGTAATTGTTTTAGCTTTCCTAATTCCAATGAATAAATTACAGGAATTTCAAGCAGATCAAAAATACTGGAAAGTTGTTGTGATTTTCTCAGCTGATTGAAACTAGTATAGGCTTATATGCATAATTTGAATATAATAAAACAAACAAAACAAAAAGTCCATTTTCTTTTTGATCAATTTGACATAGTTAAGTAGGCTATTTTCTGAGCTAAGTTTAATTGTCAATTGAGATTGATTAAGGTAGCAGAACTCAGGTCCTTAGTTTTAGAAAGATCTTTTTTAAGAAAATGAGAGCTTTACAGCTTAAGTCAGGGCATAGGCTTGATGGTCAGAGGCCAGCCAAGATGCTAATTCAAGGACCTACCAACAAACGTGCTTCCGAACTTTTAGTGTTACGGAAAAAGGAATTTGGTATTGTTGTTGGTCTACTTACTGGACATTGTCATCTTAACAAGCATTTATTGCTCTTAAACTTAAAAGACAACCCTGTTTGTAGGAATTGTCATTCAGAAGATGAAACTTCTTCGCACATCCTATGTAACTGTGAGTATTTCAATCCTTAGACATAAAATCCTAGGATCTTTCTTTTTAGAACGTAAGGATTTGTTTCGGTCCCTGTAAGTAAACTACTGGCTTTTGCCTAGCTACGGGTCTTTTTGGGGATGAAGGTTGGGGGAAGTACAATAGACCTTACAGTGCTCGCGCTTAAAGTTGAAACTCCCAGAACGCAAAGCAGATTATAGATTGTGCTTTCCTAGACGTTCGCTAACATTGAAATAGAAGAGGTCGAAAGGAAAGGACAATCTATAATCTGCTTTGCGTTCTGGGAGTTTCAACTTTAAGCGCGAGCACTGTAGGTAGCGGTGCTAGATATAGTTACCATCCATCTTCTTCTACAGATCCTTAGTTTTATCGGTAGCACTTTTCTTATCCTCACGATAAACGTAACAAATAACGTAAGAAAGGGTACTTACAGAAGTTTTGGTGCACCAAGAATACTGTTCGGGGCCCACACGCGTTTTTTTGAAATCGGAACGACTCCTTGACCAGCAAAACGAAGCACTGATTCTTTTCTTTGATTTTTCATTGGTCCACACAAACGTTTACATTGTCTACGCATGCCACCACGTATATAGGCGTGTATATTGGAAGGTCCGCGGGCGATGATACGACTAATTTATAGATATGGCGAATGCTGCGCTGAAATCAGGAACGTCCGACACTGTTTATCTACAGTTTATGTTCCGCAGTACCCTATGGCCACCCCTTGTATTTCCAAAATTCTTACTGCATTCTTCCAAGACCCGCGCTCAACATTAATTCTTATTTTAAGAATTATTAAGTAATGAAGAACTCTGTTGTTTCGTAGGGGTAGTTGCCGTGATATCACACATATTAGCAGAAAATAGCCAATCATTAAATGTGGGGGTATGATTCTAATTAATGACTTCGTACAAAGAATTGACATGTTGACCACCGTGGGAAATAGCAAAACACTAGTTTATGAGAATAACAATTAAAAAAATTCTCACGGGAACGTAATAGATGAAAACCGAAACTTTAGAAAAACGGGTGATAACATGAAAATTAAAATATAAAATAATCGGATTTATGAATAGAATAAATGATTTCTTTTACAATATTTACAGAACAAAACAAGGCACGAGGGAACATAAAAAAAAATAATAAGTTAAATTATGGGCTGAGGGCGGCAAACTGGTCACTTAAAAAAAATTAAAATTAAAATAAAACCATGACAATGCCAACATTTACTTTTCCAGCTTAGAAATAAGTTTAGAAAAAAGTTTAGAAAAACTTTGCTCTATGCAAACGTTGTAATGCAGAATAGCTCTAAGCAGGGTTAAAGCAGAAAAGTACTTGAAATAAAACATAGACTTCATTATTAAAAAAAGCCTAGAAGTGATACGCTAATTCATATTTTTTTTTTCGGTCAAAACCTCAGCCCGGGCTCCGGTGTTGAGGGACCAACTGACCTCTCCCCTCTCCCCTTTTGGGGGCCCTGATTAGTAGTAGTATTAGTAAGTGAATGTTTCAAACCTTGGGTTTCCCCAACAATGACAACATGGCGGGTCAAGGACCAAAGCACATATTGCCAAGTGTAAAGAAGTGTGCAAGAATGGTTAGGGATGTGTGGTTGTATCCATAACTTTCCTAACAATGCGTGTAGTGTTGATACCACAGCCTTCTGGAGTTGTGCATAAGTGTTTTTGTGAAGTCCTAGTGTGCGGAGGCTGTGGTGCAATGTGTGAGGCAGCAGACCACTGGCGGACAGGACGAAGGGTACAACACGTACTCGGTCTTGCCTACACTGCTTCTGGAGCTCATGTGCTAGGTCTGTATATTTACTGATCTTGTCTGCGTGAGTTTTCTGCATGTTCTTGCTGATAGGCACTGCAATATCAATGAGATAGGTCTGTTTGTTGACCTTATCAACAAGTGTGATGTCAGGTCTGTTGTGATGTATAGTTTTGTCTGTGTGAATGGGACATAAATACAGCTTATGTGATGGTGACTTTAGTACGCTTTGTAATGTGTACTTGTAGTATTGGACCGTGTTCTTAATAAGTGAGTGTTTGTGTGCTAGTTGTTTATGAATGATCGAGGCTACCTGATTGTGTCGTTGGAGGTAGTCTGTTTGGGACAGAAGGGGACAGCCTGATATTATGTGGTCGATCGTCTCATGCGTAGTGTGGCATTTCCTGCATCTGTCCTCATGTGTGTTTGCATCATGTAGAATGTGTTTCTTGTAGTTGCCTGTGGGGATGACTTGGTCCTGTATCGCGATCATGAACCCTTCGGTCTCCTCAATCAGCTCACCACTCGTCAGCCATCTGTTCGACGCTTCCATGTCGACATGAGGCTGGCTGAGTTCGTGGTGATGTCTGCCATGGAGTTCCTTACGAGCCCATGATTCACACAGCTGCTTTTGTGGGTGTTGGGGTGGTGAGTGTTAGAGAAGGATTTGCGAGGCCCAGGGATGTGAGATGTGTGTCAGCCTTGACAATAGCTGAGCGGAGTGAGAAGTATTGTGCTCTTTGGTGGAAGTGCTCCCTAAGTGTGTGTACTTGTTTTTCATGTAGGGTGATGAGATTGATGAGTCCTCGGCCTCCCCCTTGCGGGGAAGTCTTCTTTTCCGTAGTGGACTTGGTGTTATTATTATTATTATTATTATTATTATTATCTGAAAAAAAAATCACAAAAAGAATTCAGTCAAGTGTTTCTTAAACTACACTTAAAGATACTACTTTTCTAAGTTACATAAAATTAAAATTAATTTCTAGAAAAAAACTTCTTCAGTAAAATGACATTTCAACGTAACGTCTTCGGGTATCTATGAGTCAAAGAAAATTCCCGATAGGATTTTATTATTTAGGAGTTCACTAAGGATATTCAAGTTTTCCTGTGATCGATCATAAGACGATCAGTTCTCTTCACTTGCACCACTTAGTTCTTACTGATTTTTAGCATTCTTAATTGACAACTTTACATTCCATGAATTCAAAAATATATGATAAAATGGAAATTATGAATGCCCAAAGAATTCCGCGAGCCATTTTGATATTACTTTTGTGTACCCACAACATATGAATGTAGAAGTGGCGTATTTATACTTCTTGGTTGGCAGTTTTTCAGCTGAAGATGACCTTGCAGTTTTCTGCTGGTCGAAACGTCTGTTTTATGATAATATGTTTTTTTGTTATTTTTTTAAATGTTTGCGTTATTTCTTATGTATTAGTACGGTTTTTGATAAATACTCATTCCCATATATCAAAATTGAATTTATAAGTCTAATATTAATAACAGAAGGTAATACAGTGCAACTTGTATAATTCGAAAGTCTTTAATTCGAAATCGTGGTTAATTCGAAGATTTCTCTTAGTCCCTTGAATTTCTTATTAAATCAATGTTAAAAAATTGTGGATAATTCGAAGTTCAACTTCCTTAATTCGAAGTTTTTTATAAAAAATTTCGAACCATAACGACTTTTCGGGGTTTCATCGTTAAGAAATTCGACACGTGACAATTGAAATCCCCTTCCCATTCGACACGTGACGCTTCAGACGCCATTCGAGCTTGCTGCTGTCAGTGTCACCATGTCTTTCTGTAAACCCCGCGTGTACAAGAATTTAACGTTCGCTGAAAAGGTCGCCGTCATTCGCGAGGTGGAAAAGGGTGTGAAGAAGAAATGCCAAATCGCCAACGAGTACGGGATAGCGCCGAATTTCGTCGGTACATTGAAGGACAAACCAACGTAAATGAAGCTGTTTTCCGTTCACTAAACATGCTTGATGATTTTGCTAACATTAAGCGACTGAATTCTACAAAACGATCAGTCATTGCACAATTTTTTGAAAAACTATAATTTTCTGTATTCAATGTGATATGTACTGTAGCTTACGTAATATAAATCTTATTTTGTTTACATACATATAGTGTTTAAGTCTTTCTGAATAAATATTTACTTATTGACAGAAAATAATCTTTTCAAGCATTCAGTGGATCTGAAATTAAAGTTAAAAGATGCAACTTGTTTAATTCGAAGTTTTGGATAATTCGAAGTTTTATAGTGGTCCCTTCAGCTTCGAATTATCCAAGTTGCGCTGTACAAAGAGATGTATCCCGTAGGCAAATTGTTTGTATCTGGACGCCGACGCGATAGTATCAGTTCTCAAAAAATACGGATGAAACCTCACAAAATCGGGGAATGGGGCAATTTGAAAAAAAAAAAAAAAAAAAAACTGTCTTTGGATCGAAGTCTCGGAAAGCGAAATGTCGCAAAGCGGGGTACCTGACTGTAATAATGATCCAGGATTTACGCGAATTCTTACAGGCACGTCATCTACGTACATTTTTTTTTTAATTCACCAGCATTTCTCGTAACACGCATTTCTTTTACGAAACCGGATGTTTTCGAACTGTCAACAGCAACTTTTGAAAACTCAATATAGGAACATGAAAAGTAGTCCATTGAACAACAATTCTCACACAGTCAGTGAATTAATTTCCCTTTCAAAGATATTCAGACGATTATTTTGAGACATAAATTACAATTTCCCATTTATTAAAGTCATCGTCACGACTTGTATGTTTTGTTGATAGTATCTAGCGACGAAGAAAATAAATTGTTCCCATTAAAAAAAATAAACAAGATTATTATTTACATATATATGTACCCCATCTGATAAGCATAACTGCAAAAGGGTATTACGACCATTATTGTGATTTTTATAGCACTCTTCATATCAAATAGGAAAAAAAAATAACAAAAAAAATATTTTTAAAGGAATATTTTTGCTAATCGTTACTACAACACTTCTGCCCGAGATTTCATTCCTAATTTACTCAGCTATTCGCTTTTATTCTGTAATTCCTGTACTGCGTTGCGTTCGCTGACGAGATGTCATACCTCCAAACAGCTCTGTCCTGAGATGCTTTAAAACTGACAACAATTCTTAATTTCATCAAAAAAGTAATACAAAAAAGAAGTGCTGAATTAATTAAGAGTAGGTTTTAAGTCAGATATATACATCCTTGCTTATATATCAGCGATGTATTAACGCAAATTTATCGTGGAAGCTGAAAATTTGTTGAAACTTTTAAGTCATTAAATGAACTTTATTATTAATTCCGCAAATATCGCACATGTACGTAAGAAGACAGGGCTTCACATCACATTAAAAAAAAAATCACATTATCTTTAAAAAACTACTTATCTCAGAGAGCTGAAATTTTATAGGTATTTTTAAACTGATCCTCCTGTTGATTTTGATCCGAATTCACAATGAGGACATTAGGCCGTAAAACATCTATCACTTAACAGCGTAAGGATACATAAAAGTAATTATTTATCGTGAAAGTTTATAATTTCCACAAAAACATTATAATTTTAGATTATCCTTCTTTTTATTTTATTTATTTTTATTTTACTTTATTGTTATTATTTTTTTTTTATTATTAGCGCTTTGTTATTGGTGGAAATTGAGGGAACGAGGTTAGGATTCACCGACAGATGTTGTATTGACATGATCTCGACTGAGGCTGCTTTAAATGCGTCGCAGATCAATCGATGGATTTATTGACAAACGGTTGAAGCCTCCACGTTTACTATCTAGGTTAAAATGTCAACTGTCTCGAAAGCCAGTCAATACAATGACATTTCCGCTTCTCTATTTTTTTTTATTATTAATTCTCAACATAAACAATAAAATGAAATTAAAAATAAGTATGGGTCATAACAGAAATTATAAGTTATCACTTATTCACTCTCAATGGTGACCTGGCACTTATGAAATAAATAAATAAATAAGTAAATAAATAAATAAATAAATAAATAAATAAATAAATAAATAAATAAATAAATACACGGTCTTAAAAGATCGTAAAATATAACGTCTTTAATTTTTTTTTTTTTTTATTATATTCTTTTCGCTTTTTTCAAAGTTTTAAAAACAATGGAAAGTCTATGTATTTGCTCCCAAAAAAATAACTATAAACTATTACACTATTATTGTAATATAATTTCTGTAGAAAAAAAAATCATTTTCATTTCTTAAAAAATTAATTGTGGATTTAAATACTTATTTAAGCTCCGCAAATCCAATTATTTTTAATTGCATCAAAGATCGCGCCAATAACAATGGAATACTAAATTAATGTTCATTGTTTCGCTTTTCGTCATGCGCAAATTCTGCGAGAAAACTTCAAATATCAAAGTTAAATTGTTTCTTATCCAAAAATATGCTTGCCAAGTTTCAAGAGACTGCATTCACTGGTTCAAACGTTATTATTCAAACGTTCAAACGCTCCCTAATATAAGCACAGATTCATCCTTATTTTTATGAGACTCCTGTGCTTAAGAAAATAGGCTAACAAATAAATAAGGTGTTTGTAAATGTTAAAGTCCTAACTCAAGCAAATGCTGCGAATGCAAACCTTTTATTTCTTTTATATATTTCTTTTTCCAATGTACCTTAAATTCTGAAAATTTAAATATGAACTTATGAAGCATCTGGGATTTCTATTTTATTGTTTTTAATTTTCAAAATATTCTGTAATTAATTAAATTAAAATTCAAAAATAGTAATTTTTTTGGTATTTTTGAGGTATTACTCGGTAGTTTCAACTCAAAAAAATTTGAAGAAAAACTGAAATGATAAAAAATTTGTAAAATAATGTTTTGTATTTAAAATATTAATTATTAGTGCAACAGTTAATTTTTAAAATAATAATTTTTTTTTAATTGTGAGATTAAATTATTTTTTTAAAATTAACTATTGCACGAACAATAAATGTTTTAAATTAAATCATTATTTTTTTAATTTTTTTATCATTTCAGATTTTTGTCAAGTTTTTTTTTTTAAGTTGAAAATACCGAGTAATACCTCAAAAACACCCAAAAAAATTGACTGTTTTTGAATTTTAATTTAATGAATTGTAGAATATTTTGAAAATTAAAAACAAGAAAATAGAAATCCCAGATGCTTCACAAGTTCATATTTAAATTTTCAGAATTTTAGGTGCATTGGAAAAAGAAATATATAAAAGAAATAAAAGGTTTGCATTCGCCTGAATTGCTTGAGTCAGGACCTTAAGAAAAAGAAAATTGAGTGAACAGGGAGGGACTGATTTCAGGAATATATTTCTATTTGTACATCCACGTTGCTGATTATTGTTATCTAAATAGTTCCATAAAATGCCACCCCTTGGTGCTCGACTGTAAAGCGGAAATTTGTTTTATTGAGTAATCTTTCTTCTGCTTCCCTCTTTCATTGAAACATTCACTTCCTTAAATCTAACTTATCGGTAATGAATTCCTGTAACTGAGAACACTTGTGACCATCTGATTTCAAGAATAGCCTAACCTACAAACTTAGTTATCAAAATTCAATGTTGAACGGAAATGCTTCCCCAGATGTCAACAAAATAAACATTGTCTTTATTTTTCTACTCCTCATTATTTTTTTTTTAATAGTAATGTAAGACAATTATCTGATTGAAAAGTTTTTTTTGGGTTTCCTATCTAAATATCGAACCAAATAGCAAAAAAAACCCAAAAAATATCAGTTGATCTTTGAACTCTTTTACTGTTTTTTTTTTTTTTTATTTACTTGAAAAATTCAACATTTTTTGCTATTTTATAAACCTGGTATTCGAAAGCTGGCACGTTAATTATACTTTTATCAAAAAGCTTAACATGCGTGGGACAGGTGTTCGATCTTGTTAGGACTCTTAAGATTTTGAGGATGATTTTTTGAGGATGCTACTCTCGGGAGCAGGAACTACATGCCTAGCCTTTCACGTTTTCTGAGTTTATAATTAATGGGTAAATATGACTGGTAAGTTTATCAAGGGCCAAACGGTTGTCCCATTGATGATAGCTCAAGGCGTGAAAGGAAAAAAACTATGCATTCTCTACATTTTTCTTTTTTATGAATCTTTTGTGTTTATTTCCTTGTTAAACTAAATTCACGATAATCCTGTACAAGAGACCCAACACTCTCAATTTTCCTTTTTTTCTTTGCAGATCTACTGCATAAGTCCGAGATATAAACAACACTGCTACAACATGAGCCTTGAGGATCAGAATAGCTTATCTTTTAAATATAGCACGATAGATAAGCAGCTGAAATATTTACACTTGGACTTAATGGACAAACTGAATGCATCACCAATTCTGTGTCGGTTTGTCAATTACCAATGGAAAAAAAATAAAAACAATCTTTTGATGATCTACTGACCTTAACACAGATAGAGAATTTCTGGAGTTAAATTTATTTTCTGTGACTGATTTTAATTTCCCGCTCCAGATATCGCATTGGGAAGAAGTCCATAAATAGTCATCAATTCAGCTGAAGGCAGATTTTTCAAATTTCATTTTAATACTTTTGCCTGAAAGAAAGCTAAAAAAAAAGTAGTAGGCGTAGAAATATCTGCAGGAACTTAGGACCTAATTTCTCGATAATCGAAATATTCTGGAAATTGAAATAGCAAAAAAAAAAAAAAAAAAAAGAAAGCACAAATTAAAGTAAAATTATAATCGTAAAATTTGATTTTTTTTTCTTTTGATATTTAAGATTACACTAATTCTACGGACCAATTAAATTTGTTATTTAAAGTTATTTAAAATATTAATATTTTATTTCGAATTTAATTTTGTTAATTTTAACTTTATTTTAAAATTGATGAATTTGAAATAAGTTTGTATTCAACGGTAAGCTGATATCAAGACGCTTATTTCTCAGAAATTTTTTTTATTTTAATTTACTATTACACTGAAATTTCAAGAAGATACGGTTACTAGTTCAAAGCGCACTAGATATAAGCGTGTACGACTGGGCGCCATAGTGAAACGAACAGAAAACAATTTTCAAGAGGACTCATCTTTTAACCCGGTGTTTTCGGGTTCAAAAGTTGTTGCTCGGAAGTGAAGAAACTCACGCATAAACAGACATAGTACAACACAACATTCATTGGCAATGCAATCTAATTTGTCTATCGTTCTTTGAGAAATTAGACTTAAAAAAATAGGAAAGTTGAGGGGGGGGGTTCCTACTACTTCCCCTCCTAGTTAACGCATCTGAAAATGATACTTAGGCCGATCAGAAATTTGCACCTTATTTTGTTTTTGCACTCAAGAGAGCTGTTTGTGGGATGTTTCCATTTTAATACCCCCCCCCCCCCCCCCCCCAAACCATCCAACATGTCTTTGGAAAAAAATGAAACGATTTTTTTTTTTGGTTAGTTTATCCCCCCTCCCAACAATTCCAAATTCCTGGACATGCCTGTGCCTCTGAATTCTACTATGCTAAAATTTATAATACAGTATTATAAACTAAAAAAAAAGGCCATCGAAATACCTGAAAACTAGTGCATCTTCGAATACGCAAATGAATAGTTATTAATGCACCCTGCTTGCATTTCCAATAATAATGAACACAAAACAACATTATATATCATCTTATAACTTCTAAGATGGTTTGTATAGGTTTATACACGCGGTTTATTACACGTTTCCTAAAATATGATAAATTTAAATATCTATAAACAGATATTTGAAATGTCTAAATTATTTCCTGTAGCCATATTTTCCTGTTCACAGTTACAGATGCTCTAGGAATATTTATTCGTACATTTTCCTTCGATATTATCTATTCCACTAATCCTTTTTTTATTTTTATTTAAAATAATCATTTTAATAAAATCTTTTGTATTGTAGGTAAAAACTTAAAGCTATTTTTTTAATCTTTGTAGTATCTTATTAATAATTTATTACTAGATAATATTTATTATTTAGAATATTTAATTTAATAGAGAATATATAATTTAATAGAGAATATATAATTTAATACATTTTATATCATTTTCATACTATTCCTTAAAAAATCAATTGCATATTTATTTAATATTTTTAAATATATTTTAATAAATTAATTTTGTAAGTATTATTTGTATATACAAGATATATTTTAATACTAATTTATTATTTATATACAAATAATAAATACGATTAGAATATAAATGTGCACAATTTTTTTTTAATTCATAAATGAAGATAAATTTTAGAGAAATAGAGAAATAAAAAGCAATACAGCGAAAATTCCAAATGACAACAAAACAAAAGTAATGATAGATTCACGTGTTTCCGAAAGCCCAGAAACAAGAGCAGATCCGATCTGGTTAAACAGAATTAAGGGTAATGGGTCAGCACTGCAAAGTTTCACACGCCGTTTCCTGAGAGGAATGTGGAACGGTGAAATCGATATTATTATTATTGACATTCTTTCAGTATAGGCGTATGTGTGTGTTGTAGAATGAGGTTCTGATGAGTGCCACCACGTGGTTCAGGACAGAAAGTGATAATAAATGCGCTATAACTTCCGTA
>JAFIDM010000007.1:37752880-37775861 GCA_023159025.1 Thereuonema tuberculata | reverse complement strand
GCCGCTGATGAAGTGAATGTAATTAGAAGCCGTACATTCACAGAAACAGTTTTCTGAAATTTGTATTGGGATTTTAAGTTTCAGATAGCTGTCCGGCTTGGCTATATATATAAATAATTAAAAAGATACTATCGATAACTTTTTAATTTCAATATCTGCTGAATAAAAACAGTATTCATCATTTTCAGTATGTCATCAATAATGATAATAATAATAATAATAATAATTGAATCCGGAATATTTTATAAATTGACTAAAGCTGATTAATTTTAAACCTATCAAACCGGGTGCAAATTAATGGGTTACATAAAAGGATTGATAAGCGTTGTTCAAGACGTTACAGAAATCCTTTCGTTTCTAATGGAGTTTATGGGAATTTTGATCGCTTTCTCGCAATAATTTCTCAATAATATTTAATAAGAATTCAGTAAAAAAAGTAATCATGCGATAAACGTTTCAACATTTACAGTTTTCTTAGCATTATGAACAATACCAATACAAAAGAGATCTTCTATCGATTAAAAACATCGTATTTATTTCATTTATTTATTTATTTATTTATTTATTTATTTATTTATTTATGGGATTTCAGTAGACATAGCTACTTGGATTATTTGTACTGGAAACATTATATATTGTCACTACATTCTTTATTTGATGATGAATATCTCTTATGCGTGGTCTCGTGCGCAAGGCGGGGGCCTCTCACGAGCCACATGTGTCGGACCCTGGGTTCGATTCCCGGACGTGGCTTGGTTGTTTTAATTTCCTTACCTGTGTCTGTCAGCCTATTTTTCACTTTCTCTTCGGTCTGAAGCCATTCCATAATGACTACCTGAGGAAGGCAACGGGAACGCAGGTGATTCTATGAGAATTCTTGCGAATTTCGTAGTATGTGAACCAGTACAAGGAGTGAATTACTGAAAAAAAAAAAAACAACTCTTAAACCCCTTCTCAGTCTCTGAAACGTCGCCTGTTCGGAATCAAGGAATTGTAGGTATTTTCTATATTACTAAACAGACCGATGCATACTTCTAATAGTAGACTTCTGTCTTTTTTTTTTTTTTTGAAATGTAAATTTAAGTTTTATTCTTGCACCTCTCCTTTTGTTCCGTCACCCACATGTTAGTGTCGTTTTTGTTTTGTTGTGTCGTGTCCTCACCTTGAAGATGGTCTCCCGTGGGAGACTGAAACCGTTGGTGGGAAAGTGATTAATATTTGTATTATTATTATTATTAAATATATATATATATATATATATAAATTCGTCTTTACTATTATTGTCCACCTTGTGCATTCTGTTGTTTTCCTTCATTTATAAATTTCTTCTTGTCTGTCTACAGAATAAATAAAAAAATACAAATATCTTTAAGATATAAATAGTTTTAGGGCTTTTTCTTTAGCGCTAATTCATCGACCTACATCTTCGAAACGCTTCCCGTCCATTAAAGGATAAGTGAAGATCATCGAGAGAGAAAAAAATACCATAAATAAAATTGTAACTCCAATTATTTGACTTTTGCCCTTTTGCTTTGGCGCCGATTTCCAGATTTGCGCTTGATGTAATTGTACGTCCTTGGATGGCACCAACTGTTTGATCTGCAATTAGATTACGGCTTATTTTTTAAATCCTTGGGACTCATTTTCGTAATATCCTCTGATTAGCAATCTTTATCAAAATCTGATTTAAAAATACAAACTAATTTATCAAGAAGCTTATATTAACAGACAAGAAGTAAATAAAAATGATTTCCTTATTATTGTTGTTTGTTTGTTTTTTATTTTTTTAAAGTCACACTTTAAGTTTAATTTAATATAATTTCTATGGAATCCTTTAAATATAAAAGTTAGATTTTCAGATTTCATTCTATTATTGCCACTCACGAAAGAAAAATAAAGAATGGGTAATTGATTGTTCAAGTCAGATTTGTGAGCGCCATCTATTACAGAACAACGGAAACTTTGTTTCTATGTTATTCTGTAATTGTTGCACTTTTTGTAATTATCAGAGCTATTTTCTGAATTGCAGATCGAAATATGTGGGATTCGACGATCGATTTCAATTCAACTGTTTGTCAAATGTAGCACATCACGAGTAATTGATCGGACTGCCATGCCCATAAAAGGCAATCAATATTCTCAGCCAATGTCTTTATGTATCTTTTCAAACTATTAGTAGGTCTACTTTTTCATTTTAAAATTTGTTCAAATTAACAAAGTTTTTTAATATATAATTATTTATTTATTTTCGATAACTGTGATCTGCTGATGATGATTGTTTTCAACTTATGGCTTTATAATTGATTCATTTCGTTGTTAATGTCTATCTTCTGAATGCTCATTTGTTTCATTGTTGTGTTAATTACATCTGTCAGGAGATGAAATCTAATTGGACAACTGCTCCGGAGAGCACTTTGGAAGGTGAAGCAGCAAAATAATTCGATAGTTTTTCCTCTTTTTTTTGGTTGGAAGATAACATATTCGTGCGGCATTTTTATCACTCCGGACTTCAAAAGACGCCGCTACATAGACGGTGTCGTTAACAATTGAACTAAATCCAAAACTTTGATTATTGTATTCAATTTATTCCGTAGACTTTTGTACAGTAGTGTTCAACTTTTTTTGTTTGTGTAAAAAAATTATGTATCCTCAAGGTTATTAAATACATAATTCCAAGTACTCAATTTACCTGTACGTAATTATAATTATTCATAGGGTAAACATCTAAAATAAATTGTATAAGTTACACACACAATATTTTTTGAAGAATTAGTCAAATACCTATTACTCATTTTCTATTGTTTAAAAATTATTAAAGGAATCAAGATACATCTGAATTGAAGCGTTTGAATAAGTAAAAAGTTGTTTCAGTAAATCAAAATTAATCTTATGATTTTATCAACTTTTCAACGTATTCTTAGATGTCTTCTATACTCTGTCCAAAGAAGCGTGAGTTCTGGACAACTAACCACGCCCACACGCGCGCCCATCCTACCTGTTCTTCCCTGAGTTTCTATTGGGCCTTTTTCTACAAACCAAAATGTTTTAAACTATTACCTTTACTTAATTTTTATTATAATTAATTCTACACATCATTCCTTGCAAAAAGAGTCCAAACACGGTGCAATTGTGATACTTCTAAGCATTTTAATGGCCGTTTATATTTTTTAACCCACTGACCATTAAAATGCTTAGAAGTATCACGACTGCACCGTGTTTGGACTCTTTTTGCAAGGGCTCATATGTAGAATTTAATAATTGTAACAAAAATTAAGTAAAGGTAACAGTTTAAAAAAATGTAGTTTTTTGTAGAAAAAGGCCCAATAGAGACTTAAGGAAGAACCATTGCCATCAGGTATGATGGGCGCGCGTGTGGGCGTGGCGGTGCGAGAGTAGGTTAATTATCCAGAGCTCACGGTTCTTTGGACAGAGTATAGTATCTCTAGATGTACGCGTATCCCAGGTTGAATATCACTGCTTTTGTACGATAAATACTCTCGTTGTATATTAATGTGTATGAGCGTGCTTGGATACGTCCATCAGCAATGAAATTTCGCAACAATTCGCACATGCGTTGCCTGGCAACAGGAGTATTGTTGCTTGTTCTACTCTGTCCGCAACAATGGAGTTTCGCACGTGCGTTGCCAGGCAACAAATTTCCGATTATTACAAATGGATTTCGATACTCAATGCATGTAATTTTTAGAATTTAAACTTACTTTATTTTTAGTTTAAATTTAGGTTTTAGTTTAGTTGATGGAATTTGTTTTTTTTTTTATAAATTTCCGACTGTTACAAATGGATTTCAATATTCTATTGCATTTATTTTTTAGAAATTAAAATTTAATTTATTTTATTTTTAGTTTGAAGTTTTAGGTTTTAGTTTATTTGATTTTTTTTATACAGAAATAAAATGCCTTTTTGTTGTTTTTTTCCGTTACATGTGCGAGGCTTCCGGAGCGAAGCAACGGGTAGCCGCCTAGTACATTATTAAAATCTTATAAGGGTTCCACCACACCCACATTGACCTTTAAAGTAGTAATTCTATTTTTCAAACACCTTTTCTATTATTATATGATGACATTAATTAACATTAACCTATATCATATAATGTCTTCAAATTATCGGATCGTTGCTAGGAGGTTTATGAACTTGACTTTCAGAGTATATCTCTATGGAAACCGAAATACCGGACGATTCTTGTTCTCGGAAAGGAGTTGTTCCTGATGATGCCGGATTAGCGAATCGAGATTTGGTCTATACTTTCGTAATTAGTTCTATTAGAATGACGAGAAACCACTGGTGACATTTAAAGAAAGGAAACTGTGTGTAGGAGGAAGTCGTACCGCGAATCGGCGAGCTTTTGAGAAAAGAGAGAGAGAGGATTCAGTGGAAGCGATTAGCCAATATCGGATGTTTACCGCCAGTAGCTGGTTTGCTTCGGTTACAGGATCAAATGGATTACGATACGAAGGAGTCACCGTAATCTTTCTTTTTTGCATTTCATTCAATTTTCAGGGAACCATTTTAGAATCATTTCAAAATGACCTGTCAAACTTATGGTTATGAATTTCCAAAGATTTGGAAAATAATAATATAAAAAAGTAATTAAATATAGAGACCATAACGCACTTCTCTATGCACATATATTAATAATTAAAATTAAAACAAGGCGACGTTTCAAAGTTCGAATACTAGAACTTTGAAACGTCGCCTTCTTTTAATTTTAATTATTAATATATGGTAAAAGTGCGTTATGGTCTCTACGTTTAATTATTTTTGTACCTGAACGTTAAAACAGTTTAATAAATTAAAAAAAAAAAAAAAAAAACTTTTATTAAATGAAAAGTTAATGAAATTTACTAAATCATAATAAGAAAACAATGTATGGAATAATATTAATGGTCGAAACAATGTCGATTTCAAACACTGGAGTTGGATTGTCTGAAAAGTGGCAAGTTAACGGAAAAAAAAAGGCTTTTTTCAAATGTTCAATAAGTATAGAGTTCCTTTAATCAAATCAAAAACAAAAGCAGCCAACGCAAAACTAAAAAAAAGGCATATATCTCGTCAATAATACAAATGCTTATAATAATTGGGTTATTTTTTTTTCTTGTATTATCGGGAAGGAAAAAAAAATCAACCTTGGCCCTAGTACTACGGTAGGGACCTTTACCTAGTATTATAGCCTATTTGTACTAACTGTGGTACAACAGTCAAAATAACCTTCTGTAATATTGTAATGGCCTTTGTGGGAGGGTCTTTTTGGATCTAAAGACAACGAGTCAAGTATTCTAAAACTGAACTGAATTAATTTAGTACATGAAAAACATGCGTTTCTATAATATTTACAAAGCTTGATTTGATTGGAAGATTAATTAAAAATATATAGAATGATTGGATGAAAACATAACGAACTTAAATTAATTGACTGATTTAACGGAAAAGAATTTAAAAATAAATAGAACATCAGTAATTAGGAAAAAGAAAATGAATGTTTTAAAATAAATACCTGTTAACGATTAAAATGAATAAAATACAGATAGACTTTATAAATAATTTCTACAAAAATAAAAATAGACATAAATGATTTCTAAAAATATTTACATAGAAACTGTTACAATATATCTATCTATATATCTAATCGTTTATAAAACACAATTGTCTACTTTTGGTATCTGAAAACATACTGGAGTATCTACTGGAGTATCTGAAAACATACAAGTTTAACTTATATACCCGCACTGTAAAATTGTTAGAATTGTGGCATTCAATAGAAAACTCCCATCAGCCCCCGCGCCATCCAACGTTTAAAGATGGCTGGCGTTCGCCTCGATTGAAACTGACTCCTGTGATTTTGACGATGAAGTAGCTTATTTATTCCTATTAAATATTCCGAAAATAATGTTGAATAAGTTTACTTCCTATGAAGATTCTTATCGGGACATTTCGTATCGGCAATTAAAAAATTCTGTCCACGTGTATTTTTTCCCTTCCGTGGAGGCTGCCATTTTGTAACAAATTGCGCCTATGCACAGACATCCGGAAGTGACGGTTATTGTTGTTAACCAATCGCAGCCACTTTTATAAACACTTTTTATTTAGCGAACATCAGTAAAGGACTGACGAAACATTCGTTGGTGCACAGCAACTTTTACTTGGCGGCAGGTTATTCACTATCGCTTCCATAACTAATGACTGCTTCGTTTGTTGGGTGCACTCGGCCCTAAGTGAATCTTTCATTGATTGGTTTTGGTCGTAAGACTCACAGCTATTGGCTAAATTTCTATTAAAATTAAGAGAGCTATCGAAGTAACTAAAAGTAAATTAAAGTTTAGGTCTTCTAAGTAAAATAAGCTCATTAGTTGCGGAATGACTGCGTGGAAATGGTTTGATTGTTTTACTTCCCTAACTCCTTATCTACAGAATGGAATTATTCCAAATCAACTGGAATCTTTTCCTCGAACAACTAAAACTACCATTAAAGTTTCATCATCCTGCAGTAAATAGTTTTGAAATAATCTTGATAACCCATGATAACGAAAAAAGGAATCAATTGGATTTAGTAATCGCTTTGTAAATTTATTTATTTATTATAATTTTTTTTATTGTAACCCTTAAAACAGCGACCTCATTCGGGGCAGCTATTAGGGTTCCCGTGTATTTGTGTCTGTGTATATACAGCCATTCCACAGCCGAGAGTCGGAGAACCATGAGTTACATCTCGTTTGACTCCCCGTGGTCCGGAGGTTTGTTAACACTATACTGGTTTTAGGTGGCCGGATCAGGAAAATTGAGGGCTATCTATACTAAATCGACTGTGAATGTGATATCGTCGATTCAATTTACTCAAGGGTCATCCGAATGATGCAAAAATGAACAAGAGTCAATCGATTTACTATTGACTTGTTTATCTCTCAGATGTAAGTTAGTTTTGACGAGTCCTCAAAGAATTTCGTTAAAATGTGGGCCCTTAAAATTTGCTTTATTTTTTTTTTTTTTAAGTCGTGAGAAGAATGTATTTCTGTCAGTACTATAGTTGATAAGTTTCATTTTCTAAAAAAAAAAAAAAGGCAATTCACATTTTCTTAATGTATCCGAATCCACTGAAATTCACAATTAAGCAGATGTTAAAATTCATTGTTAGATATTGATAGTGCTTTTTTATGTGAAAGTTTTGACACTTTCCACTCGCGAATCGGATTTTCCGACAAGGACCCTTTGGGAACTAAAGGAAATCACTTGTCCGTAAGAATGTATGCCAAGTTCACTGGTTCAAACGTTATTTAGGGAAAGAAGGACGGGACAAATGGACACACATACGGAATCAGTGATTTTACAAGCCTTACTTCTCTACATTAACGACGTTAATCAAACTTATACCACCATTTGGTAATATGTTTATGATTCTCACATTAAAACACATTATTGCAAATCTGTTTACAAAATTTTTTGACAATCTATTGCGGTTAAATATGTTATAACACGGACATATCCATACAAAATGATTTAGAGTATGATCTAAAATAATGATATAATGTCACTTTGTTGAGTCAATGAATAACAAAGATTGGTTAATGATATTCCTTATTGTTAGTATTCTTATTGTCGTTTAAGTTTATGATTTGTACCTTTTTCAGATGTTTTATTTCAATTTGTACATCTGATGACGAGGAAAACCTCGAAACATGTTACGGCATAGTAATTTTTATTATTATTTTTGAAGCTCTTGTGTCTATGGTCCTTTTCTCATTATATGCTACACAATATGAAGGTTAAATAAATGAAACAGTCAAAATTACAAGATAATCACTCCCTGAATTAAAACGAAACACGTTAATAAAACTTAACAATTACAACACAGTTATCAAGGCGGCAGAGGATGCGGAAAAACTTTATCTCACTCGCGGATCGTGAGATTGTTGGATCCAAGCAGAAATTCATGCAAAGAAAAAGAAAAACAAATGATCAAAAATATTAAGAAAGTGAATAAGAGTATAACCAATGGTGAAATTACAATCATAAAATTAAAACTAATTTTCTCATTGCTTCAAAATATCTAGATAAGTTACGTATATTAATAATTATAAGTTTTTTATCAAAATTCGTAACCATGACGAAAACGTTTAAGCATACATCATGTTATTGATATAAAAATAGAAAGGGATTTTTTCAGTAATTAAACTGAAAAATTTTGGTGTGCAAAATTAAACTCCTTAAAAATTGTTGAATTGTTATTTTTATTCCTCTTCATGAATGTAATTAAAAAAATATATTGCAAACTTTTTTTCACGTCCCAGCAACAATTTTTAAACAATAAAATAAATCAACCACCACTGGACAGTAAATACTGTTCGTTTTCGTTTATGAGAGCATTCAACGCTTTTGCGCATGCGTCAGGTCTCCTTGGATTTCATGAAAACAGGGTTGAGGAAAAATAAAGAGAGGATATTTACTTTCTATCAGTGTTAGTTTACTAGTAGCTGCGTTCTATTTGCGCTTTTCGGGAAAGAATTATGGAAAGAATAAATACTATTGCAAAAATAACAGATACTAAAAGAAAAACAGGTCTTATGAAAGTGCCCATCTCAGCGTATCACCCCTTTGCGGAGTAGAATCGTCTGTGCTGTTATAGCTCTCGCTTTTCAAAACGAACAGTATGCTTTCGCACACTGAGCTAACATCAATTGGAATCCTGGACACCTGTTTATCCTTATTACGAATCATCAGCAGAATTTAACCTAGATGTTAGTTGCGCTCCCGGGATTGGCCAACGACAACAAAAACAATCAAATAAAAAATAATCCTGTGAAATCCACGATACTAATTCCTTGTCACTGAAAGGCACTAAGGAATTTAATTATAAATAAGATGCTGACGCTGATGATTTCTAATAAGAACGAAACAGCTGTTCAGGTTTCCTGTTGATGTTGGTTCAGTGTGCGAAAGCATATTTACTGTCCAGTTGTGGCTTTTTCGTGATTTATGAATTACTACGGACGTTAAATATTGCTAAACAATAACAGTTTAGGTTTTAATCAAAGAAATTTTTTGATAAATCTGTATTTGATATCAACAAAAAACAACAGTCTCTGTCTTTGGGTTTTGTCACTTCTTGTTTGTTTTTTTTTTTTTTTTTGGTGCTTGAAAACTTTTTATGAAGAAATTGACTTTTTGAAAAAAGATCTTAAGTGAGTGAGAAAAACAAATTTTTAAATGTCAAATAATAACAACAGTAATCACAATAAAATATTTTTTTCACTGTACACTTCTATAATTAGATCACGAAGAAAACTTTTAATTAAATTAAGTGTTGGAATTTATTTCCCTAAATAAAATCCTCCAGTGTCATAAGGTATGCTTAGCTTGCTTTTCTGCTATAAATTATACTTCCGGATATTCCGGTCGGACCGGACCTATGAGGACAAGGATTCCTTTTTCCCGAAGGTCATTTCCCCTTTTCTTAACGGAACCCTTTAGGCCCTGCCTGAAGCAATAAATACACAATTCAAAAGGAGAGGATAAAAAAAAAGACATACGTCAGTTTTTTGGACGTAACCGGATTCCTTTCGAGGTTAAACTGAAGATGAAAGAATTTCGCCAACCCTTTCTTTGTCTGATTCATTTCGCCGAATGCTTTTTATTGAGGAAAAGCTACTAAAGGAACGGGCAATGTTAGTGGCCAAAATTTCTGTTGTAATTTCAGACTTGTAATGTGCAAAATAAGAAGAAAAAACAAACAACAGTGAAAAAGCAAGCGAAACTGAATTGAATTATTGTATTATACTAAATCGTTGCTTCGCTCCGAAAGCCTCGCATATGTAACACAAAAAACAAACAAACAAACAAACAAACACAAAAACATTTTATTTATTCAAAAAAAAGAAAGAAAAAAATACTTAAACTAAAACTAAAAATATATTAAAGTTTAAATTCTAAAAAATGCATGCAATAGAATATGGAAATCCATTTGTAACTGTCTTGAATCTGTTGCCTGGCAACGAAACTACATTGTTGCGGACAGGGTTGCCCAAGCAACGATACTCCCGTTGCCTGGCAACGCGCGTGCGAAAATCTATTGTTGCGGACAGTGTCGACCAAGCAACAATGCTCCTGTTGCCAAATTGTTCGAATTGTTGCGAAATTTAATTGTTGATGGACGTACGCAGGCACGCGCACGCACATTTTTTTTTTTAAAAATACAGAGAGACTAATTGCCGCATATTATTAGACGTCCATAGACATTTGTCATCAGTAAAAATTAATTGTTTCGCTTCTAATTTTCTTTTTTTTTTTTTTTAAATGTGAAATTTTATCACCCTTACCTCTAAGTTTGTACTGTGCTAAATCCCCGAAGTACACCATTGTGAATCATTTAACTTTTCAAATTTGTGCGTGAAGATGAAAACATTTTCCCGTAGAGAAGTCCAAGATTTCCCGTAAAAATTTACCTGGAGAAAAGCCCAAAATTATTCACAAAAATTTTCCCGTAGAGAAATCCAAAATTTCTCATAAAATTTTTTCCCCATATCTACCTTCCTTCTACTCACAGGAAAATCAGTTTCAATTAGATCCTTACACGTATATTTGTGATAAAAATACTGTTACTTGACCCTCCCCCCCCAAAAAAAAAATAATAATAAAATAAAACAAAAACAATCTGATATTATTCATTCATATTTCTTCAATTTTAAACTATTTTATCTCCGGTAACTCCACGTGGTAGATTTATTAATTTACAAAAATGAAACTCGCCCACATGTAAGAGGTTGATTGAGCAATTTTCTTTTGTTCTTTTTATCGCTTTCCACGAATGATGACAGAACTGAACTGCAGGCTTAAAAAACCTTCGATAAGCCTCTCCTTATCTGCAGTTGACAAGTAAATAGTGCCTCGTTATTTAACTGCATTCCAACCTACATGTTTCTAAAGCCGCTACTATTTGTCAACAAGTTGTGGGTCCACATTTCAACGCGACCTAATAAATCTACAAAAACAAGACGGAATTATTTTTCTTATGTAAATTTCCTTGATATTGAGAAATGACACTTGGAATGCAAAAATCATTTCACCGGAGTAATAATTAGTTTATCAACTAAAAGACGTGTTTTAAAAATTATTGAAATCTTCAAGGAAAATTTCTTTTCGGCTGTTGAATTTATTGTGTATTTTAGAAAGTGTGTCTGTCTATCTGTCAGGGACTTTTCAAAATTACAAAAGCTGTGATCTAAATTATTGTCTAATGTTATTTGGAGAAATGAAAAAAAAAAAATACAATATAAATTAATGCTTTTAGACAAAAGCAAAGCGGTCCCATAATATGCTCAATTTTATAAACAAAATTTGTTCAGAAGGGTCGATATTGGGGGGACGTCTATCGCCGTTTTCCTCTTTATCGGAAGCGATCACTTTTGACCCCCCCCCTCCCCCAGCATCTGGTCAGGGAGTGGTCCTAAAGGTCTGATTTTTTTGGATGTGGTCACCTACTTTGATGCTGAACACAATAGTGAAGGTTTCATTCTAATATCTCTAACCGTTTGGCCACTACAGAGTGTGACATCCAGCAAGCATACCACTTTTGACTCCCCAACTTCCGGTCAGGGAGTGGTCCTAGAGGTCTGATTTTTTGGACGTGGTTACTTACTTTTTGAATCTGAACACAATGGTGAAGGTTTCATTCAAATACCTCTAACCGTTTGGCCACTACAGAGTGTGACATCCAGATAGCATAAAAGCAAGAGCGATCTCCTGTTTTACAGGTAAGCTGTAATCTAGGGGCAGCTAAAAAAATACTTCGAAATTTATACATCTTGAGATTTTGCGCTAAAACTCTGCTTCTCTTTATCTTTATTTCCACAAAAGTTGGAAGAATATTGTAATAAATGTCAATGGGTGAGACCAAGTTGTTTACTAAGTAACATCCTAGTACAGCTGATTCTTAAGGCGATTTTCAGCTTGGAGCATCATCAGTAAACAACCAGATCTCGATACACAGGCCTATAGGAAAAATCGTCGATGCGTATAGTGTGCACATGAATTTTCTCGCCAGTTATCCTTTTGGCGAGTTGTTTATTGTTTATTTTAGCTTTTCAGACTCTACATTGATTCCAACGATATTGTAATGTTGTCAGTAAAGCACAACTACATGAACTGCGCTCAAAGCAAACGTAATTTTGTAGTCTGTTATTTGTACAATAAGCAAAATATTCCTAACATTGATATTACCCAATACAAATATTGTTTAATATGAAACTCGTGGACATAATGCATTGTTGTTTGAGTTGCTGAAGGACAGTCTTTTGGCAAAATAACCTTTTAACATTGACATATAAACATCAAAATCTAACAAAGGATCTACAATAGAATAAATTAACTTTTTAGACATCAATTTCTGTGTCTCTTTGCATTACTGAGTGAATTACAAAGAGCTTCACTAAAATAATCTTTACAGTGTATGTGTAAACACAAACAGGCTTAAAAAAGTAGATTGTACAAAATGAAATGCAAGTACATCAGTGAAATGCAAGTGAAATGCAAGTACATCAGTGTTTTATATTCTGAAGTATATTTAAAAGGCAGTGCTTCGACTATTCTGTAACTTAAAACAGTCAAAAACACTGAAATCTAATTAGGTCTCCATTGTATTAATTATATACTGTTAAGTGCGAATTTTTATTTGGCATTATTGTCTGAATTATCGTGTAAGATATTATCGTAGACATAAGATTATTGACGTAGACGATATACAGGGTGTCCCAGGAGGAAAGATCAATATTTTGGGAGATCATAGCATCGATCATTTTAAGCAGTATAGACTCTTCCCCCCCACCCCACCCCCAATTTGTTCAATCACTACTAATTTCCTGACCCGGCCACGTAAAACAGGAAGACGTAGGTTCTTCTGACAATCCTCCCGGCCATAGAGAGCCCAACGAACTCAAAGGGCTCCGACTCAGGGTTTGGATGTGGAAGGTATTACTTACACCTATACAGTACAAAATAAAAATAAACTTAATTACAGAGATGACACTCAATTTCAAAGACCCATAACGAAGCAAACTTCGTCTGCTTAGTAACAATATTAAGACTTAATACTCTATGTTAAAAATAAAGGATTTTGAATTATGAGGAAAAAAATTTGAACCTTCTGTGATTGCCGGTTTTTTTTTTTTTCCTTTAATTTTATTCTTCGATTAAGGGATTACAAATAGGTTGAAAATATAAACAAGATACATTTACGTTACATTTAAATGTCATTATTATTTCACTCATTTCGCTAATTCTTGTATTGTCATATCTGTCTCTTATAATGAGCTTCTCTGAGGGTAGTTCATTCGGTCACGATATAACCCGTGAATACTTTTAAAAAAGTTGGGATCCCACAATGCAGGCCTGTAGAAACTAAGAAAATACAGCATCATTTCGATTGCTTGCCAATAGGAACCATTAAGGTCGTAAGGTCTTGTAAGCCCTACAAAATATGTCCCCGGTCCCGATTCGGAGGCCGACTGATCATCGAACCCGACTCCTTCAGTCACTTGACAAGCATTCTTACTTGTTAGACTTGTCTATTGGCAAAATCCTCAGACCACAAACTAATCTGATAATTGATAATTTTCACGGCATGTTCTGCTATCATTCAGACCACAGGAAATATAATTAAATTTGCTACCAAAATATAGCTTGTGGCCAACACACATTACAACGAAACTATAAACTTATATACATATTAAAAACGTAGGTACTTTCAAAGTGGTCTACACTTCTCTGTCAATGATTGTCACCCTTGACAAAGTGTAAACCACTTTGAAAGTACAATATGTAGGCTATATAAGTTTATAGTTTTATTTTAAAGTGTGTTGACCACAATTCAACTTAATTCAGTTTTTCTAATTTGGTGGTTTTAAGCAGAGATATGAAGTGCAATATTGAAAAGCGAAAAACATTTTCTTGTTTTACTGCAGATGGGAAATTCTCCCCCCCCCCCCCCCCCATTTTTTTTTTTTTTTTTTTTTTTAGCTTTAAAAAAAAAATGATAGATATGGAGCGTGAACTTGACTCACTGTACGAGGGGCACAGTTTTCGCCTGGAATCGCAAGGGCGTCAGAAATAAACATTTAAATAACAAAAAAAGAAGTCAGAATACTGAAAACGAGGCTGTTCAAATTCCAGCGAAAGTTGGTGCTCCCAAATATGGGCAAACGGCATTCCTGGACAATTAACGCGAAATTGGGCGATCGACGCCTCGGCTTTGTAAATAGAAAGATACATAGAAAGGAAAAAACAAAGAAGAAAAAAAAAGTTAAAGCACGCGCGTGCATTCAGCTGTTGTCAGTTCCGCGTTCCTTCCAGAAAACGTGACGTAATTGTTGCTGTTGATTTCCGGTCAGTATCCCAGTTTTGGTGGGGGACTGGACGGAGCCTTATCCGCCTTCACAACATTGCGTGGACGGAAAATCACTAATTGATCAAGGTGGATAATTAAATGGTCGGGAGGTAATTTACTTCGCTGTTAGAAAATAGATGATTTACAATGCACTTAAGGTGAAAGAGCGTATTCAAAGAAGGAATAAACTGCATATTACAGTTTTTTTGTATGAAAATAATTATAATACTATAATTAATATATTATTAATAAAATAGCATAAATTTCATATTAAAATATTTTTTCAAAAATAATCTTAATACTACATTTATTATGTTATAATTAATTAAACGTAATAGTCAATACAAGGTAGACATATTTAAAATTTAGTGATGTTATGTTCAAAATAAAAATAAATAAGAAGTCTACTTTTGGCATTCAGTTTTGCTAAATATTTTTTTATTATTTCTATATTATTTTCCCTACGCCGCCATATTAAATTTAGTGAAAGGAAAAAAGAAAAAAAAAAAATAGGTATAAAAGTACGATAACTTGGAGACCATTAATATGCATGTCAATTTTTAAGAAGATCTGTTCAAAAGTTACCAGGGTGGGAGGAACACAAACAACATACAATGATTTTTATTCGCTCAGATACTTAAAATAAAAGATAACATGAGAAAGATGAAAGATACTTGCAGGAAAAAGATATGACAATATATGAATAGCGGTGGTTCTGCTTCCTAATATTGTACCGTTTGTAAATATACACAGACGAACGGGCTTTGGGGAAAATATCCATTGAACCGTGAGCATAAACAGCAAAAGGTATAAATGCACGTGTGCTTACAGTTATAGAGTGGATACAGTAATTGCTGGTGGTTTACTTCGATATTTTAATTGTCTATTGTTTTCTGATAATTTGTTTGTTGGTTAAAAAAAACACAAATTGTTAATTAAACTTCAGAATTGCCCTTATCTCGTTATTTATTATCGAATCTGCTTTTTTCCTTTTTTTCTTTTTGAAGCAATGATTTGGTCGCAATTTTTTAAATAATATCTCCATGAGGCTTTGAAAGCCCGCGCTTATCCTAGAAGGGCCAACGGAAGATAAGACTTTTGTGCTAATGGCTGAATAGAGGTAACTGCATAAATGATTGCATTAAGATGATTTTTATATAAGAAACTAGCTTAAAGTACCCGGCGTTCCCCCAAAGCCTGTTTGTCTGTTGATGTTTACAGACGGTACATTATCAGACGGAAGACCTTAGTGTTCTACTTGCTGCAGAAAAATATTCGTCTAGTTCCTATTGTCGCCACCAGGTGCTGAGGTGGTGCTATTTCAGAGATTTCACCTCTTATCACCCCTTTAGGAGTGAAAAGGTAGCCTATATTTTCCCCAGAGTGGTAGAGAGTATCTTTGCAAAATTTGGTTCCAATCAGTGAAGCTCTGTACAATTGTACACGGAACAAAAAACATACAAACTTCGATTTTTATATATATATGTATAAAAGATGTTAGTACTGTTATTATAAATAAAAGAAAATATCTGTCGGTATCCTGAAGGTAACTTCGTTAATGACTTAATAGCAAGAAGGTTCTTCAAAGAAATTGTAGCCTACTTTCTTTACAATGTTATTCCTTAAAATTTCTTTATCATTTTTCTTTAAATTGTGGGGGAAAAAAAAACTTACTTTTATTTTCAAATTGTAACATCTGCTGAATATAAACAAAAAAAAAAATTCTAATTTCTGTAAAAAAAAAAAATAATTAATTAAAAATTTCATTACCTACCTAATTGTCTACGCAGTCGATTAATTTTAATCGCGTCAACCACGCTCAAATTAAGGGATTAGCTAAGGATCATTACCTAAAACATGACAGAAATCCAATGTTTATATTCCAATATAATTTTGAGTGGGAATTTCTTTTTTTGTCACCTTCTCCGGCTACTTTCTCGCCAAGGACCCTTAAAACAGCTTTCAAATAGAAAAATTAGATCGTCTGTGGTCCTTAAATAAGCACACCAGGTTTCAAGAAGAACCGTCCAACAATTCAAAGATACTAGGGGGACAAACACAGATGGATTGATTGATTGATTGGAGGAACCAATCAAAGCAAGGAAAATAGCCTTAGTGGCGAAACAAAAAAAGCAAAAATTTGGTAAAAACTTTGATTTTTTAGTAACTCTAATTTCCTTCCATTTTTCTTTTTAAGTCACCTAAGTGTATCTCACTTTCTACGCTTATTTGTCTCCAATACTTTCATAACAACATGTTGTTTTTGTAGCCCCGACCATCACCAATTGCTAAGACAATGGCTGAAAGATGTCAAACACTGATGAAGGAATGAAAAGAACAGGGAAACACCTGAATTCCTCGCATAACACAGATAACAACATGTGTCTGAAGGTGGCACTGACAAACAAACAGGCATCTATCTCTGCATTATACAAAGGTGTTTCGCTGCCGTTGCCTTTATTTATACAGAGATTCTCCGATCATTGTCAAACAAACTGGAATCTGACTGAGGGACATAATCTATAGCTTTCAAATGAATCCGGGTAAACGATGAAACTGTTTACTCTCTCTTAAAGATGTAAGAAAAAGCCACTAACATAATTTCTTGCATTATCTAAGCAAGTAAATACAACATCAAGTTTCTATTCACTGAAATTATCGGGGGTTTTCTCCCATCTTTTGAATAATTATTTATTAAAAGAATGTAAATGTTCAGAATAACAAAATAATTCTATTTGTATTATAAAGTATATTTATTAAAGAATTGTAGATGCTTGCATTATTATAGCTATCTAAAATATCTACATAACACTATCAAATTTGTAATACTTTGAAAAATCTCATATAATGATTTATTGCGATGGATATATAAAAAATGCAAATACCGTTTAGAATCCAATGTTACATAAAATTAGGCGGAGTTAACTATATTTTTATAATTATTGATTATTTTTCGCTTAATTAATAATGAAGTTTAACAATATAATTAATGCATTATAATAACAATTTATTTTAAATTACTAACTTATTAAAATAAGTGTTTCTCGTATACAAACAAAATTTCATGAAAATATAGATTCATGTTACAATACTGATTTATCTTCTGTATTATAATAATTATATTTATTTCGGGTAAATTTGTATCCAAAGGTTAAAAAAAAAATCATAAAATAAAGGTTTCAACTTTGATTTATTTATTCTCGTTTATTTCAATTCTATTGGAAACCGAAGCAGAGTAGCATCTTTTCGGATGTTATCCAGAGAAGTTCGTGACATCCTCAAAAGAAGAAGAAAATCCTTCTCTCGAACTAATGAAAGATCGTAACTCAATTCTCAAACAACTAATCGAGCTTAAACAGGCATTATTATTAGTAAACAGGCATTATTAGTATTATCAGTTAACCATCTAATACTACACAAAAAATAGTATTAGGCAGAAGGATTAAAGTTTTGAAGTCTAGAGCAGGCAGACAAACTTTCCAAACTATCTTGAAGATTCAGTTATTTTGAATAACTTACGCGCTTGCAACTTACGTCTAAGTTGAAAAAGAGTTATTAATGTGTTACTCTCAGTCTGATTTGTGGAGTTTAGAAATCTAGAATAACTTCCGGAGAAAATGTGAGCACCCGGAGAAAACATACTTTCCAGACTGCAACGGACATTTTGTCTACGGTATTTTTTTTCTATAGAAAGTAGAGAAAACGAGGTATTTCGTTGATTCTCTAATAGAAACAGAGTTCAGTCCTAAACCATGTAAATTGTTTTTAATCTGTTAACTTCATGAATTGTCAATAGGTTGCATTCCTGCCGTTCTACCAAGAAGGAAATCACAATGGCGGAGAAGTTTGGAATACTAACAGCAACAACAACAAACAAAAAAAAAAGACGTTTAATTTCTTGAGTGAAATTAGAGAAAGAATTCTGTACGTATTCTAGGAAAGTAGGCCTAACCCTTACGATTCCAATCTAGGTCTTTGTCCTAGTCTCCTCATAACATCAATCAGTATTAGTTAAGCGCTTGTAACAAAAGTATAACACGTCCTTGTTCAATAGTTAAATTCTTCACTGCTCCAAGGAACTAGATATTAAAGGGTCAGTGTAAAAAAAAACCCACTCATTTTGCCCTCAGTCCTTCGTTACAAATAAACCAGGATATTTAGATCTTAGTTTCAAAATGATTTTATTTACTATGACAAAACTGAACATAAAAAAACTGGTTAATCCTATTTTAAAATAAAAAATAAAATAAAAATCTTTTTGAAAATATTTTAATTACATTAAGAAGACCTTATTAATAAATTTTCTTTTCTTTTGTTAATAATTAATTGAAATCAACATATATTTCTCTATTGACCTTCCAAACACTGTAGTAGTGATTTGCGTTTACAACAATGTCTTATAACAATGATTATTTTTTTTTACGCAATGTTACCTTAGAAATGCATTAAAAGATATTGAAATACTGATGTATGTTTCTCAGTATAACAACGATTTACCGTCTATATTTTACTTAGGGTGACCAGACGTCCCAATTTTTAACAATTTGTCCCGCGTCCCGCGGCGTTTTAAAATTTTTTAAATTTTTTTTTTGTCTCGATTTTTTTTTTTTTGGTTATTGAATTTCTTTTTTTTTGGTTATCGAACTGGAGATTCCTTTTTTTTTTATTTTGGTTGTTGAACTGGAGATTCCGTTTTTTTTTTTTTTTCCGCTCTTCCCCCCCCCCCCCCCCCTCGGTCAATGGTGTCCCGCTTTGCCAATGTAAAAATCTGGTCACCCTATTTTAATGCTCTGTAACAACAATTTGCTCTGTAATAACAATATGGTATCGGCTGCAAGTTAATAATGAAGTGCAACAATAATATATAAATTAATAATGCATTACAATAAATATTTATCGTATACAAACAAAACTAATCGAAAATACTTATTTATGTTAATCAACTTGTATAATTGGCTAATTTCGTCTGTCTGTCTGTAACTCGATATAATTAAGCTATTAAGATAGATCCAAGGTTCTCAATGGTACCATTAAATCAAGGGTACTCAAATTGGATGAAATATTAGTTCATTTTGTCATTCCATGTTGTTTCCATAAAATTTTACCTGAAATTCTAACAAAACATCTGTTCAAAACCAAATAATTTTGTTATCACTGCACCGATTTTAATGAAATTTGGCGTACTTATTCAGTTTTTTACGCTGATTTCGAAACTCAAAACCATTTTTGCCATAGAAGCTTCGTTCACAAGTTAGCACAGTATTTAGATTACATTTACTTTATATTTGATAGTTGATAATAAAATGATTTTTTTAGATTCTTTTATTTTTTATTTTTATTTGCTGCTAGTTTTACATAATTTAGTAATGCTTTCACAACAATGACTTATCTAAAATAACAATGCATTATAAAAATGGTCTATCCAAAGTATCAATACATGTTAACAACGTTTTATTTTCACAATTTAATAATGATTTATTGAATGTATTGCACATATGTGTAACAATTTATCTTACCATTATAACAAGGCTTTTACAACAAGCATTTCAACAACACAGGACATATGTTATTGTAAAGGGTGTTCCGCTAGAGACCATGCAGCCATTAGACCTTGCAGCCGGAAGTATAGGCTTCCAGCGATTCTCGACCAAGTTGCGGTCGGATGGTGAGATCGAAGCCCGCCTGCCTTTAACTCCGAGTAAGCAACCAGGACCCATTTGACAGGTGAACCATAAGGCACGTCTGAAAAAGAACAACCGTAAAATGCATAAACCATTCCCGGGAATTGAACCAGAGTTCCTCCACACCCCAATCCAATGCCTAAACCTCTGAGATACTGGATCCAAACATTGTATTATATGGATGCAATAAATACTGTTATCTACGATATTTTCATACAATTAAAAAGTAAAATTTAAAAAAAGAAAAAAAAAATTCTTGTTTTCATTAGTTACATTAATATTTCTTGTAACTGTCTTGAGAGAAATGTTAGCACTATATAGTTCAAGGAACACATGAATTTATTAGTCTACACCAACAAGACTTTCTACATTCCTCTCCGTTTTTAAACAAGTCAGCGATTTCGCTCCCCAACCCTTCCTACCATCGCTACACAAATGCAGAGACAGCTTTTATATAACGACTAAGAGATTGTTTCAAAATTACTATTTATTCTCAGAGGTACAACTACTTTCATTCTTGTTAGTTTTCTGCAGCTCAGTTTTGATATTCACTACACTTCATGCTTCCTTGTAAGCTTACTTTTTATTATTATTATTTTATTTGTAAAGTTTGGAATTGGTGGAAAGCAATGGCGTGCCTAGGAATTTGGATTGGGAGAAAGTGTTAGACATCCAACCAAAAAAAAAAAAAAAAGCCTCCTTTTTTAAGGTGACCAGATTTTAACATTGGCAAAGCGGGACACCATTGACCGGGGGGGAGGGAGTCTTGATTAAAAATTTGGTTTGTATGGCAGGGCCGGACTTAAACATCCAGGGCTTCCAGGCACTTGATATTCCGAAAATCTACAACCAAGATTAAAAAAAAAAAAACGGAATCTCCAGTTCAACAACCAAAAAAAAAAAAAAAAAAAAAAATTCGGGACTTTTTTAAAACGCCGCGGGACGCGGGACAAATTGTTAAAAATCGGGACGTCTGGTCACCTTACCTTTTTTCACATGGGAAGGCGGTTCACTAACAAATCGATGTATTTCCTAACAAAGTTAAAACAAACAAAAAACAATGCTAGATTTTTTTCCATTTTCGGATGCACCGGAAAAGGGGTGAAAGAAAGAAAGAATAAATTCTATATCCCCTTTCGTCGTCTTTAAATAGAACAGAATTAAGTCATTTTTGGCCCTTATGTTAGACTTTAACTTAGCTGTTTGTAAATTTGTAGAATATAACTATTATTATATTTCCTTAAAAAATAATACCGAAATAAATCATATAGCTTTCACGTTAAAAATGAAAGTAGTTCATAAAGGCAGTAAATACAAACCATATGAAGCCAAACCCCACCCAAAACAGGGATATTGATTAGACACTAAAAAAAAGTAGTGCCATAAAAGTTAAAAATATTTTATTGTATTCGAGGAAAATAAAAAACAAAGTTACTATTTTTACAAAAGCAAGTGCATTTCCATCTAAATGGGTCAGGTCCCAACAAAAAAGTCGTAATAAAAATTAAATAATTCAACATTACATAGTTATTATTTTCAGGAGGAAATTCTGCTGCTTGTCTTTTTATTACTATAAATAGATTTATGTTTGTTTTTGTTTTGTTTTTTTATAATCTATGAAACATATTTAAGGTATTTTAACATTTACTTGTATTTTAGAATTGTCAATTTAATATTGGTTTTATTTTACACTGTTTGCATAATTTAATTATAATTATCTTCGTAATTGTACTTTTGTACATTTTTTACGCATCAATAACTCGATTTTCCAATTAAATTTCGAGAACTTATCGTTCGATTTTCAATTAAGCATAGTCGGAGGGTACATAATCGGTAACGTCTCGTTTTACTAAAAAGAGATTTATTGTAATCGTACATTGTGGATAAATGTATTTTGCAACTATCTTTTTTAATAATTTTTTTTTAATATCTTTTTTAATATTTTTCATTATATTGCTTTTAAGATAAAGCTTCTAAATGTTATTAATAATGGGTGAGACCAAGTTGTATACAAGATGACATCATAGTACAGCTGTTTCACGCTAATAAGGCGATCATCAGCACAGTAGACAACCAGGTCTCGGTACACGGGCCTATATGAGAATATGTCGGAACCAATGTGGTGCAAAAAAATAAATTTAATAGCTGAAAATATGTGCAACAGTCACTCCACTGAGATGAACTGAAACTACAGTTTCTGGAAGCGAAACCGTAAAATCACGATATAGTCTACATCTTTATTGCCATTGAAATTCAGAATATGATCTATTCTTAAAAGAAAAATAAAACAAATGCTTCTGATTTTAGATTTCTGTGATTTTGTGAATTCACGAAGTGCTCCTAAAAATGAACTGACTGCTGCTTTATTTTTCAAATTTACTAATTGATTGGTTGAACATTATTCAATCTCTATTTATGCGAATTCGAATAATGCGAACCCGAAATGAAATATTTAAACTACTATTGAGTTTTTCACAGTTTCAAGTTTGTATTTTATATCTTTTAAACTTAACGTTCGTAGATCTAATTTTTTATTTCAAGTTTTATTTTTTAGTGCAATTCTCAAAACATCTTAACTGTACGGAGATAATGATCTCAATTTATGCGAATCCTAAATTGCGCGATGCCTCTTTGCGATGGGTATTCGATTATAATCCTCAAGGTCTGGATGAAAATCCAGGATAAGTTTTCCCTTTGTCCTTCGGGAATAACATGAAGAGATCTTCTCCAGTCTTCACACGATTTCTATCTCATGTTCTGGATACCAATTTACCAAATACTTGAGAAAATAATTATTGATGTAATATAATAACAACCATAAAACAAAATGTTTACCGTTATTGCATTACCTTAAAATTGCGATTTTTAAGTTCATTGATGTTAATCCCTATCGCTGTATCCGTTGACATTAGCA
>JAFIDM010000007.1:37718705-37752870 GCA_023159025.1 Thereuonema tuberculata | reverse complement strand
AAAGACAACACGATGGCATGCAAAATGGAGAAGAAATATGCTTTTAGCCATTTTTGAGGTTGACGAGTTATCCGGAGTAGAATTAAATTTGGTGACGGTAAAAGAGGGTTATTTTATATTATTGTGTATGCGACCTTGTCGGGACCAAAGGAAAACGACGACTTAAACGGAGTGACGACTTATCCGGGTGGCGACTTAACGAGATTTTACTGTATAATAATTTCTACAAAAATTCAGATAAATAAATGATTTCTAAAAATATTATATACTGTACAAACTGTTACAATATAAAATTTTTGTAAGCTACAAGTAAGAACTTTGTTTTCAATGAAATTAAGTAAAATAATAAAATTTAAAAAAACAAGTATTAAAAAGTTTAAATACTGAAGGAAAACTTATCCTAATTTTTTTTTTTTTTTTTTTACTCTTAAAAAACTTTTAAAAAACCCGAAACAAACTCCTTGATATACTTCTTCCGTAAGTCATTTGTTAACGACTTAGTAAAAGGATTATTAAATGAAATGAAAGGTTGGTTAACAAGAGAATGATACAATAATAACAAACGTGAAGCCAAACAAAAGCAAATATTGAGTCCGACCTGTTGCTAGGTAACCCATATTTGATGCTTTCTCCTGGTCGCGTTTATTCGTTCAAGAATGCAGGTCAAACCCACTTTAATGACAAAGGTGCCAAGAATGCGGACTTTCGATACGGTTTTCCGTGGAAATCCAGTCCTGTGTAGGAGCTCTCACCTACAGCTATTTTTTTTTTGCAAAAAGTTTTCGTAATCTAACGAATGAATGCAAAGCGGTCAGTCTCTGATCGAAATAGAAACTGAAAAAGATGAGTTTTAAATAGGCCCAGATGATCCAATCAGTGTGAGACCATCTGAAGCAACCACTTCCCAAGAGCAAATGGCTTTATTGAATATCTCAATGCACTTTTTACATAAACAAAAAAACAATTCAGCTGTAATTTACGTTTAAGATATGGATTTATAGGTATATTAAAAGCAAAATGTCTAGGGTGTTTTTGTTTTGGTTTTTATTGTACACAAGAAAACAATACGCACTTAAAAGACGATTGTCCGGAAGACGGCGATTTTACTAATTTCAAAATTATAATACCTATATTATTATTATTATTATTATTATTTATTAACACTTATGAATGTCTTACATTTACTAAATTTTTAATTATTTATTTATTTTAAGGGCTATTATTTTTTTGCTGAATTATAAGAATTAATAACTTCTAAAATAGAAAATGAAGTGATTAAATTTAAATAACTTTTATTTTTATTTATTTGAATCATAGCCGTTTCGGGAGGAGGTATGACCAAAATTTTAAGATAGCAGGGATAGGGATTATTTATTTATTGATTTATTTTTTGATTAAAACTGGTTATTAGAAACCCTTAGATACTTGCACCCCTATCCAATAATAATAAATAAATAAATAAATAAATAAATAAATAAACTAAATCCTCTTTATGTTCTCAGTATAACTAAAAAAAGTTAATTTATTAATATGAACTAAATTTTAATAATTGTGGTAATTCAAAGTTATAAATCTTTGAAAGTTGATTTTGACAGAAGTCGAATTCATAGGAACTAAAAACTACCAAGATTCAAGTCTGAAAAGCGCCTTTACACGATAAATTTGTGTTCTTAATTACAGTAGTCTTTGATGGTATAATTACCATTGTTCCTTACCATGAAGATATTTTAAAGTTCATACGCCAATTAGCCCTTGTTGACGGAGCATGCGCAGTCTCACTATTCCACTTAGAACATTTCTCTCCTGTGTTTGTTCACTTGTCTGTTTATATGCGCAACATGTCAAAACGACGAGACAGATTTCCATGAAATTTGGTATGCAGCTCATTTATGCTCTAACTGAAAACCCAAGGCCGTTTATTTTGTTTCCACCCCTCCCATACCTAACCTTAAATGGCGGGATTTCCTTAAACGATGCTTATTTGCGTCTAATGAATTAATAAACATCGCTTTCAATTGTTAATTTTCTTTTTTAGTTCAGCTTAGTTTTTGTTTTATTCCAATCTAACCAAAAACGAAAAACAATGACAACAACATTTTACGTAAGAGAACAACAATGAGCAAAGTAGGAGTCGATATCGTCGTGATTCAACCGCCAAAAGTCAGTTCACGTGACAGAAGACTATTGGACCCTGTTCAGAACAAAGATTAGACAAAAGTCAAACAAAACAAGTCTGGCAGCCTCAATTACTGCACTGACGTAAACCGGAACTGTAATGAAATGACGTCTTTTTTTTTATTTACTTTATTGTTTACGGATTTCCTGACGGATTCTCCTACCTCCCACCCCCCTAAATGTAAATACGATTTTTGAATCTACACTGAATATCGAATTGATGAAAGGTAGGAGTTATAAAAAGGAGTGAAGTATAAAAGAAGTTCCTTATGAGTCTACTTTCACTCGGAATACCATAAAACTTTAAATCATTTAATTAAAAATGAATTTGCTTGATTTTAAACCTAACTTTAAAAGTATAATGACTGGTTTTTTTGTTTACACTAGTTAAATGTAATGTGGGGAGCCAAGTGGTAATACGCTAGAGTGCGGGCTGCAGGAGTCGAGTTCAATCCGCAGCGGAGGTTTGGGATTTTTACGTATTGAATTTTTCTTCAAGCAACCCTCCGATAAATGGGTACCGGGTTTCTTTCTACCCCCGTGATCTCACCTTAGTCCCGTTGGTTACGGAATGGCTTGCCACAGTAGTGAGATACTTTCGCTATATTTTTAAACGTGTTTGTAGTTCATGGACTGTTGTTAGATGACTAAAACAACATTGACAAATGATTTTTTTTTTCTGTTAAATCACTGTAATAATGATTTTTAATTAAACACTGTTAATGATTAACATTAACGTAATGATTAAAATTAGGGCGCGTATGTCCCTAACTATGGTCCACAGATATCTGACGCAGTTCAAAGTTAAGCTGTTGCTTTCGAGCTTAAATTTCTTTTCTTACTTACGTAAATCTGAAAAGAAATCAATTTGAACAGGCCGCCATTTCTTTAATTTTTAAATTTTGATGAAAGTTTGTCAGACAACAGCTTAATAAATAATGATTGTTGTGAAATCTATGACTGTGTCCAATTTCAAATCAATGTCTGGCGTTTGAAGGAAATATACAAACAAAGTACGCCCTCACGATTTCATCTTAAAAGCTACAGTAATTTAGGGATTCAAATATTACAGAAGAACATTTTTAGTCATTTTAGACCCCCGTCCCTTGTCAATTACCACTGAATAATAAATTAAAGTAGTCAAAATTACATTAAAGTGTTTGTCTGTCTCTTACGTACGCATTGCTCTGATTCCCTCCCCCCTTCCCCCTGTCAGCAAAAATAAGCAAAGCTTTTAACCCCCTCCACCCCCTTACGTAATACTTGAACAGCCCCTTAGGAGAAATTTTGCAAATATAAAAGATCGACACTCCTTTGTCCATAAACATGCATGTAACTTTCAAGAAGACTGGTTTCAAACTTTTTAGAATGCGATGAACTTGTAAACACGTATTTTATTTCTAATTATTTTAAACACGTATTTTATTTCTAATTATTTTAAAATACTTTTCGTTATTTCTAAAAAGCTTGAAAAGCTAAAAAGCTTGAAAGTAAAACTTGGATAGAATATTTACAATTGTGACTTCACTTTTAATTCCGAATACGATCAGAAGATTAAACGATAAATATAAACAAGAAACCCTATCAAGACAGGAGAACTTTAATATTAGGCGCCAGGTGAATACAATCTCAATCGTTGAACTCTTCTGGTCACCTCCAACCCCCGCTACTATCGGCCATTCGCCTCGTGCAGCCTTTTTTATTCTCTTGGCAACTGCCGCCAAATGTGTGTGTGAGCAGTGGTCCTTTCCACGTGGCTGTGGAAAGCCAGGCGCGTACGGCAAGGTCATCTGCGTTCCACACATTCCAAGGAAGCCCTCCCCGGATTAGAGAACGGTATACGACGGCACGGAAAGGCCAAGACAAGAACGAAGTCTGCAATTGATAAATACGTCACGTCAGAGACTTAACAATGCTCGCCTGTATAGCGCTTTTAAATACATTATTTTTTTCGAAAAATATACCATCAGCACATGTGTTCTTAAATGATAAATAAATAAATACAATTCCTTTCTATTTGCATCAAAAAATTAAAAGTCTGTCTTTCTGTATATCAAAAAGATGCATGTAGAAAGAATTTGTATTTATTTATATATATACTGTATATATAATCTTCAAAAAGTAATCCGCGAACATTAATTCATAGTCTTTCCTATCTTGTTTGTACTTTTTTACTCTTTTCAAATGTAAATTGGGCTTTTTACTCTTCTGAAATCCTGGTTTGTTTGTTTTTTTAAATCGTGGGACAATGTAGACCAGTGCTTCTTAATCAGTAACCACTAATGATATTTGAAAGAAGACTTAGTTGCACGTGAACAACAGGTTGATGATTTTTTTTGATTTACGAAATTATGAAAAATAAAAACACAAAAATTTCCAAAATTTGTGTAATTACATGTTTTAATTTGTTTACGTATTAATGGGTTGCATTTGTGAATTTTGGTTTTTGTGGTACGTGTTATTAAAAGGTTACTAATAGTGCATCAGATGTGACAAATAAACAATGTGAAAGTGAGAAGAACTTCTTTTTGCGTTTAAATAAAGACAGTGTTGGAAAGTCGGATAAAGTCTTCATTTATGTTCCAATGAAGAATTCTACAAGCAAATGTAAAAAAATCATCGATAAATGATGCCGAACTTTCATATACATTAAAACAAAGCTACAGAAAGATAGAATAATTTGAGCAGGAAATTATACGTCGTTTTGTGAATTTCTCTGAGTGATTTTATTTAGGAACAACGATTTGTAAATAGAATCATCCCTGTTTAGATATTGGGCTGCATTCTACAAATAGAAGGTATTGGGACTCTGTTTTAGATAATGCACTCAGATTAATTCCACAGAAGAATTATTGAGAATCTGCAGATAAAGTGATATTATTAATCATAAGAAATGAAGTAGAAACGGAATTGAATTCTAACATTTGTTAAGAATAACAAGAAGATGATTTATTTATTTATTTAATGCAAAGAACTCTTATTAAACAATATCTATTATGCTTGATTCTGAATTCATGTAAAGTTTATTTATACCAGGATGTACTTCATTATTTTAGTTGATATAAAAGCTTCCTTTATTCCTCATTAAATAAGACTCTGTTAATACAATTCATTCAGGAGGAAAATACTAATAAGGGAATTATCAATTTCTAAATCTACTATTTTCCGAACTAAGCCGTAAGTAAACTATTAAATCCTCACACTTCCAATAGATTCATCATATCGCTCATATCTCTCCACAATAACGCAGAAATTCCAATAAAAAAATATACCACTGTAAATATTCTTATTATTTGGTCGTTCTAAAATTGTTTGGAAACACACACATGCAGACATACCGTTCTTTTCAGCTTCTTTATCCTTCAGCATGTTATGAAAACAAACAAACAAATAAATAAATAAATAAATAAAAGTGGGTTCAAGCAATACTGTTTATATTCTCCACGTGGTAGACTAAATGGAGCGCTCTGTCAAAACACCCTTTTAGAGAAATACGGAGGTCACGAATGAAGAAAAATTTGTAATTATTGTTGTCAAGGGAAAAAAAGCAAGCACAATCTTGTCTTTGAGGCAGAATCCAAACCCAAAAATAGTAAATAAATAAAAAGTTGTGTGCTAATCAAATGACTTCATCACAATCATCTAAGAACAATTACAGTGCTCTTTTGAAATTTGATATTTGTTGGAGGTGGAGCTCAGAAGAAGATAGAAACAATAATGTAAGAGAATCTTCTGGAATCTTCACAAAAGGATCTGCGTTTCCTGTTGAAAACTATTTTTAATCCAAGGTTGTTTATTTTACGGATTTCTAAAACGCTATGGAAATGTCTGGAGGCCTCCACTGACATTCTCATGTTAATGCGAACTAATTTATTAACAATTATTCAAACGTAACTAATTTGAAAGGGAAATAGATCAAAGAAGAAAATTTTGTATTAAGGATAAGTTATGAAGGTCATTCGACGAATAGACTAGAATCAAACATTTGAAGTTGCTGGGAAATTGTGATTTTTTTTTGTCACTTTTAAGTCACTTCAATAGGCTTTTATTAAAGCAGAACACCTTACCATTGACCGCTATACATCTGCAGGCTAAAATTCCCAGTATTGGGAAATTTTGCTAAAATAATAACAGATCAGTATTTAAAAAAATAATAATAAATAAAATAAAATAAAATAAAATAAAATAAAATAAAATAAAATAAAAAATTGTAATGTCTTTGATTAATTCCGAAAAACAACTTTGGTAAACGAAAAAAAACTAAAATGAGTGTAGCTTCAAGTCCGAAACTACTTGACCGATTTCAGTAATTTTAAAATATAATGTGATTAATGAGGTGAATGTTTAAAAATAAAAGAAGAAGAAGAGGAAGAAATTATTTATTTAATAAAGAGAACTATTTTTTCAAACTGTTTCATTATATTTTAATGATTAGGCAGAAATATTTTTAGTTTTTATTTTTTTCCCTATTTTTTTTCCCCAAAATGCAAAAAACAAAAAAGGCTAACAAAAATAATTTTAGCCCATAAATTATGTAAGATAATTACACTAAATAAAAGGTTAAAAGATCACGACAACATAACGGGAAGTGTAGTCATGGATACGTACATAGTCATCCAGATGAAGAGAAAAAGATCAGTCCGACACTCGCCCATATTTAATTTCCATTTGACAGAGAGTTAGTGAACCGTGAGGCCTTTCTGGAGGAGAAATAACCAAGGTAAAAATCATATATCGAACCTGATTCCTACAGTCAATATACAAGCGCTGTGTACTATCTGAACTGTTCGTCACATGTTTTCCGAAATATCGAAATATAAGTTCATTTTCTTTTTTTTTTATTGAATAATTTGATTCATCTCGGAAAAAAAAAAGAAAGACTAGAAAACAATAAATAGATGATGATATTTTATCTATTCTGTAATCTTAGATATACGTCGAAATTTTTAGGACAATTATTTTATATTTATAGATTTTTTTATTATTCGTTTATAATAATTATTAGATATAATAATCATTATATATAAGTATTCATAGTTACTTGCTTGATTATTTTAACTTAAATGTTTATTGAAATCTTTCAAAGCTGACAAGTTAGGCAAACGAAAGGTTGAAAAATCCCGTAACACTTATGATCAAAGAGATGAGATGGTAGCTAAGAGCAAAAATTAAAGCCTTTTTTTTTATATATTTTCACTACATTCTTTGTTTTTAAAAAGCTTGTATTAGTGAATACATTACATATTATTGCAAGATTTTTTCTTTAATCATTATTTCATTTAAATGTATTCAATCCTAGGAACTTAAAGAAGAATTGCTACCCTGATGTTCCCTTGCATTCGCCACTGAATATGCTAAGATAAGGAATTGAAAAAAGAAATCACTGGCAGATTAAGTTACAGCAATAACGTAGAATCAAAGTAATTAATCAATCTACTAAGAATAACTTACAATAACTTACCTTCTACTAAGTTATTGTAACTTTTTAAAATTAGATTTCTTTGAGTAAGTTGCGATTCTAGTAATATTATATTTTCAAAAGTAACAATGAATTCGAGATTTTGACGGGTTTTAAAGCTGAAGCAATAGTCATTTGTAAGAGTAAGTTATATACTGACGATCACGAGGATAAGATACAGCCCAGAAGCCATTGACTGGAATTAGTGTTTTGATTATTACGGGTCTGACTCTGATTAGTTAAGGGCTTTTGTAACAGTTTAAGTTTACGAAGAAAACAATGTAACAATTCAGAGTATGAAACGAAACAAAATAATAATGAAAATCGTGGTAAATTGTTGTGTCGTAAGTTACAATGTATTCTACGATGTAAAAAAAAATCATGAAATAGTTTTGCATCTCTTGAAAACTCCTTTAAAAAAATCCTAAAAAAGCCAACATAAATTCTCAACTACTACAAGCGGACTGTATTAATAGAAATGTTTTATATTAATCAATAAACGCTGCATTCAGCATTTATCTTCAATAATAGCTAAATGCAAGAACTAAATAACAATCTCAAGAACAACTTACCAGTTGGAATAGAGGCAACGACACAAGGTTTCGAAGGCTAGGGATTTAGCTAGAATAATAAAAAAAAAATATATTTAATCTCGGCATAAAATTTCAGTAAATTTAGTGTTAAACAAACATCAATTCTTAAGAATTAAGCAAAAATATACGGGTTAAAATGTCCTTCAAAACTCAGAGCACAAAGAGAAGTCTAATTTTTACAAGAGTGTATCTGGATTTTACAGTTTTATTTAAGACTCTTTTACTAAGTTTTATGTAAATAAAAGTATCTGATCATTTTATTTTTACAAACTGATTATATTAAGAAACAAAATATCTTCACAATTCAGTGGATAGAAGTGGTGTAACTTTCTTATCACAAAAAAAAAAAGGGTAAAATATGAAGACATTGTTTATTTTCTATTGGAAAATTTAGAATTTTATTTCGCCTTTTTCACGGCGTCTGAAGACCTTGAGGTCAAGTGAACTGATTGACTTTAAAATGTTGACCCCCCCCAAAAAAAAAAAGCAAATAATAATAATAATTTATGTTTTTCTATTTAAGGGTCTGTCAAAATTATGTTAACACTTAAATGGGAAAAAAAAAAAATTATTGTGAAAGTCATTGTAATCAATATTTAGCATCTTGAGTGTATTCTGTAAGTGGAAGATTATTTAGGTAAGGTTATCATTGTTATCCTCGACTGTAAGTAGTTTTTAACGCCCTGACGAAGAATTCTCTGGAAATTGAGGAGTAGATGGGGAATGAAAAGGCCATTGCAAATCTATTTATCCAGTTTCGTGGAAATATATTATCTAAGAAATCACGAAACAATATGACCAAAACGCGCAGGTGCACCATCCTGTTGAAAATACCCCTTTAAGTAAACTGAGAAAAAACGAAAATAAAATTTTAAATTTCCAATTTAAATGTTCATTCCATATAGGGGAGATCCGTGTATTATGGACCCCCTAAGCAGGAATGCCCATCAAACTTAAATTATTAAAATAAAAGGATTTAATTTGTTGGCTGCTCATAACAATTGTGTAGCTAAATGGTTCAAACGCGGTAAAATAAAATTATTAATAATTGCAAGAAATAATTTTTTTATTTTCGTGTCGGTGGTCCATATTACACATACGTTCGGGTAATATGGACCGAGTGAACCAAAAACAAAACATAACAAGAAATTAATTAAAATAATTTTTAAAAACAAGCTTTCATTATAATGCATTAAACAGTAGTCATAATAGGCATGTGAAGTTTCACGATTTTATTTGGATTGGTTTATGAGATATGGTGATTTTAAAATTTGCCCCTCTTTACCCCCCTTATGGGTCGAGTTTTGAAAATTTAAATCATAAAAAGTGTATGACTTGAATTACATTAAGTAAGCCCTAATTTGTGCTTTTCGTTTAATACAGTGGTGCCCAACCTACGGCCCGCGAAGGTGTTACATGTGGCCCGCTCTTTTATTCCTGTTTTTTTTTTTTTTGGTTGTTGAATAGGAGATTCCGCCATTGTGGCCCGCGAGATTCACAGCAAAGTCAATTTTGGCCCCCATATTACGAAAGGTTGGGCACCACTGGTTTAATATATTAAATAAAACAAGCTTCAGGCTCATAGTCCTGTGCTTAGCAAGCAGTGGTCAGAAAGAGGCTACAGTCTCAGCCTTTACGTGAATCTCGAGAAATCTCGAGAAATCTCGTTCGTCACGACTGATCTGTCAGACTAAATATAACGGAAAAGAGTTATTAAAAATTTTCAAGGAATAGAAAATGCAGTGTCTGAATCAAAAGAAAGTCTAAAAAACATCATCCTTGTTATGAATTAAATTAGATTTGTAGTCAAAAGAAAGAAAGATCTAGACTCAAAAAAGCAAAGCTAAGCAAAAAAAAAAAACTGGAAAAACTTCCTGCAATTACAACCGAAAACTAATCTCCATGATAGTTGAAATTTAAATAAGTCATCATCAATTTCTTAACCTGACTAAAAACAAGATAGAGTTGGCATGAACTTTATGCTAGGAAAGGTCCCAAAAAATTAGGCTACTCAGAAAGATGGGGGAGAATAAATTTTTGAGCTTTCCTTGATAAATTAGTATTTATTAGGGAATGTTAAAATGATTCGAATGTAAGTGGGGTTTTTTTGTTTTTGTTTTTTTTTATCCTAATCTCTGATACCAAAAAAAAATAGTGTTTTATCTTTAATAAATTAATCCACCATCTCATAGATATAAAACAAGAATCTGTAATAGATATAATAGACTAACTAAATTCACAAATAAGCAAGCCTTTGAGGCACTGAGATCCTAGGACGGCTGTTTTGAGTTCACTTTGCTCTCATTCACCAGTGCTATAAACTTTTTTTTTTTAATATATATGTATATATATATATATATATACAGGGTGTTTCGGAAATGAGAAAAGATACGGTTTCCAAAGGTCATTTTGAATCGAAAATGTTCTATGACATTTTGTAGTAGGGCTGTAGTTTTAGAGTTAGGAAATGAATGCTTTGGGAATCAAAGAAAGCTCAGTCACATTAGGAAGTGTAAGTAAATAAGGTAAAGGTTTATTACAGAAAGCAATCCGGATAACTAATATCGTGACTGAAAACACTTAAACATCGCTGATGAGGACCTTGTTGTTCTTGAACTGTCCGGTCTGTATATTTTTAATATGTGAAATATATTTTTTTAAACTTCATGTGTGTTTCGATGTTCTCTTTTTAAATAAATTACGGTACTTACACTTCCTAATGTGAACTGAGCTTTCTTTGATTATAGGCCATTTCCAAAGCATTCATTCCCTAACTCTAAAACTATGACCAGTACAACAAAATGTCGTAGAACATTTTCGACTCAAAACGACCTTTGGAACCCGTATCTCTTCGCTTTGTCTACCATTTCCGAAACCCTGTATAATTTTATTTCTGATTTCATTTCATATTAATTTTTAAATGCCTTTTGTTTTTTTGTACAATAAATGTAATGATATGTATTGACTATGAACTCCTTAATTTATTTATTTATTCAATTAATTATTTAATGATTTATTATTTCTTTTAACGTAAGAATGGCGTTTCGAATTACTTTTTTTTGTCAAAAGTTCATTCTCGGCTTTCCCAATAAAAGACATCATACATTTTATTGATGAAACACCAAACAAAGGCAAAACGAATACTTAAGAAAGAAATTCAGAAATAATATATATATATATATTATTCTTTCCACAGTACATTTGTCACAATTTCTTCCCAGCTGTTCTACAGACAAGTGTAGATTTATAAGCAGAACTAAAGATGACAAGCTGCCTATTTCGTAATGCCATTTTAATATTTAAACAGTGCTGGAAACGCGAATGACTCCCAGAAGGCTTTATTTACAGGGACCTTCAACTAAAGCGTTATAATTTATATTGTTTGTAAATCGTCTGTGCCATTCATATACCACCGGAACAATAATAATTCATTCAGGTGACGCTTTTAAGGGCTATTAAATATTATAAGGAAAAAAAAAAGATATACACGTAACCTTACGTAAATTTCATTTGTAACGGGTATAGGTAGAGGGAAGGTATCTTTTAGATACTGACCTCTAGTAACCCCGAACTAGGGAAACTCAGGAGCTCTATGCGGTGGCAATTTCATTAAATTATGGAAGAGGGTGTCAAGTTATGTTCCATGTGGGAGGCTACCTACTCAAATGCTGGTCGGAAGATTAGCACTCGGGTATTGACAACAGGAGATACTGAATCCTCATAAGACATAGGTAACTAATAAAATACAAAATAAATTTTGTTTTCAAATAAAAAGATAATAACAAAGTAGTAGTGGGCCCAGGAAGCTTGAGTTGATAAGGTGGGAGATGAATATTTATTTGGAAGATATCGGTAATCAAACCAACCAGCGAAAAAGAAAAAAGAAAACACAGCGATGGGTCCCTATTTCCATCACTCTTTTTTAGCTTGCAATGGAGATGGTTAAGTCTGAAGTAATGTGGCTTATCATTCTAGTTTAAAAATAAAGTGTTTACTTCGCTAAATTCCCTTTGATTTACGAATTGGTCGAAGAGACGGCAAAATTGCTGTTTTGAATATTCATTTTTTTTTTTTTTTTTCAAAATTTCAACTAAACTTCCAAAATGCTAAAAAGTCGCAAGTCCACCAGCTGGCAATAAAAAAATAAATATCTGCCTCGTAACAACAGGCAACCAAAGAAGAAATAGTTAGACCGTGAATGACACTCTATAGACGGAGTCAAGAATCGCAGTTCATCCCTCAAAAGGCGTTGGCCCTTGGACTATTTTGTTAATAGGTGCAATAGATGATGTTTTTCTGCTATTATAACAGTTGCATTGATTTTATATCCATTTACTAACATACATATCGATTTTATTAATGTTATTTTAATAGAAGGAAAGTTTACATGCTTATTGCAGTTTCAGCCGAACATTTCAAAAAATTTGAATATTTTTTGTGTAGACAAAACAAGGACGCATCTAATGTGTACACGTGTATTTTATATAAGGGTTGTCGTACCGCCAATGTTCAATTCCCTCTTCAACTTTTTCAGAACTGTCTTGGCAACGTATACTAGAACTAGATGGCGTTCGCGGAGGTCAATTGCCGGCTGGGATCCTCGCACTCTGTTCGCTTCACAACATTCGTAACTGGTGTTTACTATAAAGCAGTCGAATGCATTCATTTGAAAATATTTACTCAATATTTTACGTCTACATAATTAATATTTATTGTACCTATTTATTCAAAATCAACTTTTAATATTTACTTGAGAATTACATAAGTTTTTTGTTTACACCAGCAGAGGATCCATTCTTCGGAAGGGTTACAAAAAAAGAGTTGTTCTGATTTAGATGAGGAAGAAATTGAAATTGGGAGATCACTTCCTTGGAAGATATGGCATTTAACATTGGAGAAATTCATACAGTAGGGTCTTCTAAATCGGAGATGTAATTTGTTTCCCCAGTTGGTACAAAAATCACGTGATAGCTACAAAGTAATGTTATGTATTTGAATTTTGTAACTTGATATCCCTAACTTCCCCTTCTCCACACCCCTATCACTTCCCATAAAAAAAGATCATATGATCAATTCAAATCTATATCTATTGCGAAAACTTTAAGCTTATAAGTATTCTTCAACAATGTTTGCCCATTCCCTCACCGCCCTCCCATTTACACCTCATAGTTCTAGTTTTGCCACCCGGTTAATATATGGTGTTATTGTACACAACAATATTTTTTGTAGTTCCAATTGTCGCCTCCAAGTGCATATGTGGCGGTTTCAAAACCAGCCACCCCCCCCTCCAATTAAAAAAAAAGTATTATTCTTATACTTTTTACATTGTCTCTAGTATGGACCCTACTCAAATGCAAAATTTCAAGTTTCTAGCGTATTGGGAAGTATGCTAAGCATGTTGAACAGACACATACACACAAATCCACAAATTTTCATTTTATATTACAGATAACTAAAATACATTATATTTACAACTGACTTTTTTTTGGCATTTTTCGTCTTACGACCAAGCTGTTGGAACGAAACCCGTTCATAAGTCGGAAACTACCTGTACTTCGAAAAGCAGAAGCCAAACATTAATGTACCTTAACTGTGATGTTAAAAAACCATTTCAAATAAGCATTAGTGATATTAATACAAGTTAAAATCATTATAAGTCTATTACGTCTCAAATCGTTCAGAGAATCATTTTCTTTAATAAACACACCACACTCGGGTTTCCACATTGTCATATGATGCGATTTGGTGTTAGACCATTCCTGGAACTGTGTTACATGAGAAGCCACAGACGCATGTCATTTCTCGATGATGTGTAATGGCTGAGGTATGGAAACAACCTCCGTTGAATGAAATAAAAAGAAAAAAAAAAAAACAAATTACATCTCAGAAGACCCTGCTTTATGAATTTCTCCAATATTAAATGTCATATCTTCTAAGGATCACATTTTTTCATTTTCATCCTGCAGATGAACAGCAATCAAACCTATTAAGGAAATTAAAATATCTCCTATTTCTGGATCTAATTCCTTTTTCATTCTATCGTTAGAAATCTTCGTAAGGTTTCGGAGAAACAATGTAATATGAAAATAAAATAAATGCTTTTAACAAAATCTTTGGTTATAATATAATATCGTTTTTGATACCTGTTTGAGAAGTATTCGAAAGCTACCTTTTAAGAGGATGTTAAAGATTTGGTCTTACTCATTGCAACTTATTATTCCGGTAGGCTCAAATTTTAGTGGTCTACAAACTGCAAGATCCTATTGGCTTGTCGCAAATTTGGGAATTCTAATTTCTGTGTTCGGGTTATTAAACGCTGACAGGCAGAGCAATTGAACAATTTGGAGTATAGCTGTATATCTACAAATCACCATCCAACAAAACAAAAATTAGTGTATTTTTAAGATCTTATTCTCCTGCGCAGGCTATCCGATACTTCAAGATGCTTCAATTGAATATTCTCCGGAATAAAGATATGTAAAATGCCCTTTAAGGTTATTCTATTCAAAATCATCGCTCCCAGTTGCTATCAAATAGAAATGTACAAAACTTGAGAGAAACTTAGAAAAGACAGACGATACCATAGAGTGAAAAAAGAAGCAAAATCTCTTCAATAATATAAATTTTTAATATTAATTTGTAGTTATTAGTCAATATTTTTTAAATAATATAATCTATCTGTTTGACTGCTATTTCTCTAATATAAGTATATTGACGAATATGTATTCGTTTATTGGCCCTCTTCAAACCTACGATAGTTGTAACCATGAAGTTTTCAAATGATTTCAGAAAGGTCGGAAAAAAACATTAGTTAACAAACTGTTCAGCTCACTCAGTTGTTGGATTAATGAGCGAAAAAAAAGACTCATTTTTTTATTTTTATTTTTTATCTTCTTTCAAAGATTTGACAGATTTTCCTTAATAGCCTGCTTCTTCACAGTAGAAGTGAAATCAAAGGGAATATAAAAATCAATTTTGCTTCAGATTTATGATTTTTTTTTTTTTTTTTTGAATTTTTTCACCTCGGCAATGCTAGCTTTTTTATTGCTTTATATTCCTTAGCTATTTTCAAAGGAATTTAATGCTTTTTCCAAGTGATATTTTTGCTTTTTGTAAATTTATTTATATGTAAGGAAAGTTACTGTGTTTAGTTGCTGTAAACGGGAAGACCTTCAGCGCATCGAAGCACAAATAAATCCGAAACCTCAGGTGGCAATATGGTGGATATATGTCCTGCCCCAGCCAAAAAATGATTTCCCCACTTGAGGACGGGATGAGTCACCGGTCTTCCATCCACCTGCACCCTGTCTTATTGCCTCATTAGGATCGGTCCATAAATTTCAACGCAATCGGCGTGTGAGGTTGAAGGTGTGTATGTGGGGAACTTAATCCCGACAAAACATATCCACCGCTTTTTAAGGGATGACCTCGCCTTTTGCAGGGTGTCAGTCCAATTGTTACAGCGCACGACTAACAGAAGATAATCAATCTCGTTTTAAGCTTAACAGCACGACTGTATATACCAGGAAATAGACTTTGTAGATATAAAAAATATCAGATAAAAAATAAATAAATAAATAAATAAATAAATAAAGCAGAAAAGCCTTTGAGTCATTGCTTTTGAATTTATTTACACTAAGCAGTAGCTAAGAGATAGCTTACCAGAAAAGAAAAACATACTGATGAGCGGTGAAACTTCAAAAGCAATTGGGTGAAATTCATTAGAGGTTTGTTAAGAAATTCAATACGATTCAGTTATGATTTTTTTTAAGATTGTTTTCCGGAATATAAGGTTGATACGATCAACGTGTTTATATTTGTTCTCTACATACATGTTTCTATGGGCGTGTATATATATTTATTTTCCTTATAACTTTTAAAACCACTGAACAATGTTTTTGAAAAAAGAGTATTTATGAACAAGCTATACTATCTCTCCTTTTACTTACGGTATTGTGATTTATCAATAAAGAAACAACTAAGGCAGTAAGAAAACAATAGAATTGGTTTATTAACAGAGCAGCTCACTGACTTCAGAAAAAAACTTCAAAACAAGAAAATTCAGAGAAATGTCTTCGTTTGAGCCTTAGCATGGAAATTGGCATTAAATTCTTTTAGCAATTTCTTGTTCAGAAAGAGAAATATGATATTGTTATTTGCAAAAAGTAAAAATAACCTGTTTTAAAATAAGGTTAAAGAAAGAATGATTATGTTAAATTTATCTCAATGTTTTTATTCTTAATAGCATAAGTAAATACACTTCAAGAAATCTCGTTACAATTCGTTTAGATAACCCTACGATGTTTATTTTTCAAATGACGCCTTTCCAACCATCCGCGAAATCCAAGTACACGTCATTTTATTCGTTTACGTCTTTTAAAGCTCTTAATATTCTAAAAATATCTTGTAATAATGCAACGGTTATCATAATAATAATGCAACGGTTCGTAAACATACAAATGAGTTCTAATCTTCAGTCGAAATAATTTGACACCTTTTATAAATTATAGCTTGAGAGGCGTTCGTACTTAACGAAAATGTAAAAATTGTCTATTGTCAGTGATGTGCCCGTTCTGTTCGTCCGTCAACTGAAAACATTAAACTCGGTTCTATTAGACCGATCCGTGTAGCACTTCATATAACCTCGCTATAAACGAAGTTCCATAACTACCAACTCTAAAGTTAGCTGTAAATTCTTCGAAATCGGATAAAAATTAAGCGCCATAGCTCTAAGGTTTCTTTAAAGCTTTGCAGTTAATGCTGCGACTTATCATCTTTCACTTCTGGAAATTTCTATTTTCGATGGCTTCCGTTAATTAATAAATGCAAAACAGTAACGAAAAGCGAATAGGTCTATTCGCTTCATTTTCCAACTATAAAAAAGTATTAAATATCATCTGTCTACCAGCCTCCAGCGCGGCTTCGTCCACCTCAAAACACATTAGGGAATCGTCAAGATTTAACCTACTGTAAATCGTAGCCTTGGGCTGTAAATGCTTCCACAAGCAAACAAATCTTCTTGTTAAAGTGTCCTACTTAGATCTATGTAGGTCCCGGGAGGTAAAACTCCCGGCGTTTCGTGACCAATGCGACTTAGTTGACGTCGGATGGTTAGCCAGACGGCAATCCGTCTTCCAGGAAAGAAACCCGATATCCATCTCAGGGCTGGACCCTAGGACCCGCTGGAAGAGAATTCGGCGTGAAAAGATCCCCGACTTTGCTTGGGTCGGGCATCGAACCTAGCTCCTCTGGGCCTCAGTCTTAACTTGGCTATCAGGCCCACCATCTTGAATCTTAGCATGTAGATTTATAGATATAAATTAGTAAATGAGGGAAAGCAAGAGAATGCTCAAGGTGGACAATAATAGTAAAGACATATTTATGTAATAAATAATTTAACATCTACGGTTTCAATCTCCCACGAGAGACCATCTTCAAGATGAGGACATGACAAGACTCCTGTCATGTCCTCATCCTTGAAGATGGTCTCTCGTGGGAGACTGAAACTGTCGGTAGTAAATTAATTATTTTTTTAATAAGTATATATGTATAAATGATATATGTAAATACATAAGTCTTTACTATTATTGTCCACCTTGTGCATTCTCCTGTTTTCCCTCATGTACTGATTTTTACTCATTGCACGTTTAACTACTCATACTTCTAGATATAAGGCTACTGCCTAACTTTTTTACAAATTTTCCCGTAGCAAATGCATTGATGAGAAGGAATTTTATTGATGTGAAATAATTGGATGTCGTAGTTGCGAGTGTTTCGAAACTGATTCTTTAATTTCAAAGTGAAAACAGAAATCAGACTACGAGTTCTGTCGTGATCTTCTTACTGTCTACTTGCAACAAAGATTCAAATAAAAGTATAATCCTAGGTGGTGGTTATTACCTTTATTACGTCCCCAAAAATCTCTAATTCCTCCCCCTTCCTTTCTGAGTCATCAGATCGACTGAATCAAAAACCACTGACTCTCTAGGCCAAAGCTCTGGGTTGTTTTTTTTTGCTCAGTGAGTCTCACAAAAAAAGCCTCATCATAAAACTACGATCACATGATGCCAATTATCACAGAAAACCACATGCCTCAGGATCACATGACAAAACTCAAGACAAACAGGAAACTGGCAAAAAAAATCTTTTTTTCTTTCTTTATCAGTAAATATTATCGAAATGTAAAACTTAATTTTAAACTTTTAAGTTTTGTTTTGATGAAATAAAATTAAAATAAGATTTTTCGTAGTTTTCTGAGTTATCAGAACAGATCTTTACACAGCATTTGATTCCTGTAAGTGAGACCGTGATTCCTGTAATGATTTAAGGTTTAATTTATTTAATTAAATTTATTTAATCTATGAATTCCGAACTTAATATTTGCCTCCAATTGTTTATTATCTACAATTTGTTCCTCCTAAAATTCACAAATTAAAAAAAAAAACTTCATCCAGTAGCAAATCTTTACCGGCCATCGTTCAATTTTCAGGCTGGAGGAACCATAGATTAATCTATGGAGGAACCAGGTTCGATCCTTGTGGTGTTGGGTTACTTTTCCTTGGTTATTTCTTCTCCAGACAGGAGTTAGCGAATCCTTTGTCAAATGGACATCTGAGTTTCTTTTCCAGAGTATTAAGGTAGTCAGGGCATTGGCTCTGGGCCTCCGACTTTCATTTCGTCTGTTAGGCTGATGATCTCAGGAGCGTCTACTTCTCGTACTACCCATCGTCTTTTTTGACGATTACGCGATGCTTCCTCCTCTTTTGCTCAGTATCAAAACTATATAACGGAAGGATTCTCCGAACCTATTCAGTCTTCTAACGCCTCCCATCTTCCGATTCCTTCTCGCTGGCAGCGGCAACAAGCGATGAGCCATGAGTGCGGTTCACAGTAGTCCGTTTCTTAAAATTAATATAATAATGTTATAAGCTTAAAAATTAACTAAAAAGGCCACATAAATTAAAAAATGTGTGCACATAAATTTTTAACAGAATTCGACAGCCAACACGTACGGTAACTAATTTCAAAATATTTATAATACATTAAAAATTACATACAGAGCTCTACCGGTTTCGTACTATACGGTCAAACCTTTTAAGGCCCTTGTCAAAGTCCGTGTAAGACGAAACCAGTAGTGCTCCCTATGTAATTTTTAATGTATTTTAAATATTTTTAAACTAGTTACTTGTGTTGGTCCTCGAATTCTGTTAAAAACTTATGTGCACACATTTAATTACTTTTTAAACTTATATATCTTTTCAGTTTTACTCGAAATAAAGATATCAATTCGTATCTAATCAAAATAATTCACAAATTTTTAGTCCTAGTAAGTTCATAATTCCATGGTGAATTTAGGCCGTCAACCACACAATTCTAAATCATTTCGTAGCTGTTTTAATATTTGGAATAGATCTATGGAACAAAATATATCAGCATACAATGCCTTCAAAATCATAATAATTAAAAAAAAAATATAGAAAATTTAATAGAATATGAGATCCTATTCATTTCGGTATATTGAAATCCAGGAGAACACCTAACATCAAGAAACCATCGTTACATTGAGTTTTCGTAATAAATTTTTGAAAAGCTGGAAATTAACTGAAAAGTGTAAATTGTCCTCTATCAAGTAAAACAGTTGTGTTCGGTTGAGGGTTAACTCTGGGGAAAAATGAATCGGAATTTTTCCCGATACACATAGAACGCCATCTATGCTGTTTTTCTTCAATATTTTTAATCGATACCAACCTTATATCTGTTGCAGTTCTCGATGCCGTAATTGTATTAGACGTTTGTCAGATCGAAAATAATAAAATAAAATAAAAAACCTGACCGTTCGCCATCTGCTCCGAAAACATTCTTTTCGTTATAATCTTTCTAAGGTAATTAGAGAGAATTAGTAAATATATTACTGCTAAGAGTCTATTGCTTCCGAAATTAAGACCGTGCAATCACATCTTTAGGAGCTAATGCTAGTTTATTTTGGGTAAAAAAAAAGTAAAATATAAAACTATTACCGGCATCTATCTTTTAGTTTATATTCATGAAACATGCAAGATCACAGTGCTTTATTTTGCTACCCAGAAAGATGACTTTTAACTTAGCATATATATTTATGTACAAGATAATATCTCTCCTTTTTATTTAAGACATTTTTCTTTGATAAAAGTTTCATTTGACATCCGTATTTAAGCAAATCCTTATGTCCAGACAGAAATGAAATATCACTGTATTGTAGCTGTTTAATTCTTTGAAACATTTTACTCTAAAGCCTAGTCCACATTTGGAAACATGTTTCTGGAAATTGTTTGCAAACAGTTTCCTTTGTATCCCAACAGTTTGCAAACTGTTCGAAAATCGTTTGAAAAAACTGAAAACATATTTAAAAAACAATGTTGTAGAAACATGTTTTTAAAATGTTTTGCGTACAGACCTGCCAATCGAGGTAGAGATGTTTGCCGAGGAGGACGTATTAATAGCTTAGGTCTCCCTACGAAACTGGACACGGAGAGCCTTCAACTTCTTGTCAATCTCTTGTTGACTGAGAGAAAATATGTCGGCGATTTCCTTCAAAGCATCGTGCTTCTTAATCCGATTTTTGTACACGTAATGTCCCAAAGTATTCTAGGAGACTGAAACTCCTCAATGAGCTGAACGGTCTTCTCCTGCGTCCACATTTCAGTATAAAAAAACCGATTCAATAAAAAAGAATGAATAGATAAAAATACAGGAGAAATGAGCAGAAACGTTGACACAACACATACCAAGGAAGAATGGCTACTTTCCAGGGGAGGGAAATGTTTTACAGACTTGTTTGCAAACAAGTCCAGACATGGAAACTTTGTTTCGTGTTTCTCAATTTCCAATGGAAAACCAGAAACATTGTTTTTTTTCTCAAAAAAACACGGATTTGTTTGTAAAGTGTTTCAGAGTTGTTTTCAAATTGTTTGCAAACTGTTTACAAACAATTTCCAAACAATGTTTTCTGAAAATGTTTCCAAGGGTGAACTGGGCTTAATTTTTATCAATAATCCAAATAAGTGAAAGCTTAAACTACTGTTTCTCTTGTTGTAAAAAAGGCTTAATCTTGGCAACTTCTTCAGCGACATCTAGTGGTTATTTCCTAAATTGACTTAAAGCGCACCATTTGTACTAGATTACTAATTTAGTAAAATAATTAAAAAGGAAATCATTACAATCTTGAAGCTCATAAGAAAGTATTTGCTGACATAACAACGATATTATTATGTTGATAGAAATTAAATAAGGAAAAGCAGAAAAATAGATAGGAAGTATAAAGCTTTCATATGTCTTTTAGACAGACAGAGATATAAGCAGATTTAAAAATAATCTATCATACTTTTAATTTTTTTTTCTAACGAAAGATTTTTTATCATAAGTTTTCAGAAGATTTCTTATAGATCTGTATTTACCATTTAATTTATCGTTAATGATAACTGCTGAAAATTTTAAATATTTTGTTATCAATTTGAAATTTTAAATTTTTACATTGAAAAATTAAATTACTGACAAGTGAGAAACATAGAATTAAAAGTGCATTACTTTAAAGTTTATAACAATGTAACATTCTTAGTATTTTCTATTGTATTATTAATATAAATATCAATACTCTTTTCTTCAACTGTGTCAGAAGCAGTAACTAAATGGAAAATTATACGGTTTTAAGTCTACTTTAATAAATTACTGTAATAAGCTCTTTAAGAATACTAATAAATTCATTTTCAAAAAATACTTCAGTTATGTTAAACAAATTGCAAATACGTTAAAAAACTAATTACTGAAAATCTCTAAGAAATTTATGTTAAATTGCACATTAGCAACACTGTTAAAAAATATGAGGCCAAATAAATTCAATCGACTCGTTTTCTGATTATTTTCTACTTTGGAGAATCTTCTAGGATATATTAATTTTGGGGTAATTTTTTTTTTTCAAACGTAGAAATTTCTAGATTTTTTTTTCCATTGAATTTGTTGAATCAATGTTCGCACTATCATCGTATTTACGAAGTGTTTCTCCCGGTCCATTTATTTACCCAATTTCAAGGTTAAATAAAACAGCCGATGTAGCACTAGCAATTTTTTTTTCTAGCTCAACCCTGCCACCTCCATGGCCATGACGTCAGCGTCAAAACAAAGCCCAAACGAGGTTTCCCCCCCAGACACAACAACATGAGTCATTGTCCCCAATCTCGCATCACTGCGAGACTACGAGATTTTCATTCACAAATGAGGGCGAAGGAAGGGTAGGGCAAAAAAAAAAAAAAAAGTAGGGGAAATACCCACAATTCCTGGCGCTCTTCACGACTTGCATTTGTCCTACTTAGACATATTCACTTTCTTTTTTTTTTTCCCTCTGAATCCTGCTTCATTAAGTAACAGCAGGAAAAAGAATTTCCCCGTATCAAAGCAATGACTTTTTAGCGCTTCGGTGCTTCCAAATCAAAGGAAATAAACTCTCTATTTTCAGGAAGTACATGAAAATAAAACCACAGCCATTAAGCATCAGAAATATAAAGAATTCTTAATAAAAGAATGCCTTAGCTTGAAAGTAGATTTGGAGTAAATAGAAAAAAAAAAAAACAAAACATAAAAACATCGGTGTCAAAAGTTCAAGTTTCCATGCTAATGATATGCTTTTGTAAAAAGATTTCTTGCTTTTCTCCCCGATCCCTAAAAGTCTAAAAGGCTTTCATCAAAAGCTCAAGTTTATACACTTAAAATTAAGCGGGTTGATGTGTGTTTACTTTGTTCAGTACATTTAAATACAATAGTGTAAGTTTATCTTTATACTTGTTGCTAATTACAGAGATTTTTAAAGATTATAAGTGATTTTATTTTTTAACATTTTCTATATATAGATGCATGGTGCATAGTTCAAGGGATTAAGGGATTATCTAGCATCGTGGGGCTTAAGACTGTTCTTGGAATCGAGTCTCACCTGATTCGTCATCAGCATCGGAGGACCGAGGAGAGACTGGCTTGGCTCTGGGAATCCACAGCTTGTATATAAAGCGTCTGTTGTTGTAAATAAAGTAGTCAGTTAGTCAGCAGTCAGTAAAGTTAGTAGTTACCTGTTAACCTGTCTACGTTAATTTTAACAACGTAACAATATTTGCTTTTTAACCTATTTTCCAATAAGTTAAAAAAGACATTGAAATGACAAACAAATACGGTTTAAGGAAAATGTTTCAAACTTAGCCACTAATACTACAGAAGAGTGTTTCTTAATTTTTCACAAAACTAAACAGTGAATGAGGTTCAGATTACAAATACTGGTTTAAACAATTTTGTAAGCTCTTTTGTGATCACAATACAATAACAATGACCTATTGTTATTGTATAATCAATGTATTATTCTCGAGGTTAATTAGATATTGAAAAAAAAATACGTGATTCGGTTTAAAAAAAGATGCGGTAATTACACGAGTAATTGCAGTAATCTCTCTGTGGAATTTCCTCGTTCCCAGATACATATCTAGATCCAAAAAAAAAAGGGAAAAAAATGAAAACCAGGTTTTAAATAGTGGGTGTTTTAGCTATAAATAGAAGGTCTTTTTCGTTCGTTTGTCTGTGATGAAATGGAAATGGGTGAATTTACACTGACATAGTGACAGTATGTGGGTGACCCCATTCCCGAATGAAGGGAGACGGTGATTCCGATGATGGAATCTCTTGGCGCGTGGCTGTTCTCTTTCCTTGGGCGTCTTCCCCAATTGCGACTGATATTTCATAACCGCTTTAAGGAAACAAACTCGTGCGTATTTTCTTTTTGTAATTTTCTAAGAAAAATTTGCTACAATACTAACAAAACACATTCCATCTGCAGTCCCACGGAATACGAAGAACAAAATGCGAAATCATCGTCTGCTTCCCACTTTCTCCCCTACACACTCTCGCTACAGTCCAACCGTTTTCAGGGGTTTCGCGAAAATTCATGAAATAAATGAATAACCGAAGGGAGGGTTGGTAGGGGTTAGACCACCACCCCCACTGCATCTGAAAATGAAGAAATCTACGATTTTGCTGCTTTTTTTTTTTTTTGGTTGGAAAGATAGTCGGTTTATCTGTACCTCCTCCCCCATCCAAGAAAGGACATGACCGTTTTTTTTTTTTAGTGCTGATCGACTACGACCATCCTAACCTCTCCCATTTCTAAATCCTGGGTAAATCTATGTGGATTTAAAACATCACCATCAAGCCTTACTTAACAGAAAGCCTGACGGGACGGAGGTCGGAGGTCGGTTTGACAAAAATGGGTAAACTCTACACCATATAAGAAGAATAAATACATAAACAGTTGTATTTCTAATTCCTTTTTCCAATTATAAAATTTATTTTACTTTTAATTTATTCGCAACTGAATAAATTAAATATATGTTATATTTTACCCTATAAATGTTTTCTTAATCGGAAGGTTTTTAGGGAGTATCAATAATTTAATGTAGGGATTCCGTTATCGAAAAAAAAGCTAGGAATCACTGCTCTACACTGTTATTATTATTTTTGCTACTTGACTAAATGCCGTAAAACTTACTTTTTAAAACCAAATCTGAATTGAGCAACCTTTTCTCTATGCAATGCTTCAATTCAAATTTTACTGCGGTGGTTTCCCGTTGCCAATTACAAAACTGAAGATAATCACAGTGTTTCAAAACGGATTGTGGGATGGGTTAAAGGAAATAGCTTCTAAAAGATTTTTCTAGTTCAGATTCATGTTGAATCATTAATAACAGTTCTCGAGTCACGAGTTAACAACCGATTCTACACTGTCACATTAGAAACCTTACTACCCTATCAGCACATTTTGGAGTTAACTCAATGAAATTAAGAAAATAAAACAAAACGGATCCGAGCACTTTTATTAAGCAATTAAACTACAACAAAATATTATTTGCATTAAGATTCATCGTTTTAAGAAATTAGCAAAAGACAAATACTGAGCACCCTTTGAAACTCTAGTTACTAGTGGTAGATGGACGAAGCTAGGAATTTATGGTATTTAGATAAAACATCCTAAGTACGGGAAAATTTAAGATCCTAAGTAATAATAATAATAACAGATCTACTGTTCGGTTTTGTTTACGAGAGCCTTCAACGCTGTTGCGCATGGGTCAAGTCTCCTTCGATTTCATCGAAATAGGGGTTGTTTACTTTTTTATCAGAATTAGTTTACCGGTAGTTGCGTTCTATTTGCGCTTTTCAGGAAAGAATTATGGAAAGAATAAATACTATTGCAGAAATGCTCCTCCTTTATTTTTTTCTTTAAAGCGAAAATGTCCAAAAGAATTCTTTAGGAAAGTGCCATCTCAGCGTATCACCCCTCTGCGGAGTAAAATCGTCTTCCAGTGGTGGGTCTGCTTTTTGAAACCGAACAGTATCTCATTTATATTGCAGTGCCTATCAGCAAGAACATGCAGAAAACTCACGCAGACAAGATCAGTAAATACACCGACCTAGCACACGAGCTCCAGAAGTAGTGGAGGCAGGATTGAGTACATGTTGTACCCATCGTTCTGTCTGCCACTGGTCTGGTGCCTCACACATTGCACCACAGTCTCAGCACTCTAGGACTTCATAAAAACATTTCTGCACAACTTCAGAAGGCTGTGGTACTTAACACAAAACGCATAGTTAGAAAATACAAACACAAATCCCTAATCATTCTGGCACACGTATTTACACTTGGCAATGTGTGCTTTGGTCCTTGACCCGCCATATTGTTTTGCTGGGAAAACCCAAAGTTTGAATCTTTTACATAATAACAATAATAATAATAATATTTCTAACAGATGAAGAACTATTTTTCATAGATCTATCTTTCTAATCTAGACCTATAAACGTTCACTTTAATTTCATCTGACAAAACGGAAAAACAGACCGCGTTGTACTTCAACACAGTGAACCAGTTCTCTTTAGCTGGGGTTAGTGGCTCAGCCATTCATACTTTCACGTGAAAGCTACAGCTGAGCAATGCGTACTCGAGGGTGGAGCCCAACCCTAATGGCTTCAAAGAATAAGCAGCGGAATTTAAAAAGAATAATAAAAAAAAAAAGAATAAAAATAAAAATAATCTTCTTTAAATAGATGTTTGCACCTGCTGGAAAACCGCTTTCGCAATGTAAATGGCACAAGCCACCTGAGGCTGTCTCAGAATTCGAATTCCGCGTATAGTACATGTGTGAGTTTTTAAGTAATCTTATCATCCCTTCAGACATACAATTTATAACTAACATCTACTTATGATTAACAATTCATAGTTAAGCTTAAGTTTTATTCTAAATCAGATTATTTATTTAAAACTTTTTTTTTTTTTTTTATTCTTACCCTTTTTTTCTCTCTCTAATAAATTGTAGTAACATGTTAAATTTTTTTTAATAATTTTTTTTTAAGTTTTAAACTTTGTTAATTTTATTAAGAAAATTAAATAATTAATTAGACTACATACAAATAACGACCAATAATGCACTCTTTAAACTTGAAAAAATTAAAAATTAAAATAAATTATATAGATACCGTTTTAACAAATAATCATGAGTTATTTCACGTGGTCCATAGTCGGCCAAATTCGAAGAAAGAAGAAGATACCGTTTTAACGGATATGTGAAACATGTCAATACTTTTTTATTTTTTTTTAATTTTCTAATTTTTTCATATTTAACGAGTGCGTTATTTGTCATTATTTGTATGTATTTTTAGCCGCACGTTAAATTGTTTTAGTAATTAATTAGAATACAGTAAAACCCCGTTATTACGCTCCCGCTTATAGCACTATCCCGTTCTTTACGCTCCTTTCATACGGTCCCTGGAATTTTCTATGTAACTCTGTATACTTTTACCCTCTTATAACGCTTCAAATCCCGCTTGTAGCGCTTTTTTTATATCGGAAATTTTGTATCGAAAAGAAATGTAACACTGTAAAGATTCTTTTCTTTCCCTGGTAGGAGGGAATCTTTGAACTCTTTGAAGTGCGGGTCTGTGATACAGTAAGTTAGTGCAAAATTTCGAAGCGGAAATCCCTTTCTATAAGTGAAAAATTGGAAATTCTCCGTAAGTACGACGATAATTATACAGTAAGTCAGAAGGATTTCGCAGAATCTCTAGGAATTCCCTCATCCAGTCTGAGAACAATAATAAAAAATAAGAATGGAATTACCAATGCAGCGAAGGGTGGTTGCAAACGTAAAAAAGTAAAGTGTGGAAAATATTAAGATGCCGAGGAAATTCTAATTGAATGGATTCATCAGTCCCGTGAAGCATCAGTGCCATTAAGTGGCCCAATCATTCAAGAAAAGGCGCGTGAAATAGCGGGCAGTGCACTAAATCTGCTCCGAAAATATATTAAGTGTTGCTCCTAGTGGTGTATCAATTGATGTTAATAGTTACTTGAACCGCATTGAAAATGTCATAATTCATAACAGTAGCACACACACACGGCAAACCACAATCAAAGATTTTTTTAATGGAAATAAGCTCACATTTGCACTATATCTATTGCAGAATCAAGTATCTTTCCTGAAAATGGTGTCTAAATGTTTCCTCATCTCATAAATCATTTCCCGTCTATAGCGCTATCCCGCTTATTACGCTTGTAGGTCATGGTCCCTTAACGAGCGTAATAACGGGGTTTTACTGTATTAATATAATGTGGTACAAACCAAATAGCATCGGGGTCCAATTTTTTCCGATTTTTTTCGATAATAGCAGTTAAAAGCGTTACAAACATTAGATTAAATCTATAAACACGCTGTACTTATCTTACTGTTATAAAAATGAGGACAGACCCATTTGTACCCGTGACCTTCGTTTCAGGAAAAACCCACCTTCAAGAACACACAGAAAAAACAATTATTAAGGTTCTCAGAGTTCTGTGAACCAGTGGTAGTTAGTTAACAATGACGCGATGAATACTAGTAGAATAGTGCATTGGTTGACAAACTTCATGGTGAAATTTCCTTCAAAAATAATCCGGCGACTCCCCAGAAGTACCTTGTGACCTCTTAGTTACAAGTGATAGAAGGACGAAGCTAGGAACTTATGGTAAGCTTGCTTACATAAACCATCCTTAGTATGGGAAAATCGCGACCCCCAGATTGGGAACCCATGGTTCAAACGGATCACTCTCAATTCCAAAGACCTTGGCTGGAATTTCACGTATGTACAAAAAAGAAAGAAAGAACATAAAAGCGAAACATCATTTGAAATTAAATAATAATTTTTTTAACCTACATTCCAAAATAGGTAAGTAAGATCAGTAAGACTGTGTGTATCTAAGTGTGCCTTCGTTAATAACTTCTGAACAAATAAAGGGTACTTCTTGGATCATAGCATGCCATTACTTTCATTTTTGAATATTTTTTCCGCCAGAAAATTTGGCCAAGAAGTTGATAAATTCTAATAGAAATAAATAGAATTTATTTTCTGGGAACTAGAAAAAAACTTATCTGATGTTTCGTATGAAGGAATGAAATAAAATGCAAATCGAAAGTGAAAAGCAAGACTACTTCCATCTGACGAGAATTTCTAAAGTGTCGGGATCTTTTCAGATATTATATAATAATTCAATAAAATGTACTATTACCATTTTTTTTGTACGTGTAATACAGTTTAAATTATCCCCGGCCAAAAGGTAACAGATGCAGCTGTTTCGAGTTCTTTAAAGCTCCATCAGCTAGGGTTATCCAAATCCAACAAAAGAAATAATTACATTGCATTAAAATAAAAAATAAAACAATAAAATAAACATTGATACGGAGATAATTTAACGTAATAAAAATGTTTATTTGTTTTTCTTTACTTTGTTTCTATTTTTCATGTGTCTTTTTGTCCTGAAATGCCTGAAATGATGTCAAGCGTGTTGCAGAAACGAGGGTTCGATGAGACTGTCTGATCTCGTATTTTATTTTATAGCTTAGTGGAAATGAGGATCTGTCGTTTTTACGATCAGAACCAGCGCTTCAACAATTCGAATAAAAATAATAAGTTTCGTAGGCAATAAGCTGCCATTAATCCCGCCATTCGCAACGTAAGGGGATCTTGTTTTCGCTAATTGTTCTATCCAAACAACCGAATTAAATCTCAATTAACAAGTTCGAGACATTTCCAAAGATAGCATCGATATTAATGCAAATGAAGGGATACAACGTCGACAAATAGGTTATCGGCTGGGCGATCGGCGCTGCTCATCGGCATGCTGTGCGGCGTGCTTTACAACACTGGCGGATGGCATCATAGGTTGTGTTTTTTTTCTTTTTAACCGGTGGCCATTTTCGAACCAGTTAACTCCAAAGAGGAATAAGGATATATATGCCAAGGAACCGATGGGATTACTCAATGCACACAGTTGCTTCCGCATTGACGAATGACGTCTGTCCCACATTACCGCAAGGATTCTGATGCAAACTTTACTAGAATGTTTTCAAGTCTGGCTTCGTTTCTCGTTGTGGGGCGAATACGTAATAATTTCGTCATTTTCTTGCAGTAAGAAAATTAGGAAGTGCTTTGAATTCCAGAGAATAATTACTAGACAACTGGCACAGACGACTGTGGGCCAAGGCAAGAGTAATTAAAACAAAAAATCTAAATTCCTACGCCAAAAAAAAAAATTCAATTTCTTTAAATAACGGAAGACGGAAACTGTGATGATAGAAACTATGTTGTTTGTTTTGTTTTGTTTTTCTTTTTGTTGTATTTAGGGGGGGGGGGGGGCAACGAAGACGGTTTCCCCCGTGGTAATAAATTATGAGACGAAATTTTTATTTAAAAGTAAAGGAATATTTTCATCGGGATTGTTGTGGCTCAAGAGGTAAGGCATTTGTTTACGAGCTGGAGGAATCAGGTTCGATCCCTGGGTATTATGGGAGATTTTTTTTTTTTTTTCTGCTTGTTCTAGGATTCATCAATTCTCTGGGATCAAATAAGTATCAGTTTCATTCCCCGAATTGAGACAGGCGAGTGTCGGACTGACCTTTTGACCTCCGTCTCGTTAAGATGGAGATCGAAGGAGCATCTGCCTCTTGTACTGCTCACTCTCGTTTAAAGGAAAACCACGAGGATTACGACGAGATAAACTACAGAAGCCAATCTTGGTGCTGGTAATCTCTAGCAAGGTTCTGTTAGGGAAGGTTCGAGTCAAAACTGTACTTCGAAATCAAAATAAATTAAAAAGGAACGACAGAAAGAAAGAAAAATAATGAAGTGATAATGAGTTATTTACTATTATTATTTCTCTAGAAAATCATTTACATGTGTAAACTAAGGATATCTGGAGCTACTATTTGAACTATTATTTAACTGAATAATTCTGGCTGATGAGCATTAAAAACGCGAAACATTCGTCTTAGAATCATTAACTTACTATGTACTTGTGTAAATACCTGGTTTTATCTCCTACTTTTTTTATACTTGTTAAGCCCGTTTATTTATGTGAAATAAACAACCGTATTTTCAAAGAGTAACGCAAATGCCAAAGCTTTAAAAACTGTTTCGCAAACGTTGCAGTTTGTATATAAATTGAGATATTAACGGAGGAGTCAAAAAAAAGAGAGAAATACGAAAAGAATGCAACGTTTAAAAGGAAAATGAAAAACAAACTGAAAATGGCAAAGAAAAAATATATACAATGGAGATTGCCGAGAATTAGCTTTTTTCTTTTTCTTTTTTTTATCGAAGCAGAACCTGAATTGATGAAACTCTGTTCAATGTGATCGACCTGACGTTTTTCACCTGTTTCATCTGCCTGCGGCGAAATGAAAAAGAAGCATTTTTGAATTGAGGCTACCGTTTCTCATCCTCCGCCAAATTCCCACAATTAAACAGAGATGGTTCGTAGTCTTCTCGTGGGAATATCGTATTCTTAGGTGGTGGCGGCAATACTTACTGTTTTCTTTATTTAATTTTTTTTTTTTTTTTCGTTGACGATCCTTCGAAGATTGATAGAAAAGTCAAGCAGTTGCCCCAGATCTCATTTATCGGGCAGAAGGGTTGAGCTAATATTCCGAGGCCTTGAAGCCCCCGCCATTTTGTGACAAGTGTCCAATTAAGGAATTTCGAAATGATAAAGAGTAGTAAAATGTAAAAGGAAGTTCCATTAGAGAGGTGACCTAATCATCCAAAACTACTGCAACTTTTTTTTTTCTTATTACAATAATAAATAGCAAACTAAAGTGAGGGGATAAATATGATCAGACTGAGGGGAAAATAACTGTAATACGCAAGAGATATCAACAGTACAGTCGAGATGGTTGCCGATTTTCTAGTGCTGGGCCCTGGGATCTGGAGGTTGGGCGGGGTAGAAAAAAAAATTTCCCTCAATCTTAGAAACTTTTCGTAGATTATAGATAACTTTTTTTTCTTTTTACAAAATAAATTGTTTCAAAGTTCACTTCCAAAATAATAAGATGCAGACACATCAATGATTTAATAAAGGTTTTCTTCTCGTTTTTCTTTATTTCTTTTCTTGTCCTTTTTTTTTATTTATTTTAGGATTGGGGGCCCTTTAAACGAAGATTTTTAAAGAACTTACAGATTTCGAAATTTCTGGGGGTGATCCAGAGTCCTTTGCTCCCGCCATTTACGCCTACGCACTACTCCTGCAACATTAGATACAACGATTGTAAGCATCGAACACTAATGTAACAATAAAACTAATATGTGGTTTTTATTTTCGCAAATCGTAGCAATTAAGAGAATAAAAAATACTAATAGGTCTTATTATAAGTAAGTTAACTATCAAGATCGCTGCTAAAGTGAATTTCATTCGATAAAAAAATTGTCGTTTTTTTTAAGACTAGAAAACCCTTAAGTGAAAAATTAACTCATTAAAAGAAACAGCATTGATAAGATTTCAAAATTTGAATTTATTCCCATGGATGTCATTAATGACCTGAAAAAGCAAAGCAGAATCTTCGGGTGTTAACTCTGGATAACTTAACTTGTGCACTTCATAAAAGTAACAAAAATTTGCCAGACCGGTCTCTAACATAAACAAAACATTTACGAAGCAGTTTAATAGTCATCTATAACTGTAATTATCGTTAATATTATAGTCCGCTTATTATACGTGTGAAGACACGTACAACTCCACATATGGTAAACGATTGAGCATTAGTTACTCCGCATACTTCCGTTTTGAACATGGCGGCTGCTGAACACACACCGTTGTTTGTTTGTGCCAACAAACTTTGAAGGGTCAATCAAGAGGAATCATTTGGAATGTAATTTTTTATTTCAAGTCGTCTATCTCTATCGTAAAACGGCTGAAGCAGCAGGTATTTCAACTCATTCAATATTGTTAAGGAAACCGAAGCCTCGCTTACCATTAAGCCTAGCCCATTGTTTGAAACCCCGGGCAAGAAAAGAGAGCAGCCGGCATCGATAACAGAAATGAAGAATTAAAGACGAATTTTTTATGAAGTCGAAAATAAATAAATAAATAAAAAAATTTCCTTAATATTGGAAGTCAACAAAAATAATAAAAATAAAACATTGTAGGGCGAGGACAAATAGGATGTAAATACCAGAAGTAACTTACAACAACATTCCAGACACGACCAAGCAATAACCCTAGTGAAGAAAGGATAATGATTGGTTAACTGTGATCACAAATATAATGAACGGACTATAATTCCGATAAAAACTGTGATATAAATATACATTTACTGTACATAGCTGCAGTATTATTTTCCTTCCAAATACATACATAGTAGAATAAATAAGATAATCTAAACCTCCGTATGAATCGCTTTGACTCAACATGGCGGCTGGTCTAGAGCTGTGTCACTGCTGCAGATGTCTAATCTGCAATGAATAATTTACGACAGGGCTGAGACAACGACTGACAACCATATTGACCGACATCAGGCCTCCCTGTCTACTGGAGCAAAGACAAGACTTATCTGAGCTGGAATCTCACAACAGAAGCAATTGAACGACTTAAAAAACAATAATCAGGAAGTGGGGAATGTACTTGAAGATTACTTAAAATGTCTTTCATTCAGAAGATATTTAGTGATCTAAAAATGATGATTTCGGACTTTAAATGGTTTCAAATGAGTACACCACCAATAGTTTCACAAAGGAAAGGAATTCAGTTAGAACTCATTGAATGTTCTTTTGTTGTTGATTTGAGGGATCGAAACCATATCTAAATGCGGTCTAGATTTATTTTTATCAACGAAAAGAAAAAGGATTTCTGTTATCTGTGATCAAACTCGCAAGGACGTAAAAAAAAAAAATAATTAAAGGGCAGCTTTTTTTTTTTTTTTTTTGTCTATGTGTTTGTAAGTGCATTTAGCAAAAGTCATTTTTACAATTGAATTATATTATTGAATTTCATTAAAAACTCAATATTAGTTTTAATCTATTTTACTACGAAAGCGAGGCTTCTGAACTCACTCAGTCTGTATATAAGTATTTGTCCGTACGTTTATGTACATGAAGTAATAACTTATGAATCGGTGAATGCGGGGCCTTGAAACTAGGACAAGACATTACAAGGAATAACTAATGTTTAATCGTTCACCATATATGGAGTTGTACGTGTCTTCAAAGATATAATGAATGGACTATAGTGATTATTATTATTATTATTATTATTTTCTGACAGATTATTTTCTGATTACAAATATTAACTTTTAACTTTCAAAAATGGTTATTTTTTTTACAGTAAAAAAGAATTTACCAGGGAATATTTTATTGCAGAGGATGTATGTAATAGATTTCCATTGTGGAAAGTGAGAAGAAATTAACTGTAAAGGGTATTGCTTTCTTGATCAGCAGATTCCCTAAAGTCAAGTATTAATTTAAGGATCGACTAAAAAAAATTGTAGTGCTTTCAACATTTAAGTAAAGAAACAAAAAAAAAAAAGAGGGAGCATTACGAAACTTAAATAATTTCTGAAGCCCAGGAGAGAGGCTAGGA
>JAFIDM010000007.1:37679525-37706548 GCA_023159025.1 Thereuonema tuberculata | reverse complement strand
ACGATAAAACAGATTGAAATATATATATAAAAAAATTTGAAATAAAACGTTAAACAAAGCGAAATAATAATAATAACAAAAATAGATGAAAAACTAATCCACAACCTGTTAATTACTGTATTTCTTTTGAGATAAAGTTAAACAGGAATGTATTAACCGGAGACTGCAAATTTCAGAAGTCATAATTTGGCACCACCAACAAAAGTTTTCCTTATTTGGACAAGGACTGGCCGATCACCACATCTGAAGTACATTATTACATTTGAATAAAAATTTGAATTGTTGGCAGTTGTTTGCGATCGTCGACGATCTCAGATTTCTGGCTGGAATCCAGGGAAATAAAGAAACAAAAACAAACCTATTTGTATAATGATTGCGTAAATTTAATGTCACAACAAAAATAAAACATTTATACAGTTCTGCTATAGATGGCTCTCAAAAGATTAATATGAACTTGAAACAAAAAATCCAATATTTTGCTTCTCTTTGAACAGAGCAGAGAATTTTTAATACTTTTTATTTGCATTTCAGTCAAGTCCCATTTTTTAATTCACTCCTTTTCTGTAAATAATACAATATTCAGATAATGCTAATGACGGTTATTTTTGATTTCAGATAAGATCTCCTATTTTAAGAGAGATAATTTTTTTTTTGTACTTTGCATGACCTTAATTATTTTCAGGAAGTATGACAAAACTGAAACTAGTGTAGAAGCTAGTTTTTTCTTTGTTATTTGGTGAATAAATAAAAACTGACTTAATGAAAAGCCACAATGATCTTAAATAAGAAAAGTGTGATAATTTTGATGAAGTAAAAAAGATTGAGAAGTATTGCTTTGGACTGCCTTGTTTACTAAATACTAAGGTTTATTTTATAAGGAAAATTATAAAAATATTTTTATATTAAATCCTTTTTAACGTAATCTTTATTTTCTATTTTTGTCAGTCAATTGATCATAATTTTGACGAAATGAATCAAAGTTTCTAACCACTGTATTTTTACAATTTTAAACAGAGTGATTAGCCACGTGACAATACGACGTATTTCACTTTGAGACCTTATATTAATTTGCGAAAAGGAAATTGCTTTCCTGAAGACCCGTCGCGGACTTCCCTGGATATCACACTGGAAAATAGAAGTGACATCAACGGGATCAATTTTAAACATAAATGAAACACTTTTATTTTTATTTCCTAAGGGATTACCGAATGTATTTATTTATTTAACTTTATTCTAACTGTAATTACAAATATCTTTAAAATCAACAATCAATTAAAGAGACCTAAAAAAAAAAAAATATTTACAAAAAAGAAATTCTTAGCGTTCTTTTTTTTGTTTAGTTTGTTACTTTGTTACAAAAGCATACGCAAGAATTTACGCAAAAAAACAAAGCCACACTGAGAAAGGAGATGCTTGCAGTTTTGGACTTTTTGAAGTGTTCTTGACCTCGTGGTTTGAAGGATATGTTGACCTCATAATTACACAGGCAGCAGCGGAAGGATAGGATGGGGATCTCCTTCGCGTCCGCTTTCTCGTACTCAGGCGCATAGTTTTCTGGGCGAACTCTCATGAGATCGTTCCCGCCAAACGCTCACCGCTTGAGGCTAGTGTTTGTAAACACTGCACGGCAAATCTTGCGCCGTTTTCCCAGCGATGGTGTGCGCTTGCTTCTTTTTTTTTACAGCGCCCTATCTTCCCGATCGTTTTAATTTCACTTGGGACGAATTAACGACAATGAGAAACCAACGGAAGAATGGACTGAACGAAGTGTGATTGTTTCCCCTGCGTCTCACGGGAGGGCACTAACGGCATGTCTTTTAATCTTGCCCAATTAGTAGTCCCACAGAAACAAAAAAATCCAGGATCACTAGTTTAAATGGTATAAGGGCTTATTAATTGTGCCACTTATTTATTTTCTTTTGTAGAGAATTAAAAGTCCAATGTAAAGAATTTAAGACATGGAGCACTCCGTTAACGATATCCAACAAGGCAATAATAAACATTACTTCAAGTTTTTCGTTGTTACATTTCATTCAAATCTTTTTTTTTTTTTTTTTCACTAAATTTATTTAAAATATGAATTAAAACTCAATATATGTTGAAGGTCTTAATTTTTAAATATTTTTATTAGTATCATTAAACTTAATAAAGAATTAAAAACAATAAATAAACCGAATAATGATTGGCCCGGTAGTCGAGTGGTAAGGCTGCGGGATGCAGGAGGCGAGTATTTTTTTTTTCAACGCTCAATTCTTCTTTAAACGGATTCTACCCAGCTCTCTGTAGAATGGGTACCGGGTTTATTTACCAGGCGTTTAGGCGGGCTAGCGCCGGGCTGACCATCCGATCTCAACTCAGTCCCGTTGGTCTAGAAATCTTAAAATGTAAAGATTAGCCATATTTTCTTAGTGTTTCTGTGTAGTAAGTTGAAGGGATCTCGGCCCCCCATCCCCCGTCCAAAATTTTGAAACGACCTTTTTTTTTTTTTTTTTTAATTTATTTGGTTGTTGATGATGAGCTTCCAAACTTGGAATCCCCCACCCTCACAAAAAAACCTATATACGCCCTTGAATAGAGGTTTAGTTTACAGTTCTGTTGTGAAAATTGTGTAAGTTGCTTATTGGTGAAGAACATCATCTAGAGGAGTAGAAGGAAAACATCGAAATTAAATTTTTAAAAAAGTCAAATTATGAGAAATTTCATCAATTTTTGTGTTTCCTGACAATCTGAATTCAATAAGCTTGAAACTAGAAGTTAAAAATGTCAATGGTTTTTTTTTTTGTTTTTTTCTGCTCAAAATTTCTACTATGGATACCGCGCTTCATATGTATAACAATCTGGATGTGTTCACTTAACTGCACAGAAGACCATCATGAGAACTATGTATTATTATATATCATGAAAAGGGACACAGACTGCCTTCGAAATTAAATGTATACATATCTAGTACAAAAGATGGAAATAAAAAAAAAATCTATTAATTTTGATACATAATTGATCAAGCTTTCGCTACGGGAGACAATCTGCCAAATTACGATACCATTAAAATGCAATAATCAAGATAAATAATAATAAAGAAAATATTTATCGTAAAGAACTCAAATTAAATGATAGCTAGATGTTCTCTTTGTTGACCTTTATAAAAATTGGATCCAGACGAAGCGAAAACGAGTATTACGGAGTACAAGAGTCTCCGTAAACCGTTATATTACCTATCACGTTAAATTATTATTGGCACAGCGAAAGAAGAATCACAATATTTGAAAAAAACGGATCACTTAGTTGATTTTGGAACAGGAAGCAATATGGCGGCGTCATAAGAACAGATTACTGTAAGGCCTTCACATCCAAGCTAGAGGTATAATTTGGAACGTTTTCCACTATTTTAAGAGTCTTGATGATGGAATGTGTATTTCTGAATTACAAGGAAAAATTACCATTGCTACAAATTTGTTCCATTTGAGGATGAAGAGAATTGTTAACGAGAGAAAAACGACAGGAGCCGCAATTTGTTTTCCTCGCCTGGACATTTTCTTTTCCTTGTCCGAAGCCACTTTTGGTTATGGATTATATTTATAAAAAATGTGAATAATATAAAAATAATAATAACAGTACATAGGTAAGTTAAAGATGCAAAGAATAAAGATAAAATATCGAAAATCTTATTCTCTTCTACTTTGATTTGCAGAAATATAGAAAATAGTTACGATGCTTTAATACAGGTCACTGAGATTATATGGAAGTAGTAATCCATAACCCATGATTTTCATCTTTTTTTTGTCTCTCGTAGAACACAAATTTTATAGACACAGCTTTTTTTGGATGATACTGTATGGGTATTTGTAAATTAGCACGCCAAATATTATATAAACAATTTTAACTTAGGACAAAGTGTATAATTATCTTCATTCAAATTATTATTCCGGTTCTGTTTGTATTATGAAAAAAAAACAAAAATATTGTGGTATATTTAAATGTTTGTGTTTTTTGGCTTAATAATTTCGTAAAAGTTTTTAAATAAATAAGCTATTGAAAAAAGAAATTAAACCATTTATACCTTAGGGATGTGTTTTAAATAACTGCTGTTGTTAACTCGGAAATGTATTTATTTACTTTAATGTTGAAACTCATTGCTGTGAATGCAGTCGAAGAGACATTCAAAATGGCGTCTGCTTTAAGATAAACAGAGGAACAGTCCTTCTCATACATAACCTCCCCGAGATCGATTTTCTTGTAATTGTGAAATATTAAAAACAGTGGGGGCGGCGGTAGTCCTTCGATTGTTGTTGACACCATTCGAAATCAATTCTTTCATCAATATGACATAGGTCTTTGAAGAATCCACGGACAATTAAACACGGTTATACTATTAGGGAAAAAATGACGCGTGAAAAATTACGGAAATTTATGAACACCATTAAATCACTCATAAAAATTTTTCCTCTTAATAATTGACAATTGTTTTAACACTTTATTGATTGAAGTATCATTCACTCAATATCATACAAGTTATTAAGGAAATGGTGTTCGTATCTACTTCGGAGCAGGGATGGCAATTGAAATGAGGTTATTTGGTGAATTCACAAGGATCCTGTCGATACCTTTCCTCGAAAGAAAGAAATTTTAAAATATTATTGATTGCCAACAACGAAGCAGTGCCTAATAAATTTCTTAATATCACGTTAATTGAAAGCTGAAGGTAAAGTATTACTGATAGATGAATCCTACAACAGCTGTTTAGCTCTTATTGGCCCTCATCAGCCTCCGTACAGCAGACCTAGCAGTTCAGAACTGATCCTGAAGGATGCGAGCGAAACAGCTGTCTCAGGATGTCACTTATTATGTATCTTCGAACGACGGTTGGCAGCAAAAGAGGTAAAGGCTTCTGCGATTCGCATCCCAACTGGACGCAATAATGCAACACCATTACCTGTCCAACAAATAATTATCAAGTATCTTTGCGAACTTTGGGAGGTTTTGGGGAACGTAGGACTGTTATAATTTGTAGGACTGTTAATTATAATTCCAATTATTATTAATTTACATTTTTTATTATTTATTTACAAGTTTAAGATAACAGCACCGGCTTTACTTGGGAATTTGAAGCAAATTTGATATCCACTTAAGAAATCCGACTTGAAATTACCAATTTACAAGCGAATCCTGGTCCGTAGACAATATAGTCCGTTTCAGTGTCTGTAGATCATTGCTAGGTATGTAATAACGACATCGATGCATGCTTCTTTCTTCAGGAATTAATTGTTGTAATGATTAAAATTCATTGTCACGTGATCTAACAGAATGGAAAAAAAAAAATTCTTGGACGTCATTGTTCGTCACCTAACATTGGTCTAAAGCAGTTATAGTCAACCTGGGGTCCGAGAAGACATCTAAAAGGATGGGGGGTGAACCCTAGAGTCCTTCTGGAGGAGAAATAACCGTGGAGAAATCGCCAACCATCGCTTCGAATTGAGCTTAGGTTCCTCCAGTCCAGTGTCTAAATCAATGGACTATCGGTATAATTCTGTACCTTTGTTCGTTTAAAAATTTTTACTAGTTGCGACCCGTGAAATATTCACGGAAGTAAAAAAAAATTCCACATTTTTGAAAAAACACAAGATTGAAAAAGATATTCTAAGCTCATTTTTTTAGAAGCCATGACTTCCACAACAGCCCATGTGTAATTTGAATATCGGCTTATTTGTTAAAGTAATATTATAACATTGTTAAAATAAAAAAAAATAAAAAATTGATTTAACACTTTCGTAGTAGCCAGCGCTGCGGTTTCTCATTATGAAACATAATAGCACTTGCTGCCCTAAAAGAATAGGCTCATCGAAATTGAGACAATATTATCGGAAGTAAAACAAATGCCACATTTTTGAAATACCTTGAAATTTTTGAAAACACAAGATTGAAAAAGATGTTCTAAGTTCATTTTTTAAAAGCCACGACTTCAGTAACAGCCCACATATAATTTGAATGACTAAGCCAAATTTTGTTAAAATAAAAGAAAATAAAAATTGATTTACCATTTCAACAATAACAATAACGATTGTCCAACAGCCAATTATTATTATTATTATTGGTATATAATCCTGTCTGGACAACAATGACGGCACGTGCTTCGTCATTGTTCCTACTTGTTGAGTAGTAAGCGAGTGGCTACACAGCCGAAATTAGGTAAAACCGAGGTTTTACAAACTCTCTGATAAATTTCGACACATGAACTTCATGCGTTTCAGTGTAAACTTCATTTATGTGGGAAAGAAAATTCCAATAATAATAATAATTGTGTAATCGCGATCCGTCGAGGTGAAGAATATTCGAGGCGCCATGTTTAAACATGGGCGTGACGTCATGCCTGACGTGTTCCAACGCTGCACTGTGATTGATTATTTCAAATTACAATTTTACAAATTTACAAAGATCCGTTCAACTTTTGCCTATTAATAGGATGTATTAACACGATAGGACTTGTAAAATTAAAACTTATTGTTTAATGATTAAAAAATTATTAAACTTAATATATCGGATGTAAATTATGTAATTTAGTTTAGATAATTGCCCTAAGCCCTCGAATTTTATTTGAATACCTGTACTTAACCTAACCTAATTATGCACCAATAACCTTGGGAATATATAGTTAAAGATAAACTACATTTGAGGACACACGAGCAAAAGAGGTTGAATGCCACTAGTCAACATAAATCAGTAAGAAAACAATTAGGCCTATATAATGTAAAAATACTACAGCCTGTAACATATAGAAGACAAATGGGGACCACTACCTACAGAGCAGATTTCGGGTCCAATGTAAAAATACTATATAAAAAGAGAAATTCTGAAGCGTTTATTTTTATTTTTATTATTTTTGCTTAGATTTTCAGTTTTTCGCCTGGGGCAACAAAGAAACTGTGCAAATTTGCTTCAAAAACAATTTTGAAAGAATTTGATTCCAATTTATTCGTGACAAATGACTGTCCCTTTTTCTTGTGCAAAATTAGCTGCGATTATTAAAGATATGTCTAATTCAAATCAAACACAAAAATAAATAAATAAATAAATAAATAAAACGAGATAAAACCGTAACGCAAACTGTATTTAGATTTAAGACAGTAAATCCCTTAAAAAGTAAAACAAATTCGATTTTTTAAAATCAACCTAATTCTTTAAATCTCCCCTTGAAAAATTTGGTTGTAATCAAACCCTGCGCTATTTGAAGGTAATAAAACAATCATAAACGTATTTGAAATCCTGTCTTATATTTCATTCACTCACAGACAGGTTTTGCATTAATATTTCAGATTGAAGAGGATTTTCTTTTTCCTTTTTGCGAAATTGCAACCCAGGATTTGTCTTCCAAAAAAAAAAAGAATCTTATAATAAAAATTTAAATTTCATTATTCATTTTTTTTTTTCATTTACAAGAAAATGAATACATTTGTAATGTATGAATATTTTGAAAATAAGAGATAAATCAATTGAATAATAAGCATTATGTAATATTTCATATATTATAAAGAAATATATCTAATATGTATTTTTAAAATTTTTAACTGCATATGATGATGTAACTTTCACATAGGGTTAAGGGTTTTCGTCAGTTTTTCTGATACTCAAGTTTGAGCTCGATTCGTTGTTTGAGACCTAAGTCATGGCCTGATGTTAGTTTAAAGAAAAGGCATTTTTCTTTGTTTTTTTGTAGAACAGGTTGCGAACGTTCCTAGATAGCAATCGGAAAGATATTCTGCTGCATGACAGAAACGAAATCGACGGGAATAAACAAGTCAAATTTGAGATCTTATGAATCGCTTTCTTGACACTTAATTTTTGAAGTTACGTTTTCTAGATACGATAAGTGAGTTGTAAATTTAATGAAAAAAGCTTCATTACAAAATGTTTCTGATTTTTTACGATTCTGAGTTCGTATATTTTTTTTAGTTTAAAACTTGTAATATATTACATATTTATGTAGACGATTGTTGAATGCTGTTGATGCGGGGAACAACAGTCTACACTGTGATCGGGAGGAAAAAAGGTCAAGGTGATTCTTTTTGGTTGGAATCTACGATCGGTTTTTTTCATTTTGGTTGGAAGATAATATCCTCCGGTCTTAGAGTGTCATTTCATTACTTCTTCCCAGGCGCCAAACAGCCATATGTTCTGTCTGTGGATCGTCAGTGACGAATAATAACATCGACGTATGCTTTATTTCCATTAGGTCGTTGCAACAATGAATAATTGTAATTGAAATTCATTGTTACGATTTTGTAACAGAAAAAAAAGAATGAGCAATTCGTTGTATGGTGTCCACAGATATCTGAAATGAACTGTAGGTTTAGCTATGGAATGCGAAAATTATTTTATTTGAAATGTGTTTTATGAAATAAAATTTCGAAAAATTATTTAAAATTATGGAAAAAAAAATTTAAGGAAACCAATACAGCTATAAAAAAAAAATGACCTTAAATTGTTTCACTTAAAGAACCGAATTGTTGTTTAATAGATAGTTGTAGCTTTATTTTTCTCGTTGTTTTTCTTTTGTTCGTATAACCAGTTTATGCTTATTCAGGGAACGAAATTTGAAACTGAATAACACTTATTAAAATTTCAAATGTTGCTAAAGCGCTGCTGGTAATGGAAAGGTCACGTCTTACGTAACACTTCCACTCATTCGCCTTGGAAAATAAAATTTCGACATAAAATTCTGCAATTTACTTTTTAGTAGGTTTTTAAAATACAGTAAAGAAACGAAACTTAGAAACTCTTTGGTGGTATCTGTAAAAATCAGCAAATTAATGAAAAACGGAGGGTTTTTTTTTTTTTTTCTTTGAAAATTCTCTCGAGGAATTCCGATTTAGATAAGATTATTAAAAAATTGCGGAAAGCCAACACAAAAGACTCATTAAAAAACATTTTAAAAAGTTCACAACCGGTTTCGCCTCCAATACGAGGCTTTCACGAGTTTTTCAATTACTATGCGCACACGTAAATTTCTATATTTAGATAAGACTATATATACATATATAATGTGGAGAAGAATTAGGGGTTGTGTTTCTTGCGTTTTCACTCGATAACAAAAAACCGCATTTTAATTTAAATTAAAAAAAAAAAAATCTTCCAAAATATAACTAAGGGTATCTTATTTTTTTTATTGCGTTGCTTATTAACTATCTCATATATTTTATTTGAGTTATCTTTCGTTCTTATATATTTAAAATGAGGATATACGGATTTAGAAACTAAAGTAATAATACTGGTAAAACGAAGCAGCGCATGTTTTTTCGTTTTCACGATTCCATAACGCGTGAAATTTTAAAATTTCATTTTTTATTTCTGTCCCCTCTTTTAAAAAAAGACTACAATAAAAAAAATTATAAATTTAAAATTTTGAATGTAGATGTTTTTTTTTTGCACTAAATGCAAAAAAAAAAAAAGAAAACAGATTTACATAGTACCTCGCATATAAACAATAATAAATAGGACTGATCCCCCAAACAACTGGAGATGGTACAGTTAGGTCAGATGACACGGACGTTCTGTATAAAGTTGTATAAGTTTTTTCAGGAACTTATTATTCAGTTATTCTAATATTTTATTAATAAAATACTAATAAGTTTTTAATAAAAAAAATTAATGTTTTAATAAAATATTAATATGTTTTTAATAAAATATTAATAAAAATTATGAAATATTAATTAATAAATAAGTTTTGTTAAAAAATATTTACAAAACTTTTTTATTAACTAATTTTTTTATAATTATGATTACTACTTTAATAATTTTTTTGTTACTTGTACGACATTCCTCGCAAACTCTAGTTTAATTTATATTATTGCGTAGTAAATATTTATCCAAATTACGGTCTCAGAGCTTGATCTATTTATTTAACAACACAGCGAATTTTGGTCAAAATTTTCATTCACTTCATTTCGGTGAACCTTTGCCGAAGGCGTTAAGCCTTCCCGCGATGACTCTGCGAAGAGGGGAATTGATGTATGGAAGCCTTCCGCAAACAGCCCGACTACGTCGGGGGGGATAATGACGGATAAGAAAGTCGATTGTGAAAAGCCGCCGTACGGTATTCATGTTGTCTCGGCCAAATTATCACCGGAGCACGTGAGGGTCATCCCGGGCCAAAGGCCGGAAGCCAACCAACACTTGCCGATCGCAGGCTTTGTTCCGGCAGAATGGCACCGCAGTTGGACAAATGAATGCACGGCTGTAACTTGCATATTTTTTCTTTTTCCCCGGCTGTGCTGGAGTGATTTTGGACAAGCCATTGTTATTTCTGGTAACGAAGTTTGATGGAAGCTACTCGAACGCTATATTAAGTTTACACTTGCGCAGATCAAAAGTTAATTATTTTGTAAAAAAATTTCCTATCTCATTAATTTACATGTTTTACAATTTAACATCATTTTGTAATTTCTATTTCTATTTTGAATGCGTAGTCTGTAAGCACTTTTATGAGTATTATCAATGTGATGTGACCTTATTTATATAGCAGTATGATAATGTATGAGTATTACTTGTAATTTACTTGTAATCTAAAAAATGCAGGTTGACAATGGGCGCTGTTGAAGTATCCGAAAGTTCCCAATATGTATGTATTTTCTTTTCTAAATATTTCTAAATACTACGTTTTATAGTGCTAATTAGTGTGTTGACCACTTTCATTTTATCTCCATAATTTAAGTATTAACTTTTTACTTCTGGGGACTTAACTCTTTTCTTATATAGTTATTTCAAATGCTGTTCAGGTTTGCATAATTTTCCTTATATGACAATTTCAAGTTCATCTCTGGTTTTCTATCTATTTTATGTATTTCAGTTTACGTAATCCTCCTTTATATCAGGTACATGTTTTGGTTACAATGAAACTGAAATCTTTGCTGACCGAATTTCTTTAATCCTGACGAACATTAACATTAGGATTGAAATTCTGAAATGTATTTACTCGCCATGAACATTTAAATTTGAGTTTTGATCCAGTGGCTTCTAAGTTTATACCCGGCAAATAATTACTGTATTAAGCTTTATTTACAATTGGGACCGAACACACTTAAAAAAGATGTTTTAAAAAACTGCACTGCAAGTTGCGGGATCCAGGTTCGTATCGCTTCGTCAGGTAGACAAATGGAGCAAACAGACATCCGAGGAAGGGATACGAAGCTAGACCCCGTAACATGTAGGCTAGTGCAGTTTTTTTTAAAAAAATAAGTGGGGGTTTTTCTTTGGTATTTTTTGGTTTGCTTGGTCCCAATTGTAAATATTGACTTGCCACACGAATTTAATGGAAACGTTATAAAGCTTAATCATGAAAAAAGCAGCTTGGCCAACATATTTGCGCGAACCGCACATTGTTTGTCAAAGAACCGCATAGGGCTCAGGAGCCGCAGTTTGGCCACCCCTGCTTTATATGGTTATCTCCGATATATTTTTTTCTGTGTATATAACATCTCTTACATGGATACCATGTCCTTCCAGTTCTTATGATATCCTGATTCTGATCTATCTAAAGTAAGCGTTAGTCAAAGTTATGTGTGGATAACGACGGATAAAAAAGTCGATTGTGAAAAGCAGCCGAACGTATCACCTTTATAAGCTAATTCTGGTATAAATGTAGTTCATACGACCTCCCAAGAAGCCTTCCGTGCATGATTATTTAAAGTACCGTATTTGCTTGATGTGATTCTCTTTACGTATATCTGCTTTATGTGGCGTTCCTGACGTGGTAAATATACGGTTCTTTAGAATATAGATTTGGATTTTAAAAGGTTTATCTGACGTATTTCAATTATGCTTTTGTGGTATATAAGGTTTCCCGAATTAATCAGCTAAATCAGGTAATTTTTGATTTCCTATGGCTTGTCTTCAGTATTTTCTTTCTGATGTTAGTAAATAACCAGCAATTGGATTATTGTCACTGAAGAGTCCCTTGAACATAGTATTCACTATCAAAATCAAAGTGGATACGCTTTGTAATACGTCAAATTCATATAAGATGGTGAAAATTAGTGCATTACAATAGTCAGCAGGTGAATACGACAAATAATAATAATAATTAGACGGCTGCCCGTAGTTTCGCTCCGAAAGCCCCTCACATGCGACGAAAACGATGTTTTATTAATTCAAAAATACAAATTACATCAAATAAATCTTCAAAACTAAAACTAATAATAAATTCAAAGATGTTTAAATTCTGAAGATGCAATACAATATTGAAATCCATTTGTGACAGTCGGAAATTTGCGCATTTGAGTTCACCATACAACAATACTCCTGTTGCCTGGCAACGCGCGTGCGAACTTTAATTGTTGCGCACGTACGCACACGCAGTTTTTTTAATATAGATAATACATTATAATGTTTATGTTCTGTCTCTGATGAGACAGGGAAACCGCGAACATTTCTTGTACATTATACTTTACATAATGTAAGACTTTTCTAATATTCGATTTTTCAATATATTCCTCTTCCAATAAAGTGATGTTTTCTAAGATATTGGTATATTATATAAATATATAATACTAACAGAATCTTTTTAATAATGCCTTTCTAAAAAAAAAAAATATATGCTGACCTTAATATCTTAAAACAATATATAAAGATTAGTAGTGCTTACAAATCTGTAAATTACTATATAAATTTATTAGCCCGCTGCTTTGTTTATTTATTTGGTTTGATGCGTGATCAAAAGTAAGTTTGAAAAGCACTGATTTAACGGAACCTTGTCCTATTTCCAAACGGCCTCTGAAAAAGCTAAGTTTAGTAATTAATTTTGCTAATTATAGCCTGACGCAAATCACGTCATCAAGAACCAAGGATTATGTCAGGATGCACAATCTAATTCAGATTCGAACGCCGGAAATAAATGCCTCCATCAATTTTTATCAATTTAATGCGATGTTTTTTAATGATTTCACGAATAATAATTCATTGCCGGAATTGAGCACGTATTCGCGGGAGGCCCATCGTAAACAAAACCGAAATATAATTTTCATTCAAATTTAGACATATTGGATACATTCACTTCATAATGCTCTTAGAAATACATGAACTAAATAAAAAAGAGTTTTAACCACAGATTGCACGAGCGGGAAAATATTAAAAAATTCATAAGTTGTCAAATTTGATTTGCCAATCATTGAGAGTAGAAAAAACATCTCTCCGCATGCTATTCAAGGAAATTGCGACATGCTCTACAGAACATTTTTCCCCAGCTAAAAGTGAGACAGAATTCAGGTCTCGATCGAACGGAAAAACTTATTAAAATAAAGCTACTACCATCCAACCACTGAGTAAAAGTTTCAAAGCTGTAATTTTTGTAGATCTGAAATATATCGTGGACTGACAACTGACAAACTTTCCACAATATATAAGTGTAAACATTGCACCAATAAATAAATAAATAATGAGAATTTTTCCTGTCAGTCGCCTAAGTTTTCACTAGACTCAAATGGAAATTAAAAAAAAAAAAAAAAATAATCGAAATGCAATCCATCACTGATTCTGTGGTGGGTAATGACGTCACTGACGTATGCTTTCTTACTATTAGGGCGTCTTAATCATTGTTAAGAGCGTAAAATCAGCGTCACTGTTACGGTGATTTTTAACAGGAATAAAAACAACTACCAAACCATTGTTTTGTTGAATCAGGCTGACAAATCCAATATCTGTTATTTTTTTTAAATATTTGAAAATATTATTTCTTGCTAATAGCATTTTGTAAAACATTGATACAACAATGCAATAAAACAACGGCTTCAAAACTTTAAATTGCGCGTAACTCTGTAGGCTTAGAAGAATGGAGATCGTAGTGCAGCGCAATATTCCGCCAGCGCGTTCTCGTAAAGAACAGGAAACCACAAAAACAAGAAGAGTTCAGTGGAGGTTTTCATCAATAAAATTTTTTATATTTTCTCTCCCTCAGTGGCCATTGTTCACAATTAAAGCCAAATGTTCTCACGCAGAGTATTTACTTTATTTATTTATTTTGTGGGAATAAGATCATACACGAAAGGACAACTACTTCAGTATTGAATTCGTCTATTCTTACAAAATTCGCAAATACTTCCTACAGTTTTGCACATTCATACACTCAAAATTATTTTTAATAGTCATTTCAAAAAACAAACAAACAATCAATACTAAGTTTCGCTCTTTCTTTTTATATACGATATAATTTTTAAAATGAATTAAAAATTTGATTAGCTTATTAAATGTGATTCTGTAAACATATGCGGAAAACGTACGAAATTTATAATATTTTATAAATTATTAAATATTATTTAATATTATTAAATATTATTTAATATAATATTTAATATAAATATAAGAATTCAATATTAAAATGACCTCTCTTTTCATATGTGATATGTTGTTGTTGTGGGAATATCTTTCCTATGTAATGGCGTTTCAGAGGTATAGGAGAGGCTAAAAGCCCCTCTTCTCTCCCATAACTACGTAGAAACCGGAGAAGCCATCAGCGTAGATGCTAAACCAGTGGAAGACAACACAGAAGAAAGACGGACAAACATTCTGGTTCGATAGCATATTGCCAACTCACTTGACCTCGCCCGGATGCGTAGTTATCATTTTATCGCTGAAAACCGCGTATAAATAAAATATTTATATAATACTTATAGCAATTAAAGTTCTTTGGTAAAAAAATCATATTTACTTAATAAATACTTATCTAATCTTAAGGTATTTATAATGAATCTCTATTATTAAAATATATATTACATTTGTACACAAAAATATAATGTTTAGTGTAATTCAATGAATTTAGGCTGGAAATAAATAAATAATAATAATAAAAAAAAAACCCTCAAAATTGGCAGTGATAATCAACTGTTTTGGATTAGGGAAGGGAAAATGAAAATGGATGCAGAATTCGCAAAGCCTTCGTTAGTCTGTCTTTCCTTTTAATTTTGGAGGATTTACAATTTTGCAAAAAAGGCGGCATCACCGACGGAACCAGGGGCCTATAGCGTGCCAAGGCCTCCCTCCGTGTTTGCAGCTCGCGCCCAGACGGACGTCAAGATTAATTCCGGGATATTGATCGACAAGTCTGAGAGAACTGAGGTTCTTGGTTGATGGCACACACGCGCTGCTTCGAGGAAACCGCTGCCAAGGACGCTTGCACTGAGAACGCCCCCGCACCGAGGATGCTGCAAACACAGACATACGGTTCTCGCCGCCGCCACCAGAGCGGCACCACTCGACAACAACCAAAACACAAAGATTTTCGCAGTATCCACGTGCCAAGAAGTGAGAATGATGATACGCATATTGAGAAATAAAGGAAAAATTGTGTTTTTTTAGGGTTTTTCTTAAATTTCGAAATGTAATAGTGCTAAACAAAAATTCATTTAAAATAAAAAGGGAGGGAAAAAATATCAGCAAAAAATTAACTAAAACTCCGATGACTTTCAAAAAAAGTGTGAATATGAAAATGATTAAATTTTAGAATAGAAAATGAAGCCAATAAAAGTTTACTAAAGAAAAATTTTATCTTAACATTGTAACTTAGTAAAGACGACCCATTATTTCCTTTAAAGTTTTTAAACCAGAATTCGAATTTATTTATTTTTTATTAGCATATTTTTGAGAAAAAATGCTAATAAAAAAATGAATATTTAAAAGCTATATTAGAAATCAGATACAGTATTCTGCAAGCATTTTTCTTACTCCCTGACCATTCTTCTCATGCATAACAATTGGAGCATTTTTCGCTATAAATAATACATTATACTGTTTTATTGCTGGGAATTAGAATAAAAGAACATTAAGTACCAAGTTATTTGAAATGTAAGCTAAAGATATGTCATTTAGAAAAAAAGAAACAAAACTCCAGAAAATAAATAATAAATTCCATAAAATAAGTAATAAATTGTTATTTTAGTTAAGTACTACATACTATTTAACTATATTTTAAGGGAACTGGGTACAGACCTTACGTAATGTTTCGAGTACACTAAACTAAGCTACTATTTATATGTACCTATTAATTCTGCAAAATAAATAATAAATTATTGTTTAGTTAAAGCAGTGTACATATTTAACTATTATTTTCGGATATTAAAGCAAGATGACATTAATATTCGCTTTTAAAGAATAATATTCTCATTGATATTTTCTAAACGTTTACACTTTCAAAGATTTCTTCGTATGGGTTTTATTTCTTTAATGTTTTGACGTTCAAGTCCAGCCATTCAAGAGTGGACAGAGACAGGAACTGTTATTCCTGATGAGTACGGAGGTAGTGCGTCACGGTTTTCATTACGCAGCAAGGAAAGAGGAATACAATGCGATGGGATTTCGAAATGAAGACGGGTTTTTACGTACATTAGGTAAGGTAGATATGTTAATGAAAGAATATCGGTAAAAAAAAAAATAATAACATTAGCAGAGGAGTCAGGAAATAAAAAAAGAAAAATAACAATAAGATAGGCTCTTCTGTCTGATTTATTTATTTGTTTGTTGTTTTTTTTTGTGTGATTTGACGACGATAATTCCATACTAGATTTACCCATCATCAGCTAGAGCTATCCATTGCTAAAAAAGTTCAATACCCAATAAAAAAAAAAGAAACAAGAATTAGATAATTTTTTTAGAATAATACGCACTTTTAATCTTGAAACCCATATTTACATCACCGTTAAAATGTTTCGCTTAACTTTCTGCAATTTAAAAATATTAACGATTATTCGAGAGAAGATGAGGTCCTGCCTTTGTCTCCCAATTGAGGAAGCTTTTTATTCTGATGACGTAGTACATAATTCGTCAGCGTCATTAAAAAGGAAAAGTTCTATTCTTGTTCCCAACACTGAACTGCATTTGTCCTTATTATTTTGTTTTTTTAAAATATCTTATATATTTTAATAAATTTTCAATAAATACTTTGAAGTAACACCAAGTAACAAAATTAGTTAATGTGAATATATATATAAAAGGATTACGACATTTCTTTCTAAAAATATATTCCGTATTATTAGGAGATGTAAATAAACAGAATTGGAAATTTTTGATTTTGTTTTGATATCTGTGCTGCCATCAAGCGACCAAATGAAGAACTAGAAATCATGCTTTCTGGTAGTAATAATTTTCTTTTTTTTTATGGATTTACTTTTTTCTGTTTTTATTTGGCCTTTAAATATTATACAAAATATTAAAGTTAAATATCTATTTAAATACCTATTTTTTTTGTTTTATTATTTACAGCCCAAATAACTATAGATAAATTTAAAAAAAGAAGCTATGGCAGCGACCAACTGGATTTCTACTTCCACAAATGATCGCTAGGGCGGCAGCACAGACTGGATTGCCAAGCATTCCATTGATAGGCTAATGCCAAAGGTACAGACTACACAACTTCGTCGATATTTGCTTTTTTTTTTTTTTGTCGGTATTGCGTAGGAGGAGATTCCGCTCTCAATACTGCGCAAATGGGTTTGGTGTATTTTTTTTTGTTTACATTGCAGCGCATATTTGAAAAGTTCACAACCATATGTTTAGGCAGATGCACAGTAGCGTATACGTAGGAAGTGCGTATGTGTTTGTGAATCTATTCTTTTTAGAAGTGTACGCATTTATTGTGCTTTTTATTTTTCCTGTGTTATTGTCGCGAGAGGCTTCTGCTTTCCATCAAGCCATGCGTAGGTGTCTTCACAATGCGTTTCCAACATCAAAATATTCTATTTTTGAGATCCCACTTTCACATAAAAATTTTTATTACCGAAATCAAAGCGCCCTTACCTCTTGCAACCGTGAGAAATGTTGAAAATTTTCCTATTATCTGATAAACACGAAAAAATATCATTCTGTGCTGATGTGCGAACATACAGTAAAAAAATCTCTCAACAACAAACTCATCATCATATCTCCTATTTTAACACTTTTGTTCCAATTTTAATTTTGAACTTTTTAACTCACACCAATTCACTCAATATTATCAAAACTAAGCTATTATAATGAGAAGCTCGAAAGAACTTAAAACCTACTTTCCGTAAATATTATTCCATAAGATTTCTTTCTTTATTCTTTTTTAAAACGTATAAACGTCAAAAATGAAAATTCTAATATTCCAATTCTAATATCTTCTGAATTACAACACTAAAAAAATTTATTTTCTGGAAAAAAAAATAAAGAATTAAATCAGAATTATTATATAAACTGTCTAAATCGGATTAATTTTAATAGTGTCAAATCATATGAGGTCCTAAGATTTAATATTCACTGCTTAAGACAATGAGATATTATTAACAACTAGCCAGATACCGTCGCTTCGCTCCGGAACCCTTGCATATATTTATAATATTAATAAAAAAAAACTTTATTTATTTAGCGAATTAATATTGAGATCGGAGAATATACGACTTCCCAGCCCGTTGTGGCCTTCTCCGCTTAACTCAGATGTATTGCGGGTTGGCGCCACACACCTGGGGTTGCCGTCACACACTTCATGGTCAGTTTGCCAGATTATTCCCCATCCCATAGGAATTTCGAAAAATCCGGCCTTATTCGTTGTCTACATCATGAAGGGAATCTCTGCAAAATTTCAGCTTTCTAGGTCCAAGGGTTTGGGGTGGGCGTTGATGAATCAAGCATATTGCACATGTATCTGAAAATCGATGGATCCATAGATCCATGTGCAATGCGCTTGAGGGGAGCGTTTTGAGACCCCAAAATTATCGTATTGAAAAGAAAAAAGGTAAGGTAAAAGAGGGTGTTCAGGAAAGACAATTTTTTGAAACCATTATTGCACGTAAGTTTTGGGTATTTATGTATAGTATTGTTTTTATTCGTTTTAAAAAGATCTGTATTTACGTCGCCAATTATTAGAGTTGGTCAGTTGTTTAAAATATTTTCATTTTTTATGAATCTATTCTCTAATTCTTCAATAAATTTACTTTTCTTTGTGTTTGTTGGTTTATATAGGGCTAAAATATTAATATTTTGTGTTTGATAACACAAACACATTTTTGATAACGAAACATATTAGGTTTTATTACAAAACTTCATGATAAATAACATGTTTTGTGGAAATTCTTGAATCATTCCAAAAGATTTCCTTGCTCCGATGTTTTAGTAATTTGTAATTTAACATTTTGCTTACAGAATGACAGACAGAATAACGTTTTTATAATAATAATAATAATAATAATAATAATACATACCTACAGAGCAAGAACACTGAAACAGCGCAACCTGCAAACTACCGCCCAATCACTTGCCTCCCCACACTTTACAAACTCCTCACCTCCTGCCTCGCAGACAAGATCTACACACACATCGAGACATATAACATTCTTTCCGAACAGCAGAAGGGCTGTCGCAGGAATTCCCAGGGTTGTAAGGAGCAACTCCTTATTGACTCTGTAATCCTGCGCCAGGCACGCGCGAAGAATAGGAGCTTACATATCGCATACATCGATTACAAGAAAGCATTTGATTCTGTCCCTCATTCCTGGCTCCTACACACTCTTCATATCTACAAAATACACCCCAAGATCACGGCATTCTTAGCTGCCACGATGAAGAGTTGGAACACAACATTACACCTACGCACCTTTAACACCTCCATCACTACAGATCCCATTCCCATAAGGAGAGGTATTTTCCAGGGAGACTCCTTGAGTCCTCTTTGGTTCTGCCTCGCCTTGAATCCACTGAGCCATATATTAGATAACACAAAACATGGTTATAGGCTTACCACGGGCACTGTGACACCATATAAAATCACACACTTACTCTACATGGATGACATTAAACTCTATGCCACAAACAATGCACAACTTACTAATTTACTACAAGCCACCACACAGTTCACCAAAGACATTGGGATGGAATTTGGAATTGACAAATGCCGCAAGTTACACATAATACGTGGGAAGACTTCGAATTTGGAGTGTTTTGAACTGGACCATGGTTTGGCCATCCAATCCATGGAAGAGGGAGAGACCTACAAGTACCTGGGCTTCCAGCAAGCGCGCGTCATTGAGAACGCAAACATCAAAAATGCACTGAAGAACACATACCTTGCTCGAGTTCACAAAATCCTCAAAACACAACTCAACGCCAGAAATAAAATTAAAGCTATCAACACTTTTGCTGTTCCCACACTAACATATTCGTTCGGCATAATTCCATGGACAAACACTGAACTCGAAGCACTAAAACGCGCAACACGCACTACCTTCACGAAACACAACATGCACCACCCCAAGTCCGCTACGGAAAGGATGACTCTTCCCCGCAAGGAGGGAGGCCGAGGACTCATCAACCTCATCACCCTACACGAAAAACAAGTACATACACTTAGGGAACATTTCCACCAAAGAGCAGAAGACTCCTCACTTCACTCAGCCATTGTCAAGGCTGACACACACCTCACACCCCTGAACCTCGAAAACTCTTCTCCAACACTCACCATCCCTGACACCCACACTCAGCAGCTGCGTGAATCATGGGCTCGTAAGGAACTCCATGGCAGACATCATCACGAACTCAGCCAGCCTCATGTCGACATGGAAGCGTCGAACAGATGGCTGACGAGTGGTGAGCTGTTTGGAGAGACCGAAGGGTTCATGATCGCAATACAGGACCAAGTCATCTCCACACGCAACTACAAGAAACACATTCTACACGATGCAAACACACATGACGACAAATGCAGGAAATGCCACACTACGCATGAGACGATCGACCACGTAATATCAGGCTGTCCCCTTCTCTCTCAAGCAGACTACCTCCACCGACACAATCAGGTAGCATCGATCGTTCATCAACAACTAGCACACAAACATTCACTTATTAAGAGCACGGTCCCGTACTACAAGTACATACCACAAAGCGTATTAGAATCACCCTCATATAAACTATACTGGGACCGCCCCATTCACACAGACAAAACCATACATCACAACAGACCAGACATCACACTTGTTGATAAGGTCAACAAACAGACCTATCTAATTGATATTGCAGTGCCTATCAGCAAGAACATGCAGAAAACTCACGCAGACAAGATCAGTAAATACACTGATCTAGCACACGAGCTCCAGAAGCAGTGGAAGCAGGATCGAGTACGAGTTGTACCCATCGTTCTGTCTGCCACTGGTCTGGTGCCCCACACATTGCACCAGAGTCTCAGCACACTAGGACTTCACAAAAACACTTATGCACAACTGCAGAAGGCTGTGGTACTCAACACTACACGCATAGTTAGGAAATTTATGGACACAAGCACACATCCGTAATCATTCTTGCACACATCTTTACACTTGGCAGTATGTGCTTTGGTCCTTGACCCGCCATATTGTTTTTGCTGGGGAAACCCAAGGTTTGAAACATACAAACATAATAATAATAATAGCCGGGTACCGTCTCTTCGCTCCGGAGCCTTTGCATACATAGCATTAAAAAAACAAACTTTATTTATTTAGCAAATTTAATATTGAGATCGTCGGAGAATATACGACTTCCCAGCCCGTTGTGGCCTTCTCCGCTGAACTCATGTGTATTGTGGGTTGGCGACACACACCAAAAATTTAAAGCGAAAAATTACATTTTTTCATGTATCTTGCAAACGCAGAAACGTTTGTGAATGACTGATATATCGTTCGATAGAACTTTGAAATACCAATATTTTCTCAATATATTGTTCTCTTCCAACTTTTATACTTTTCTTTTAAATTGAGAAAAAGTCAAAATTTAACCATTTAAAAGGCGCCATCTTGGAAACCAAAAAAGTTTTTCGAAAGATTTTTGTAGCATTTTGTTTGTCTTAAAAAGATCTACATTTTATCCATTTGTATGACCAATCTATCTCTTATAGTTTGGTCACAAAATTGGAAAAACTTAAAAGTCTTATGACAGACAGAATAACGTTTTTATAATATAAGATAGGATAGAGATCCATTGTTCAAATCCCAATGCTTTTCTTTGGGAATTTTTGTCTCTTTCTCATGTTAATTTCGACAAGGATTTGATTAGGAAACCTTTCACCTAGTAAATTTAGATCCAGTCCTCAAATGTATAAACAGACTCACATATTTGATAAGCCTCAATTTCATATTAAAAAGTAGACAAATAAAATAAAACCCACAAACTTTATCTTTATACGCTGAACCTTTTAATCAATAAAAAAACCCAATAGAATCAATCCAATTAAAAATAAATATTTAAAGCTAATTTTACCTTACCACATTTAAGTTTTAAAAATAAATTCGTAATATCTATTTATAGTAAAAAAATTGTGAAATATCGGAAAAACCCTGTTAAAATGTGTTTACATAATCTAAAACTTTTCAATGTCATACACGTGGATATTCACAATTCATCCAAAAAATAAAGTTGTTTTCAAATAAATTTACAGAACTTTTTTTTATAATATAGCATTGAAGCCTGAGAGAAAAAAAAAATATACACTATTTTTTTAAAATAATCATTATAAAAAAAAAGTTTTTATGTTATTTTTATGTTAAAGATTTTTTAGGTCTTATAGATATATTTCTTTTCTTGAATATTAAAGAAATATTACTGCAAGTCTTTTAATCTTTTGCTGTTTTATTTTCACTTCATTATTTTAATATTTTGAATAGACATATAGATATGAGAATACCTCATTTTCAGCGAATTACATACTAATCCAGTTATTAGATTGATTGTCTGAAATCAGTGAGTTCATTTCGAGACTAAAACATTGATTTTTTTTGTTTTTTGTAAATTTAATTTATTTTTTATTTGTAAATTTCAGTATTTTGTTCACTACTAACTGATACAATGCGCTAATAAACATAATAAAAAATAAATAAATAAAAAAATAAAATTGCCGATTTCTAATAATAAACTTTGAGTTTTATTTCTTATAAATTTTGAAGCTAAGTCACAATGCTAAGAACATATTATTATTATTATTATTATTATTATGTTTGTATGTTTCAAACCTTGGGTTTCCCCAGCAATCATAACATGATGGGTCAAGGACTAAAGCACATCTTGCAAAGTGTTAAGAAGTGTGCAAGAATGTTTAAGGATATGTGGTTGTGTCCATAAATTTCCTAATACATGATACTCTATGCGTGTTGTGTTGAGTATCACAGCCTTCTGCAGTTGTGCATAAGTGTTTTTGTGAAATCCTAGTGTGCTGAGGCTGTGGTGCAATGTATGAGGCACCAGACCAGTGGCGGACAGGACGATGGGTACAACACGTACTCTGTTCTGCCTCCACTTATTATTACTATTAAATGTTCTTTTTTTTTATTAATATATATATATCTAATTAGGTCTCCAATGTATTAATTATATACTGTTAAATGCGAATTTTTATTTGGCCTTATTGTTTGAATTATCGTGTAAGATATTATCGTAGACATAGGATTATTGACGTAGACGTTACACGATATACAGGGTATCCCAGGAGGAAAGGTCAATATTTTGGGAGGTCATAGCATCGATCATTTTAAAAACAGGAAGACGTAAAACAGGAAGACGAGGTTCTTTTGACAATCCTCCCGGTCTTAGGGAGTCCAACGAACCATGACTCAAAGGGCTCCAACTCAGGGTTTGGGTGTGGAAGGTATTACTGACACCTATACAGTACAAAAAAAAAGTGAACTTAATTAAAGAGATGACACTGACAAGACAGCAAGCACTCAATTTCAAAGACCCATAAAGAAGCAATCTTCGTCTGCTTAGTAACAATATTAAGACTTAATATTCGATGTTAAAAATAAAGGATTTTGAAATATGAGGAAAAAATTTGAACCTTCTGTGATTGCCGTTTTTTTTTTTCCTTTAATGTTATTCTTCGAATAAGGCATTACAAATAGGCTGAAAATACAGTGTTACCTCCGAATAACGGACAGTCACGGGACCGGAAGTTTCGTCCGTTATTGGGAGGTGTCCGCTATTAGAAGGACTATCTTTTTTTCATTTTTTAGCTTATAGCTTGTCATTTAATGAAAAATTACGTACAATCTTAATTAAATTTCTACAATTACCATTGCGATATGAGATAATATGAACAATTGTAAATCATTTACTATATTCCTTTTTAAATGAGTTGCTAATCCGTTTGTCTTATTTAAAATAATGACAAAATTAATTATAGTATATAGAAATTAATTTCTAGCCATCCATTTGATGCCTTAAACGTGTCCAATCCTAAAGTTTGACCAAATTCTCTGGCTTTTTCTTGAAGCAAACAGTGGCGGATTTCCCAATAGGCGCAGGAGGCGCGCACCACAGGCCTCATCAATCAAGGGGGCCTCAAAATTTACCTCTCAAAATAAAAAAACAAATTATTTTTTGGTTGTAAAAGCAAGATTTCCTTTTTTTTTTTTGTTGTAAAAGCAAGCCTAGGGGGCCTTACTAGTCAGCCTAGGGGCCCCATCCACCCTAGTATTTCCTTTTTTTTTTTTTTGGTTGTGTAATAATGGAACTCCTGCCCCGGGCCCCCAAAGGCGTTGGTACGCCACTGGTAATGAAAATATTTAGAGGGGGCCTCAAAATTGAATTGCGCCTAGGGCCTCTCAAGTGCTAAATCCGCCACTGGAAGCAAAACACTTCTTGTAGGAATGTTCTTTGCACGAGCAGAGCGGAGCTATTTTATGACCACTTCGTCGATTTTGCTTGTTTCAGTTTTACGAAACTTCAAATTCTTCGAATTACCATCCGGATTTTTCTAATCTCATCTTCGTCCTTCAAAAGTTTACTTATCTGAGTTTTTCCAACTTTAAAACGTTCAGCAAGACAACGCACACTCAGCTTTTCTTTTTCAGCAACTTCAAGAACATCAATTTTTTCTTTCAGTGCCAATCTCTTCCTTTTTGATGCCATTTTAATTCGCACTAAATTTAATCAACACGTTTATAGGATAGCTTTACGAGGGATTGACATTTACAAAGCAAATGCGTGAAAAAAAAGAGCCTCAGATTCGTGCATTGAATCATGAATCATGGTACACAGATACAATGTATCAATGTGCGTGTGTGTGTGTGTGTGTGGGGGGGGGGCATCCGATACAATGTATCAATGTATGGGACACCGATGTAAATACAACAATGATGTGTTTGTCGAAATGTTAATGTTAAATATTTTTTTTTTTTTTTACAGTTAAAATAACTGTCCGCTATTCGGAGTGGATAACATGGAATGTCCTATTGAAAGGGACTGGGACCCGTAATAATGTCCGCTAATTAGAGGTGTCCGCTATTCAGGGTGTCTGTTAAACGAGGTAACACTGTATATATATATATATATATAGAGAGAGAGAGAGAGAGAGATAGATAGATAGATAGATAGATAGATAGATAGATAGATAGATAGATAGATAGATAGATAGATAGATAGATATAAGCTCAGTACAGTCCCGTTAAAACAAAAAAAAAACAAAAAAAAAAAACATATTAAATGAGGAGCTTAGTTTCCAAACCCCCCCCATCTCCAAAAATAAATTGTCGGAAAACAAAATTTTTGTTAATGTATTCGCATTGGACATGGCGGGCTTTGAAACAGCACTCGTATCGAAATCGTATCGCAATACATTGTTTTTGAAGGTAAACTGTACGCAAACGGGGATTTTGATTGGAACTTAGCAAAAACTCCATTTGTTCGGAATTTGCAATTTTTGGAGATGGCGGGTTTTGAAACTAAGCTCCTCAAATACAATACAAGCAAAAAGAATGTACGTAATTGTCAGAACCCGTTGATAGGGATTACTTCCCAAACGGGACTGTACTGAGCTTATCTGTATATAGATTAATAAAAAAAAAAAAAACCATTTAATAATAATAATAAGCAGTGGAGGCAGGACCGAGTACCCATCGCCCTGTCGTGTTGTACCCATCGCCCTGTCCGCCACTGGTCTGGTGCCTCACACATTGCACCACAGTCTCAGCACACTAGGACTTAACAAAATATTGAGTAATATTTAACCTACAAGTCTACAGTATTGTATAAAAAAATAAAAAAACAAACAAACAATTGAGTATAGATAATTTAACTATACAAACATACGATTACTTATTAGTATTGAAGGTTTTTTACGCAATTTAACATACGTAAACATTTTAATCAATAATAATAATAATACGTAGAGGAACATTAATTCAAATCACAGGTGTATTTATTTTGTTTTAAGAGATTATACTTAAGGAGACTGTCACTCCTTAAATACGTCACTGATTCACATCAACCCATCCTTTTTTATTTAGATTGAAATGTGTCTGCTTCTCATAAGCCCATCATTATTTGAAGAGCAACAGATTTTTAAAATGATTTCACTTATATAAATATATTCGGTAAAGTTAGATATAAACTGCGAAATTGTTCAGTCTTCTTATTAAAAAAAAATAATAATAAAGCACTACAAAAATTTAAATTAAAGATGAAAAAAAAATTGCTTAATTTTAAGTAACTCATTAAATGTATGCACGTTAAATTTTATTTCTTTGCTTAATTTCCTTTGTACGGAGAATATTTGTCTCGGACTGCGTTTTCAATTTTACGGACACATGGCGACATCTACCGAGCAAAACTGCAAATTCAATAGGAAATTTTTTCCTAGCTTTTCGGAAATTTAACATATAATTTAAAGCAAGCTTGGAATTATCAGATTTTTTTTCCCGTTAAGTACGGAAATGTTTCCTCTTTCATTATATCATTAAAGTAAATTTATCCCGTACGAATTAAGCAACAAACTCAACTCAATTCATTGTAGTAACATTTTGTTATAGTCGCTTGTAACTATTCAATTGTTATAAGACTTACTTCACTTGTAGTTTGATTACGAAATATTGTGAAACGTCAATTAAAGTATAAAGATATTACTTACGTTAATTACATATTATATTACTTCATGTATATCTGGAAATACATAACCTATAACTATTATTACGACGTAAGCTTATCGAATCTATAATTTTTAATTCTTAATCATTAAATTAAACTTTAAAGTATGGCATTTAAGATCGCGGGAGGTGAGACTCCTGGCGTTTCGTGGCCAA
>JAFIDM010000007.1:37642494-37655934 GCA_023159025.1 Thereuonema tuberculata | reverse complement strand
AAAAATTCATAAAGATAAGATTAATAATAGTATGTATAAAATCCGCCCTATAGTAGCATGTCAGAACAGTGCAATTATGGGAATTGCAAAATTAGTGGTATTAGAGATTAAGGAATTGAACTACAGGTCGAAGTTTAGTATAATCAATAGTACAGAATTCTTAAATAGATTAAAACAACAGATAAGTATGCAATGTACATCAATGGTTTCTTTTGATGTTGTAAACCTATATACATCCCTCTCTATGCCTCTCATTAAAAAAGCTATATTACATGCATATGATCAAACAGCAAAAAAGAAAAATATAGATATTAAAAAAATTTTAAGGTTAATTAAATCTCTGTTTGATTTGCAATATTTTTCTTTTAATAATAAAGTATATCAACAAACCATAGGTTTGTTTATGGGTCTTCCCTCATCAGCAGTCTTGGCTGAGTGTGTTATGAAGTTAATAGATGATGAAATATGGGAATTACAAAATGTAAAGAACAATGTTTCATTTATGACTAGATATGTGGATGACACATTTTTATTAATTAAAAAAGAAGAAATAAACCAAATGCTATTAACTTTCAACTCAGTAAATAAAATGATCCAATTTACTATGGAACAAGAAATAGAAGGTAAATTGCCTTATCTAGATGTTATGATCATTAAAAGTAATGATACTTTCAGTACTACAGTTTATCGTAAGGAGGTGTATGCAGGTGTTACATTAAATTTTAATACCGCAGCACCAACTTCCTACAAAATTAATGTAATAAAATTGGCTGTCACAAGAGCCTTAAGATTATGTTCAAATAATAAATTATTGGATGATGAATTACAAAAAATCAGAAAAATTTTTATTATGAACAACTATCCTATAGATTTCATCAACAAGATAATATACAGAGCACTTAAAGAAAGAAATGTTAATAAAATCAAAGTTGATAACGCAATTAAATATGTAAGTATTCCATTTGCAGAAGAATTACAAAACAAACTAACCCCATTATTGGCTAATGTAGGGATTCGTATTGCAAATAAGGCAAGAAACACCATCAGAAATATCCTAAATAATGAACGTGACATAATATCTAAAGAAGAGATAAAGAAAACAAATAAGGAGAAAAAGGGAGCGGTATATGGAATAAAATGTCAATCGGGAGGGGGTGGGTGCCAGTATATTGGTGAGACAGGCAGAAAGGTAAAAATTCGAATGAATGAGCATTCCAACGCCATAAAAAAGGGCAATGACCAATATTTCACAGCAGTTCATCACAAACAAACTGGCCATCTAATAATGGTGGACAATCCGATCATTTATAATATTATTACAGATCAATACTTAAGAAAATTTTATGAATCATTATTAATTAATTCCAAATTCAACAAATGTTACAATACTGAATTGTCTATAAAAAATGTATTGCATTATCAGCTCGATTAACTATTTTTTATTGTTTTATTAATAATTGGCTAGGATTGATATTTGATACTTTGATATTATTGTAAAATGTAATTCAAAATTTATAAAGGCCTAATTTGCTTCTGTTATTTATTTATAGTCTGATGAAAAGGCCTGTATACGATGCCTTGTAACATGTAACGAATATGAATTTTTTAAATGTTTTTTTTTTATATCTAGTAGTGTGTTTGGTCCCATTTTTTCGAATCTTTTAAATGTGTGTGTTTTATGCTTATTTTTATTGTTATATCTGAAACGTGCACTTTAAATTTTATCTTTCTTGAATCGTCCATCAATTTCATTAGCTTGTTTTTGGATTTAAGGTAAGCACATTTAGCATTTGCTTCCTTATCTTGTCTCTGATCAAAGTGTTGAGAAAGCAGAGAAAGTGTTGCGTAAATATTCACTAATTACAGTTCACTAGTTTGCCAAAATGGTTAAACTGGCTGCACCTCAATACCTCAATGTGTAATAAATAGATACCAGAAATTGCAACATTGTTCTATTCTTTTCTTGTTGAATAATGTCAGATTCTGACTGAATTTTATTGCTAATATATAATGGGGGGGAGGGGAGAAAAGAATAAGCTTATGAGTTTCCTTTGTAACAAATTCTCTTGTTGCAAATTGATCCTTAAACTTGAAAATGAGTGGCAGAATTTCATTGCTGTGATTTCTTACAACAGTCTCAAAGAGATAGAAAATAGTCTTGATATGGAGTTAGGACCGTCTTTGATTGCCTTTTACGCATTATTCTCTTGAATATAGTGTTAAAGCTATTCCATTTCTTTTTAGGCTAATAATGGCATCTGCTTTCTGAGGTACGATGACACAAATCCAGAAAAAGAAGAAGAAAAATTCTTTGTTGGAATTAAGGAAATGGTGAATTGGTTAGGTAAGTATTGTATTAAAAATATTTTATTATCTAAAGAATAAAATTTGAGAAATATGTTAAGGCAAATTTACACTCTCCATCTCATGTTTTAATGTCAAAAACATGTTTTTATCATCAGGACAGTGTTTGAAAAATTTCCAAAAAATAATGAACTAAGTTTTCAGTTCCATTTTCACAGCAAACTCATTCCAACGCTATCTTAAAAGAAAAGTAAATATATATAAACTTTTCAAAGTTTAGGTTCATTGCAAAGTCTCTTCTTAAAAACAATGTATTAATTACCAAAACATTAAACTTATAAAGGCCTATAAGTAGCACAAAAATATCTGCAGTATTTAGAAGATTTGGTTCATTACAAATTTCTTAAGTTGCGACTAAAAATTATTATGAATAGAACTTGGAAGGAAATAAAAGAAAATGTCGGTTTTAGATAGAAAAGAGATTAGTTTAAAAATAGTTCTTACATGAAAAAAATAAAAGCATTCACTTGAAAAGCTCTTAAAATTACGAACTTGTTTCTTCAAACTAGAATTAATTTGAATATTAACTAGTAGTAGCTTGAGCATTAGTATCAAAGGAAAGGAAGATATAGTTGTTAGATTGAACTGCGATGAAGAAATCACAATATAAATAATTAAATCTTAAGTTATCTCTGCCTGAAGAAAGAAATCACTGTCTATGGGTGTGTTCAGATATCAACTGGCTGGTGCCGATTGATCAACTACAAGAGTGGGCACTTTTCTCGATTTACTGTTTAGTTACGCTGCGTGGGACTAGATTCACCGCATACTTGCCTATACTTGTCCAATAAATATTTTTTGCTTAGCCTACTGCATATATCAGCTGTTCATCGTTCTCCTAGTCTTTCTAAATTTTTATTAAAACAGAAATTAATATTACAATTCAACGATAGCGTCGGCCATTTTGATTGTCACTGGTGTGTTCGGATACTCTGGTTAAGGTTGTATCAACTATCAAATTCGCAAATCAAGCGTCTACCGTCAACCATCAACTGTAGTTGACAGATCCGAACACACGCTATGTAATTAACTAATATTATAGGCAGTAGCCATTCAGGAGCACAAGGTAAATGCCAGTAATGAGGAGGAGGCTTTTCCAAAACATGTGTATTGGGAAATTAGGAACTTGGGCTAGATGGAATCATTTTATTAGGGATCTTAATTCTTCAGTATTGATCCAAATGAAAAGAAAAAATAAATTTAAAAAAAGGAGAATAATAAAAATTTTCATTCTCCAATAATGGCATTCCATAAAATATACTTTGTCAATCACAGAAGTAAATTGAGTAAAAGTGTAAATTTCAAAATAAATAATTTACAAATAGAAGTTTTTTTATTGACATTGTCCTGCAGACAAAAATAAATGTACTGTTGAATTACTCAGCGCTTTATAAACTAAAATAAATGGTTTTGTTTTTCATTCAGAGCTTACAAAGGGATTGTTCAGCTGTTGTAATTGAGAATTTTGAAATTCTTTGTGGCAGTAGACCTGTATGTGATAATCCATCATGGTTCTTGGAATAATTGTTTTGATGACTATTTTTTAATGGGTATTAGTTGCACTTGATACCAATTCTTATTCCCTAAACCTTTAAATACCATGGTTCTGTTTAATCACGGCACTGATTAAATTCATGGCAGTGGATTAGAGCCAAATCTGACAAACATGAGAGGATTCTATGCATTCTTTATGTATTTCTTTTTATTTTTGTATTCACCAGTCAGTTGTTGAATGAATACCAAGGAAATAAAATACATTTGTTTTCACATTTATCTGTTAATGTTCAGTAATTATAATCAGGGTTTGAAAATAAAAATCGAATAACTGATCATACTTTAACCAATCAAAATAAAAACGCTTTCACCTCTATCAGAATTTTGCAGATGAAACTAATTTATTAAAAGAGTTCCAATATGCAGTGCTGAAATGGAAGGCAAATGAAAATTCTTTATTCTTTTCTTTGATAAAGGTTATCTTTGAACTGTTAAGTTCAGAATGGTTTTCAGATTAATATGAAATAGTGGTGTTTTAATTCGATAATTGATAATAGGTTCTCTTGAAAAGCTTCAACTTCCTAAAATACTTCTGCTTATTTATTTGGCATTTTATTTTCAGGTTATAAGCCTTATCGAATAACTCATTCCTCCGACTACTTTGATCAGCTGTATGAATGGGCTAAGCAGCTGATAAAACAGGGTGAGGCTTACGTGTGCCATCAGCCACCAGAGGAAGTAAAAGGAAGTACTGAACCGTCCCCTTGGAGAGAAAGACCTGTGGAAGAATCTCTGCAGTTATTTGAGGTAACTTAGTTGCATGGTTAAAGTAATGGAGATAAAATTCACTGACTGGATTGCTGAAGAGAAGAGGAAATAAAATGCAAACAGTTTCAAAGTGTTAAAAATGCTTTATTTTCAAGGATTAGCCTAAAGGACTAATACAGTAAACAAGCTTACAGAAAGGGGGAAAGTTAGCAAGATGCATAAAACAAACACATTTTTGCAAGATGCCCAAAATATTAAATGCTAAACCTGTTTTATTGTGTTTCTTTTGTGTTTTTGTATGTTTATTCCCTTTGTGACAGTGAAGTGTGCATGCTTTGAAACAGTCCGATTTTGTATATCTTCAACAGTCCTTTTGAGTTTTTTCAACTTGTTTAATTACTCAAAAATTGGGAGATTGGAATAAAATTGAATCAAATTAGTAATGTAATTTTTCGTCATTAAAATGGTTAAAACAGTACGTTTCAGCACAGCTTCAGGCTATTTTCAATTGTTGAAAATAGCCTCAAGCTGGGCTGAAACGTTCTGTTTTAATCTTTTTATTAGGTTAAACTTGAGAATCTGGCACAGGTGTGGAAGGAACTTTTTTTCAGAAGTTGTGTTGTCACCGTTGTTTTGGCACTACATCCAAGATGGCGGACATGATTTAGAGTTGAAATTGGAATGGATGAAAATGGCGGGGTTATTTAGCAATACATACATCCTGCAGCTGAGCCAACCTAACTTTACCTAACCTAATTCTAATTGTTTTTGGTGCATAATTTTGAATGGATGAAAATGGAGGGGTTATTTACCAATAGATACATCCTGCAGCTGAGCCAACCTAACTTTACCTAGCCTAAGCCAAACTGTTTTTGGTGCATAATGAAATGGATAAATAATGCTTACCTTATGTTTGTTCGTCGGAGGATAGATTGTTTGAACATAATGTCTGTTATCCTTCGCTGACACGCGACAAAACCACGAATAACTATCATTCACATCCATTCTTTCAGTCAATTTCATTTTCTTACCACACTTTGGACATTTATACTCTTTCGCAATCAGACCAACATTCATACAAAAGTCAATAACATCTTTCTTACATCCATCTCTCAAACTCGCCAGATAAACAAAATCATATTTCCCGTCACGTAACCTTTGACAAGCGTCCATTGTTTGGCAGGCAGAACAAAGAAATCACATGATCAAAAAAACAAACAAAGAAAATATCTCTCCGCACAAATAAACGAATAAATGATATTAAAAAAACCATGTGGTGTGTTGTTCCGCACCCAATCACAACCTGTGCCGGATTCTCAAGTCTAGCCTTTTATTGTATACAAAAAATTACATTAGTAATTTGATTCAATTTTATTACTTTTGGGATTCTCACTGAGGATTGTTTAATTACTGAAAGGGAAAAGAATAATTCTTATAATTTTTAATATCTTGGAAAATGATTGGCATCTTTATTTTTTTATTTAATTCTTACAAGTTTACAATTTCAGTCGCATGAGATTCTTGCATGAACGAAACTTGTTGAAATAATGAAGGGGTTTAAACTTGAATGGGTGAAATGTCAAAAGATACGGTATATATATATATATATATATATAAAAAAAAAAAATTCATGGGCACAAAAAACATGAGTTAAAAAGGGATTCTACAGCATTTGTTGCTGTAAACCAACAACAACCTAAATGATACCCAGTTGTTTCTGGTGGAGTTTATGTGCAAGGAGTTATGGAATTTTTGATGTACCTAAGTAGATCCCAACAAATAATATGAAAATCATTACAAATAGTGCAGATTTCAAATTTTGGCCACTTGCTGAGCATCAATTTCATTAAAATAAAATGCACTAAACAATAAGGAATTTGACAACATGAAAAAACCCACATAATATGTATGTTTCCCAAGGAAAGAATTCATTAGTCAACTTTTTTATGTTCAGCTTCAAATGAGTACTCATTTTAGAGAAGATTACAGGTCAATCCAGAGGTGGAGATGTGAGGGACAGAGATCAAAGTAAATGATTTTATACTTTAAGATGGATCATAAGTAATCTATGTAGCAAATTTTATGTAAATCTGTGTAGTTGTTTTAGCACGATGATCATACAAATAGACAAATGGATGAACAGAATGGAAATGTTTCAAGTAATGTAGCAAGACTTCACTTGCTCAATCAGTTACTGCCTTTGTGAAAATGTTAATTACCTGAATAAGGAATTCAGGGATATAATTGGAACAAATGAAAAGGCACCAAGCATCATAAGTTTTAAGACTTAATGTCTCCTACTTCTTTGTCTATTATTTACTCTATCTGACATAAAATATTGACTAAAATAATTTTGTGACAGGACTTTAATTACTTTATAATTATTTACTATACAGGACATGAAGAATGGGAAAATTGAAGAGGGCAAAGCCACGTTGAGAATGAAAACAACATTGGAAGAAGGCAAACTTGACCCTGTTGCGTATCGGATAAAGTTCCTACCTCATGCTAGAACTGGAAGTAAATGGTATAGTTAGTTATTTGAATTATCACTACTTACACTGAGTGTTTTGTTTGCTTGGTTTTTGGGAGGGGAATGTTGAGGGGATAATAGTTTTAAAGCTAGCATGTTTTGTGTGACTTATATGGACAGATCCATTTTTCGTATCATTAGTCATAGAGTTGCTCTCTATGATGGGGTAATTAATGCTAATGTCATTTGGATAACTGTCCAGGATGCTTCTGTAAAGTGACAGTCAGACTTTGTCTCCTGTGAAGAGAAAGAAACACAAAAGATGAAAGAAACACATAAGCCTCTCACCGGGAGTTGAACCCAGGTTCAGACATATTAGTCTGACAGCAGGCCATCTCCTTGACTACAAGGCTGTGTCTGAATGACGTGCTAACATTTACCTGCCAGATACTTGTTAGCATTTGCATATTAGCTAAAGTGATTAGACTGTCCTGATTTTGGCAGAACATTCTGATTGTAATACATTTGTCCCATTAAAGTTCTTGGGAATGCTAAAAGTCTAACTTTCAAAATAGGGATCCAGATTTCCAGCTAAATGCAAAATTTTGTCTTTGACCATACTTTACTTTAATGTTACATGCAACAATCACTGAACATAGTCCAGTGAGCATGGATAGTTCTAGATTGATTGGAGATTGTATTCTGGGACTCTGGTTGAGGCTGTGATTTGTATCATTAAAGTTAAAACATGACTAATGATGGATTGTATCATTTTGGGTTCCATATGTGGTCATGCAGATGACCCTGAATACTCTCAAAGCAGTCAAATTTACAGAGTTCCCATATCCATCTCATTCCTCAGATCTAGCATCTCACGACAAATTATCTGGTGAATATTGAAAGAGTCTTGTCTTTCATGAAAGCCCACCCTTTGACATTCAATCCCTTAAAAACGCTGTGTCCCCATACTGCCGCAGACTGCAACAACCTGTGTTCCACAACATGATAACCAATTTGGCATAATGTTATGAAGTTTGTCGCTCGAAATCGAAGACATTTGGAGCATATATTCTACTCAAACAGCAAATAAATCCTTAACATTCCATAGTTATCATGATTTGCTGTATTGTTCTCATCATTTTGTAATAAAGTCTGACCTTTATTATTTCTTGAACTTGCATTTCAGTACTGTTTATTTTGCCCAATACTGTACAATATATTTACATATTTTTCTGATTAATTGTTGTGTAATTCTTATTACGGTTAAATTGCAATTTAAATGAAGTTCTAAATTCCTCACAGTATAGGTAAACTGGAGAAATCTTTATTCCTCTTAACATCTTTGGGATCTCTTATAGAACTTGAGTTTTGAAGCGTTAAGAGCATCACATCAATAAGGATCTGAGAGAAAGTGTCACTACAATGGCCCTTCTGCTATATTTCACTTTGTAGACCAGAAAATAGTGGGCAGATGCAGAGTAAAGTGATGATGAAGAAATGTAAACCCTTTCTGTCTGAGAAACTGTTTGCTGATGGTTCTGCTAGTTAAGTCCATTGCTTTCCAGTGAGAAGCAATTCCTTTACTTGGCTCTTATCTGGATTTTTTTTTACTTCTGTAAATTCTCTGTAAAATTAAAAATTAAGTGTCTGTCCTTCCGATACCAATTCTTTATTCATGGCTTGCTGCTAGAAAAAACAAAAAAACAAAAAACTGTTTTGAAGACTTTTTGGAATTTGAAGCTTCTGTGGCTTGATAGAGCTGTCCAGTCCTGTGAAACACATTAGATCACATTATTGCTTTTATTGTTATAAGCTCCACACATCACTCATTAACTTCAGGTTTTGAAGAAAATTTTTATTATCGCTCTGAGCTTAGTGCTTGAATCCATATTGTGATGGTTTTACTGCCCAAACATCAACTCAAGTTTGTAATAAAACTGCTTTATGCAGATTGATACAACAGAAGCAAATTCAGATTTGACAGTAAATAGTTCTAGAAACAGCCACAGGATAGCACTACTAAACCCCCTCTTCCGAAATCTTAAAAATATGTAGATTAGCCCTTTTTCAGTAGCAAGTTGAAGAGATCTTCGCCTCTCCCTCCTCCCTCAAAATTTTAAAAAACGACTTCTTTTTTTTTATATATTGCTGGTCAGTTTCCTAACTTGACCCTCTCCTCCCGAAATAAAATCCTATTTATGCCCCTGATTCAGAAGATAATAAACATTAAAATCCCTTACTAATTTATTCAATCTGACACTGCAATTTTACAATATAGTTGTAAACATTTGAAGTATCATGTACGTCAAAAAATTAAGATTTATAATAAGTGTTCAATGTTTTCATTTTTCTTCAAATGTGTTTTGTTCACATGATTTTCATTTTTCTTTACAGGTGTATTTATCCAACTTATGATTACACCCACTGTCTCTGTGATTCCATAGAGCACATCACACATTCCTTGTGTACAAAAGAATTCCAAGCAAGGTTAGTGTAAATTTTAATTAGCTTTTTAGTCTTTGTAAAGTCTGCTTGATCTGAATTCATTCCTTGATGATTTCCTGAGGAAAGCAATGGGAAACCACCTCAGTACCTTTCCCTTGAAATTCTATGGTTTCTCCATCTTAGGAACACTAGAGATCCAGAGAATATGGATCTTTGGCAACGAAGATCGCACTTTGGTGCGAACTGCACACAACAACAACAACACAGTCTGCTTGGACAGAATTCATTCATAGCAGCCAATTAAGTTAGATTATGTGATATTATATATGAGTCTTTATCCTATAGAAGTTTATCAAATGAAATTGAGATGGTAAAGGTTATCAACTTTAGCTAAATTGTGAAAGTGAAGTTGGCGTCAGATAAACTGTTTTCTTGTTATAAAGCTGTTCTTTTTAAGTTTTACTTAAGTATTCAAACTAAATTAATAATAGTTTTTACTTGTAGGGAGTAAAACTTTTATTTCTTAGTATTACTGCATGACTGCAGTAATGAAACAAAAACAAACAAAAATATAAAATGGGGAAAAACAGGACGGAAACTGTATAAATATCTCAACATTTTGGCCCCAGTAATTTTAAATGAAAAAAGCAGTACAGTCGAACCTCCATATATCGAAGTAGCAAATTGCCGGAAAACAATTCGATATATAGAAATTTCGATATATAGAATTTTATCATAATTACTCTTAAAACATTAAAATTAAACCTAATTTTCGTATACGATTCAATTTCTAATTTATATGTGAATCATATTAAATGAAAATTAATACAGGTAATTAAAAAATGAATTAATATGAAAGATTTATTGAGTACTACATACCCTTTAGAAAAACAGTAATCCAGACAGTGGTTACAATGATCACAGTTACATTTTTTTTAAAAAAACTTCGAATATCTTTCTGAACAGCCAGTTTTGCGGAAAGTTCATCAAAGAAATGTTCGCTTTTATTCAGTCCACTGAAAACTTCATAGGAACATTTTCCGCGAATTGAAGTCCACGACGTATTGTTTCAAACGCTTTTCGCATTTCTTTTTCTGATGGCTTGGAGATGTTTTCAGATTCATTTACTTCCTCTGGTTCTTCGATTTCTTTTTCAGTTTCATGAAACGATCTCGGTATGTCTTCGTCTGTAGGATAATCAGCAACGACATTCCGATTTTTTATAATAGTCGACACTGTGCTTGCTAGAATATCAAATTTAGCTTAAATGCCTTTTTTTGTGCATTCCGCTATCTACATTCTTCAGCAATTCAACTTTATCCACACTTTTATCCCAATAAGACTTGAAAAAAAATTTCGATATAAAGAGATTTTTTCGATATATAGAAACAGTTTTTCTATGTAATGAACATGGAGATTTGCTAAGAGTTCAATATACAGAAAATTTCGATATAGGGAAGTTCGATATATGGAGGTTTGACTGCATTTAGGAAATTTAGAATCTAACACCATCTGGTTTCAGTTTCTTGTATTAAGGGAAATGTAAATAGGGTCTCACAAACTATAATTGAGCAGAATTTCATGCAAAGATGGTCCTGTTTGACTTGATAGATTGAAGTAAATAGAACCTTACTGTTAGAAAATTTAAAAAATGCTCTTAAATATTTAAGTTATATAAAAAATAATACAAATAAGTTTTTGATGCAAATTTTTGCTGACTTGGGAGGTGCTTAGTGTAGGGTATTTTGTTTTTCCTTGAAAATTGGAAGGTAGACTGTTTCTGAAATATATAATAATAGAAATAGCTTTTTAATCAACATCACAATTTGTTTCTAATTTCCTTTATCGTGGATTATTTGTTTGAAGTGGTATCTTTGGTCATTTTCCATTGATGTTTTCTTTACTACTCAATAGGCAGTGTTGCAATAAATCAACAGTATGAAGTGAGTTGGTTAATTACAAATGCAACTTGGCATAATTAATTGAGCAGATGCAAATAGACACACTACAAGCGTCTATCTGAAAGTAACATTGATCAGTGGTGTTTCAACTTCAAAAGGTAAACTGTTCTCAGGATGAGTAAATGAATGTCGTATGCACTGAAGGATTGAAAAGTGTAAGAATTCATGACTGTATGAGCATTGTATAATAACAGTCGAGGATCTTTAAAAAAACAAAAAATGTAGGACTAAATCCATAGGATGATGCCGAAAATCACAGATTAGGACAGGAGTGCATAATTTCACTGCGAAATACTGAACTGGTACTGATTGTACCGAACTCTCCCCCGTGCTATTTTAAGTCTTTGGCCTGATGAAGAAGCCACTGAAGGGTCATTTTATTGTCTCTGATGAAGAAGAAAATAATGTACATATTGGAATCTTTTGTAAAGGTAATGCCTTTACAAAAATGTCTTTTTCCTAAATTATTTTTAAACAACACTGGAGAGACCAAATTAAACAATTTATCAAGTGACATCCCGGAACAGCTGTTTCACGCTCTTTAGCGATCATCAGCCAGGAGCAGTCACCAGTATTGTTTATTTTTTCTTTTGAGGCACCACTGCTCTTCTGACGATTATTCTTAAATTATTTTTCTTGGTCTATCTGTAAAATTTTTTGAATATTTTTTTTTTTTTTCCTTTCAATTCTTTTGTTTCTTTATTGATTAATTACAATAATATTTTTTTTTTTTTACATTAATGTTATTTTCTAGGAGATCATCCTATTATTGGTTGTGCAATACGCTGAAAGTATATTGTCCTGTTCAGTGGGAATATGGACGATTAAACTTAAATTACACTGTGATTTCCAAACGGAAAATTGCCAAATTAATATCGGAAGGAATTGTAAGGTAACCATCACACATTTTTCTTTCTTATCATCCCTTATTTTCAATAAGTTTTTAAAATTTCATTCTTCGTGTCTACCATTGATTTTTAATTAACTTTAACTAAAATTGTATACAAGTAATTTACTTCATTAACTTCAATTGTCAACAAGTTTAATTTTCAACTTTGAATAATCATTTAATTTGAATTTCTAGAAAATTCTGTGTGTTGACTAAAGCTCAAATTCTATGTTCATTTGTACTCATTAGGATCTACAGTGTTGTCCATAAATGTTCCATCACTAAATATCAAAGGTTTTTTTTTTTTTTTTTTTTTTTTTTTTTATACATCCTGATTATTCCCTAGAGAATCATTTAATTTTCTTGAAATAATTCTGTCTTCTACGTTTATTTAGATTAAACTTTTGAGGGAGTAGTGAAAGTTGCCTCCATTGAAATATCTAACCTAGTTCAATCAGAATATCCAGAACCATGTTTTAGTGTATTTTAATTGTATGACTTCTAATTGCCAGAAATAAATTGCACATCCTTCATCTCTTTTCAACTGCCTATGAATCTGCCATTCTAAATATTTTTTTGCCACTTCCCAGGATATCACTTAGTTTTGTTAACTAGTATGCTCGGCCGGTATATTTGATCTTTTTGCTACCCTTAAAATGTTTCACCTTGTAAGTTCAGATTGAGATACTTAGAATTTTCAACGATCGGGTGTTTATAACTTGAATGAAAGTTACATTCAGTGTTCCATTTGGGAGCTATTGTGATAGCGATCAAAATCGATAGCTAGTACGTTTGTCCTGTCCGTCCATGTCTCCTCCCCTAACAACTCCATACGGAAGGTTGGATCAGCAAACGGACTTCACCATCATGTTCAGAGGCCCAAACACTAGGGTATTTTCAGGGGCCAACACTTTCCATGTTTGAGATATTTCGCGTTGTTTCATTGTACCTCCCGAAAAATTCCTGAATAAACACGACTTCACCATTGTGTTCAGAGGTCCCAACACTGTAGGAATAGGGTATTTTAATGGCCAATGCCCCCCCCC
>JAFIDM010000007.1:37613302-37626587 GCA_023159025.1 Thereuonema tuberculata | reverse complement strand
AAATACAAATGAATAGTTTTGATTTAATAGAAAAAGGTCTTTTAACAAAGTACTATGTAATTGCAAATATTTTATATAATAACTTATTTTGCATAGATTTTGATGACTGATGATTCTGATGATTGTGATAGCTGTCGCCATGTACATGTAGAGGAGGAAGAGCTGCCGCCGCCCCCTCCTATTGAGCGCCAGTGCACGAGACCAACACACGAAGTACACCAGAAGGCAACAAAACGTCGCACGTTGAGCCAACATCAACGGGAATTCTGTACAGCTGTTTCATCCTTATTAGGAATCATCAGCAGAATATATCCTTGATGTTTGGCTCAGTTGCGCGAAAGCTTTTACCTAAAAGCCTTCTCGATCCCGGGAATGGGCCTCCGAGATAAAAAACAATAAAATAAAAAATGATCCTGAAAGATCCAAAGTGTTAACCCCTTGTCCTTTCACTGAAAGGCACTAAGGAAATTAATTACAAAAAAGCAACATCATAAGTTCAATTGAAATTTATACAATAAATCAAATTATATAAAAAATGTTTCATATTTCTTAAGCAAATTACAGTCATTAACTAATAAATTAATGTTATACAAAATTAATGATCCAAATAAAATTATGAATTCATTAATGAAATGTATTCATGAATCAAAACAAAATAAATATTTGAGTGAAGAACAAGAAAATGAATTCACTTCCTTCAAATATAAATAAAAATGCATATAAAAAAATATGGATGACTGATGATTTATTTAGACACATTGAAGAAAAAGATAAATTATTTCAAAAGTATAAAAATAACAAAACTAATAAACAATACCATAAAGAATATAAAATGAAAAGAAATATTATTATAATAAATTAAATGAAAATATTAAAAATGGAAAAAGTTATTGGAAAATAATATATTCTGTAACAAATAATAAAGATGATTTAACTGCAAACAATAACTTGAAAAAACTTATTCAACGAAAAGGATTACATATCACTCTTTTAGAAATGGGAAAATGTTTTGTAAATATTGGAAATGTTGAAACTTGTAATTGTAATAAGAATTTGACTGAAGCTTATACTATTCAGTCTTCCAACTCAATGGTTATACTACCTCCTTCTGTCAATGATATATTAGCAATAATTACAAATATGAAAAATAAGAACTCTGTAGGTCTTGATAACTTTATGGTAAAGGATATTAAAAAATTTATGTATGACATTCCACAAATTTTGACTATTCTAATTGATAATATTATTACTAAAGGTGTTTATCCTGTTAAGTGGAAAGTATCCAAATTAATTCCTATTTAAAAAAATGGAAATTATATTGACATAACTAATTACAGACCAATATCAATCCTCTCAAATCTCCAAAAATTGCAGAAACTTATTTTACAATTTCAATATATAAATTCTTAGAAAAATATCAGTTAATTAATAAAAACCAGTACGTATATCAGCAAAATAAGAGCGCTACATTATTATTAGACAATCTAAATGAAATCATAAATAAAAATCTAAATAATAGTAACTATATTTTAATGATCTACATAGACCTTAAAAAAGCTTTTGATAGTCTCGACCACAATATTTTATTACAAGAATTACATAATATTGGAATAAGGGGTCCAATGTATATTGTACTAAAGAACTACTTAAAAAAAAGAAAATTTAGAATTAAATTAGAAAATAAACAAAGCAAAATATATAATCTGAAAAAAGGTGTGCCTCAAGGTTCTACTTTGGGACCATTATTATTATTGATATATATTAAAACAATTTTCCAAAACAGATATTTTTCCAAAAAAGATATTTTCCAATTAAATCAAAAATAATCATATATAAAGCTTACGTAGATTTATTAATTAATTACGGCATTGATAATTGGATTTATTTAAATAAAAATGAAATAAAAAATATTAATAGAGTTTTAAAAAAAAATATTAAAATTTAATTTTTTACAACTTTAATAAGCTTCAAAGCAATGAACAAAATCAAATTTTACTAGATAATAAAATCTTGTTTCCACAACAAAAAGTAATTTTCACCTTGATTTTACGATTTTATTATAAAATATATTATAATTATGTAAATATAAATTCAACAAGAAGTTACAGTATATATAGTAAAAAAGATTTTGACAATCCAAAAAATAATTTTGGATTAAGAATAAAAAATAGATTCATTAATAAAATTTTTGATCAATTTGCATTTGAAATGAAAAACATTGGAAAGATGTCTACTTTAAAAAAAATAATTTATGAAAAAATAATACTGGGACAAATTAAATGGGTTGGCTAATTTGAAAAAAAAAAAAAAACTTATTACTATTTCACAGATTTTACCTAAATTTCTCATTAATATATTTTATGTTGTATAAAATTTCAAAATTGTTTATGTTTCTGTCTCTGTAACTTGTATTTATTGTAAATCTCAGCAGTAAATCTAACAACCTAGTAGAACTGAATTATACTTTTTGTTAATAAATTGTTAATTAATATAAATTTCTCTCTCCATTTATGAATAATTACGGACGTTAAACTTGCTTTCAATTGAACTTATGATGTTACCTTTTTGTAATTAATTTCCTTAGTGCCTTTCTGTGGAAGGACAAGGGGTTAACACTTTGGATCTTTCAGGATCATTTTTTTATTTTATTGTTTTTTTTATCTCGGCGGCCATTCCCGGGATCGAGAATGCTTTTAGGTAAAGCTTTCGCGCAACTGAGCCAAACATCAAGGGTAAATTCTGCTGATGATTCCTAATAAGGATGAAACAGCTGGACAGAATTCCCGTTGATGTTGACTCAATGTGCTAAGGCATATTTATTGTCCGGTTGGCGAATTTCTCTCTCTATTTATTATTATTTTACCAACTAATATGCAACACACTGTTAACCTAATAAATAATAAAAGGTTCACATAACGTATTATATATAAAAACTTCAAATAATTTTATACTATCACTTAGCTTTATAGTATAAACAAATAATACCTAAAAAATAAAATGGTTATGACAGTATTACAAAATTTACATAACCAATTTAGTAACTCTCAATACAAGTTATAAATCACAATTTACATCTTAATGAACACACGTTACTTCTTACTTAAGTCACATTTCTATTAATTCCTTTTACAAGGATATAAATGTATTTAGTGTTTATATTTTAGTCAGTATTGTGTCAGTTCAACTCGTCTTATATGTATTACACTATTCACACTTTCGTCTAAGTTCGAACATGTTGTATATCACAATTGAAATTTCAGTTCCGCAACCACTTTAAAGAAATCATAAAGACTTACATTAATCTTGCTTCTACAAAGTATCAGTTGTAATGAAGACAAGTCCTGCAACCGGTTCAATTCTGCTGCCTATCAGGATCAGATGAAGAGTCTATTTTGTGTTCTAAAATGGCTCCTTCCTTTAGAACCACGAGGTCAACACAGCAGAAATTAAATCTTGCTCCATCCATCATTTGAAAGCTAAATAACATATCCATATTATGTTATTTCTAACGAACGGAATACACTGAAGACACAGCATCTATTATTTCCATTTTAACAATAATCGATTTAAGGAGAGAGCTAAATATTACTTTTCATGCTTACAGCATCAGCTCCACTCTCGTCCATCCTTTTATCTTCCTACCATCATTCCGTGTGTGTGGCTCAACAATCATATGTAGCTCATGACATGCATTTCATCCTCACGTGAGCACGTACACGCGAATGCATTATTACAACAATGCTTAATTATATCTAATTAACTAATCGTTCTAACAATACAACGATTTGGATAATGCACAATTAAACTTCAATTAATAATATTGTTTTTACAATATGCAATAGTAATTGCTCGGCCATCGTAGTAGGTAGAGCTCTGGTTTTTGTTGCATTCATCTTCCCTGGAGATACTGGTTCTAACAGTTTGCCTCATGACCCCCTCCCCCCCCAACTACCCCAGAACCACGTGATCTGGACATGGGCACCTGGTTATGGGCCCATAAGTCAAGATTTTGGGGTAGGTACCTCTTAGGTTTATACATGGTATAATGGAGATGTATTTTTGTTGTTGTTAGGTTCCATCAAGTCGTCTACGACTTCTGGTGACCTCATGTACTAAGGCTCTCCAAACAGATCTATCATTTGCTGCATATCTTAGTTGTTGCAAAGAATTCCCGGTAGCTTCCTTTATATCTTCCAACCATCTTCTTCGTTGTCTTCCTCTTCTTCTCTTCCCCTCTACCTTCCCAAGCATGATTATCTTTTCAATGGAATTATCCGCTCTCATAATGTGGCCAAAATAAGATAGTTTTTGCCTTAAAATCAATGCTTCCAACGAATAGATTGGTTGAATCTGATCTAAAACCCATTTGTTAGTCTTCCTTGCAGTCCATGGTACTCTCAGAAGTCTTCTCCAGCACCAGAGTTCAAAGGAGTCGATTTTCTTTCTTTCCCTTTTTCGCATTGTCCAACTCTCACAACCGTACATCATCACGGGAAAACCATTGCTTTCACAATCCTAATCTTGGTAGATTTAGAGATGTCTCTGTCTTTCATTATTTTCTCCAGGTTCGACATTGCTCGCCGGCCCAACAAGATTCTTTTCCCTATATCTTCTGTGCATCCTCCATCCTCATCCATGCATGCCAAGTTTGAAGTTCGTAGCGTTTTCCTAAGTTGGTGTATTTGTGAAGTGAATTTTTAACTTTGAAGTTGAATTTAAGGGTGAAACCCATGTTTCCGAATATGGGTGCTAGAGGATAAAATGATCCTCCCTTAGAATACTATCGATTGGGTGGATCCAATTGTCCCCGCTATTTATTTTGTCTCCCCACAATTAGGGCACTTTCACTATTAGGCCATATTCGTATGCAGACTTTCGGTTTCTCTATACCAAATTAATACCATAGACATTGTTCCTTATTAAGACCCACTTAATCTATTTCTGACCTCAAATGGATCACTTTCACTATTAGGCCATGTCCCTATGCAGCCTTACTGTTGTCCTTTCTTATAACTTGAGTGGTCATATTATTGTTGTAAATTTAAAAAAAAATTAACTATTTTATTTATCTTGTTTTATCCATATTATGAATAACTTCCGTGACTTCCAGGCATGAGTAAGAGCTATTGCCGTTTCCTTAGATGGCGATAGTGAAGGTCATAATAAATAAATAATCAAAAGTAGAGAGAGAAAGACGAAAAGATAAGTGAAAGAGAAAGAGAGCTGAAAATGACAAAGATTTCTATTATATCCATAGTTACGTACGACAATTTATTGTAGATTTGGTCTATAATGAGCGATACTACTTGAATTGGAGGGATTTTTTTACCACTCTTTTATTAACTCACACTGTCTGGTCAAATCTTGTCATCAATTTTCAAGTTACTTCCCATCGGTCAATCATCTAGAAATTTTGTACACTTGCTTATGTCTGATTACAATACAATAATATACAATACTATACTGATTTATTAATATATTTTATATTAATGTACTCCGGCAAGGCAACACGTCCTTCCATGCGCCAACCGCTAGGCGGCGGCATATATTTATATATCTATACACACAACTACTTCTGAATTATATATACATAATTCTTATATATTTTAATCATTATGTAATGATTAAAAAAGCGTGATTTTTAAAGTTTTTAAAAATTAATTATTTTTGAATATTTTAAGGCGATTTTACGATGCGAATATCGAAAATTTGACACGCCAACAAAACTTAATTTAACTACAAAAATTACCATAAAATTACTTATTAGAATATTATTACTTTTCATCGCAGGATATGAAAAGAATTGTTCTAGAGGCACCCTGCTGTAAAAAAAAGAAGAAAAGGCTTTATTAAGTGTACGACTCGAAAAGAGTACAACACTTAAATAAAAGGTAAATAAAACTTTTTAAGGAAGAATAAAAGAAAACAGTAAAATAAGAAAAGTGCTAAACTACAATGTTACTTGTTAGTCTGGAATTTAAGAGATCTTATAGAATTTATAAAATTCGGAAATTACTCAATTGGAGGTTTTTGTATTAAAATGTTTGAGGGCATGTCTTATAATGATCATTCTAGAATCAACAGAAAACGGCTTTTTTCGTATTTAGGATATTCGTAAATAAAATGATTCACTGTCTCTTGTTTACAATCACATGAACAGAATGTTTGTAAGATTATATTTCTCCAGGTAGGCATTCAAGTTTCCATATAAAGAAAGAAAAGTCAACAAGACAATGGTCCTTTTTATTAAAAACAATAATATATAAATAACAACAATATAAACAAAGGGTAAAGTTAATTATACAAAAAAAAAGTAGGGAAATAAAAAGCTACAGAAAATTAACAAAACTAAGGGTTTATATGAGTTTCTGGAACCATCAGAACGTTCCCTATTCTAAACCTAACAATTCTTTTTAGTAGTTGAGTCTTTTCCGTTCTATTTATTGCTATCGTTTGCTTAATACACGCTTGTTCTTTTACGTTTTTTAGTGTTCTTCTCAACTTCATTATGATAGATTCATCAGTACAGGCTAAGAGTGAAAACGTCATAACCACAAGCGAAGCAAGTGAACACTGCAATGCAAAACACAAATCGGCATAAGCAAAAGCAATGTTGACTTTTTAAATGTAGTCTGTTACTATATCTGTTACTATATCTGTTCGTCTGTTGATAAATTAAAACAAGATAGGGATAGCGATTAGTAAACCAATCACAATGCTTCGCAACGTCTTCTAATACGTATAAGAAAATATAATTGATATTGCTTTAATTTCCTTATTATTATAAATAATTGCGAATGCAAAAGGCACAATTGTTGCGAAATTAATTGCAACAATGTTGTGATTGTTGCGATTTTGTGATTGTTGTTAATGATACCTGTCCACAGACGGACAGACAAAATATTAGTCTTCTAGATACTAATCAGAAGACTAAAAAAAAAAAGCAACCAAAAAAAAAGGGAGTTGGGAAACGGTCTCTGGTTACTGGATACGTCAGTTAGTAAAGACGCGACAAAGTGAGATTGGAGGGATTCTTATGAATGAAATTAATTTCCTCCCACCCCTCCCAATAATGAACATATTCCGCTAAGGATCCTTATGTTAGCATGTTATTAATATCTCTTTCTGAATCTTCAAAAACAAAAATTTTTAGATGAAAAATAAAATCACTTGAAATCAATTAATATAATTTAACAAGAAGTTCGAAAAAAATTGAGGTCTACTTCCTTAAAATGTTATTTCGTAACATTTTTTTTAAAGTTATGAAGAGGACAAAATCGAAGATTACAGATTTATATCCAAACCATTATATCCGTTGAATATAAACGGCAGATGTTTTCCATGTTATGAAAAAAAAAAGGATTATTATTTAAATTCCATTAAATAAATTACCAAACCTCACTAAAACGATATTAGTCTTCCTTATATACAACATTTCAGATGATTCCGAACTGCTTCAGGCTGCCTCCGAAAAACATAAACCGCTAATACATAAATTTTAGACTTTTCAACATAACAATATACAGGATGAATCGAAAAGTGCTGCCAAAATTAAAGGTTGTATTCAATCATACAAAACAACGAATAAATGTCATATAAACATGGGACTGGAAATGCTTTATTTCCAAGATATAAACGATGCAGCAATACAGAGGTGTTGGTAGTACAGTCGCTCAGTTTCACAAAAAGTGCTCGAAATGTCCTCCACCGGCCGCAATGCACGCAACACAACGTCGTTCCATCGACTGCCGAACACGGTCGAAGATGCCAGGTGCACGTCGAATTGTGTTGCACCCATCCACTATGCGATCATGCACTGCGTGGGCGTCAGGAACCGGTGTGATGTACACTAATGCTTTAAGATAACCGCATACGAAAAAATCCAGGGTTTAAATCAGGGGAACGAGCAGGCCATGTCACGATTACTGAGGAGCAATTTAATGACTCTGCGATACGACGTAAAGGCCAACACCTCTGAATTGTTACATCGTTCATTCTTGGAAATAAAGCATTTCCAGACCCATGTTTATACGACATTTATTCGTTGTTTTGCATGATTGAATACAACCCTTAAGTTTGACAGCACATTTCAGGTACATTTTGTATAACAATATAAGATTATGTCTTGTCACATATCTGTTTGGTTTTTCATTGTTATATTGTTGTAAAGTTCAAAATTTATGTATTAACGGTTTTATGTTTTTCGGAGACAGCCTGAAGAAGTTCAGAAATTATCTGAACGAAATATTGTCTATGAGTAATGAAGATTAATATCGTTATTATTTAAGAGTGGATAAACACAATGTTTAAACATTTATTGTCTAATAGAAACAGGTTAGAAATCCAATGATTCCAATGCTTTTCTATAGGAGTTTTGTTGATCTTCTCGTACTACTTTTTCGACAACAACCCATTTTGAAAAGATTTCAAATATTAAAGTTAGATCGTCTCAAGTCCTCGAATAGGCATACTAAGTTTCAGGAAGATCACATAAGTTATTATTCACATACACACACACACACACACAGACAGACTGAATTGATGAGCCTCATTTCCTTAACGGAAAGTAGGTTACACATTTTATATTTTAAGGTAATGTATTCCACTACAGACACAAGTGGTCCGCAGAAGGTAAGGTTCCTGACATTTCGAGACCAACTGGACTATTCACAAATTTTCAATCGGGCTGAGATCCGGGGACTGAGCGGGCCACTGCAGTAAGGAAAAGTCATCGTCATGTTCCTCAAAACATCTCATAGTGATGCAGGCTTTGTGTCAGTGGACCCAACGTATGCCAGGAAAACATCCCCCACACCATGACACTGCCCCCACCGGTAGAGTTGTTGTGAGACACGACAGGTCCAGACATTCATGTATACAGCAGAGGTGTACCTAATAAAGTGGCCGGACAGAATATGTATATATATATATACCGTATATGCCCCAATAAACGCCGAGGCTCTTATTGTCGCCGGTCTCTAATAAGCGCCGGGCTGCAGAGGGGACACAGCCAAATAGTAGCCGGTCTCTTAACAGTAGCCGGGTCTTTGATATTTGCCTACCGGTACTAGTGTAAGCGTCCGTATCTTTCGTGCGTAATACCTTACGGTACATTGCCTTACAAAATGCCGCCGAAACGGTCATTTGACATTGCCTTTAAAGATTCGCGTGGTGAAATACGCGAAAGAAACTTCCGGTGAGGCGGCCGCCCGTCATTGCGGATTCGGACGACGAATAGCAGCGAAAGGTGCAGAAAGACATTGCCATCTATCTTTAACAGTCTTATACAGCATGGGAAATTCAAATAAAGTAGCTGTTTGTAAAATTAGCCGGTATTTATGTGTAAAAATATTGCATTCTGAAGGTTTTTGTTAATAATGGCCGGCTTCTAACAGCAGCCGGTCTCTATTAAGCACCGGGAGCCGAGGCTAGTTTTGCAAATAAACGCCGGGGGCCTCTATTGGAGCATATACGTATATGTATATATATATATATATATATATATATATACTGAATATAAAAGTCAAAGTTTGTCTGTAAGTATGTTTGCATGTTCTCTATATAGTTTTACATTCTTTGTCTGATCTGAACTAAATTTTGCGTAAATTACTCTTTACTATCCTGGTAAAGATATCCGGGAGGAGTTGGGGTAAAAAGTTTGAGGAAAAAGGTGGAAGAGGGAAGGCTGAGGTGGTTCGGGCACGTGAAAAGAATGGAAGATGGTAGGACTCCTAAGGTCTGGCATGAGTTAAAAGAAGGAGGGAAGAGACCACGAGGGAGACCGCGTAAGCGATGGCTGGATGATGTGAAGTACAGCCTGGAAGAGAGAGGCATCCCATGGGAAAGAATATGTAGAGAAGAGGCTTGGAAGAACAGGGAGAGGTGGAGAGGCTTAGTTAATTCCTAGACCCACAGTTGGTGGAACAGGAAAGGTTATGTATGTATGTATGTATGTGTATCCTGGTAAATATAGGCTACTTTGAAACCTCGACACACCTCCCCGTCACCCTGAAAAGAGGCGAAATCCCTGAAATAGTCCCATATGCACCAGGTGGCGACAATGGGAACTACATAAATACTATTGTGCAACTGTGGAACGAAAATATTGCTGTGCATAATAGCTCCACATAGTAACCTGGTGGCAAAAACTAGAACTAAAATATTTTTGTGCTTAAATCTCTTCCTCATCCTCTCCTTAGTGAATACAAAATTTGACATGAGTGTTCTTTGTGAAAATCGAAACGATACGTATTAGACGAATTTTCTAATACGAACTGGGAAAGTTTCGAAGTGATCTCCCAATTTCAATTTCTTTCAGATCAGGACATCTGCTTTTTGTAACCCGTACGAAGAATGGATCTTTCAGCTAGTTATTTATAAAAGAGAGTTCATTCACTTAATTTGAAGATTTTTTTATCGTCGGAATCAATGTGGGGACTGAAGAACTAAAATAAACAATAAAAAACTCGCCAAAACGATAACTGGTGAGAAAATTCATGTGCACGCTACACGCGGCCGCTATGAATTTTTTAGCGCAAGTAAATATTAATAAAGGTTGAGACCAAGTTGTTTACAAAATGACATCAATATTAGCATGAAACAGTTATACTAGGATGTCATTTAGTAAACACCTTGGTCTGATCTTTTATTGATTATTTTTTTTTAACCGTAGCTCCTTAGTTAACGATCCAAAATTTAATCACAATCAAGACGGATCATCCTAATAAGCTTCTAGACTTTCTACCTTAGTTTCAGCTTTATAGGGTAAATAGTTAACGAGTTATTTTGATCGCTGACAGACAGTAACAGATAAGATTTTCTGATCATAGCTCCATATCTATCAGTATTAATTATATCAAAATCCTTAAACAGCCCAAACCTACCGTTTCAATTTCATTGTTGTAAACCGTATAGTTTGTAGTAAAGTTTTTTTCTTTAACAGAAATGAACGGACGTGAATCCGTATTTCGACAGAAAATTTGCATTTTTTTTTTAAAGACATTTTTGTTCTAATGTTTTATTCTTGCCTAAGCAATGTTACAAAAGTTAGACCTAATCTATCATATTCTGTGGTGTGCACACTTTCAACACAACGCGCTTCGAATAATCTGTGAATTTCAATTTATCCTTCAATCATTTCAGATCCTTTTATTTCATCACATTGTATGTTACTGAGTTAAATTAACAGTTAACAACACATTTCAAACCATTTGATGCAATTTCAAAGGTTTTGAGTGAAGATGTCTGTATTAATACTTTGTACTGAGTAAACACAGCTTAATGGCTGATCACTTTTGATTGAAAAACTTCACACACTTACAAACACTATCCAAACAAACAAATTTTGTTTCACATTTTTGTCACACGTGACGAAATCTCTTTCTATATGTGACAGAAAGAACTCCTTTTAGCACGGCCTCTAACACTGCCGAATTTTTTGGATAGATCCAATGTTCCGATTGCCAATTTACGATCAAACTTTTCAAAACATCAAAAAAATTGAATGTTTCCAAATTCCTTTGAATATTTTTTATATAGAGAAACATATATCATATGGAAGTATCTAGAACACGTATAAATCATACGTAACCATAATGTACCCACATGCATTTTGTAGACTGCTGTCGTAGCGTTAACATTCCTCTCACTTTCAGGTACTGTTTAGGCAACAAGTGTTACAACTAGAACTAGATGGCATTGGTGGAGACTTTAGCCTAAACCTAAAAAAAAGGAGACCACTACCTACAAAGCAGGTTTCGGATCCCCAATAATTGTGAAGACTAATATCCGGCGGGAATTCCCAGCTCTGTTCTCTTGATAACAATAGTAACTGAAGCTAGTGTGTTCATTTGAAAATATTTACTCAATTTATTTTGTATTCTCTTAGTCGTTGAGAAAAGTGGTGCAAGCATTAAGAAGACAGGCTTAAACAATGAAAAGCGCTTGAAGAAAAACAAACTCCCTTATTATTGTAGTCTCAGTCCTTACGTTCTAGTGTGACTATATCATTTTTTTTTTTCTGTTAGACTGAATTTTATCTATCATCCTAAAAAACAAAGTCAACTAATAACGGTCCTTAGCCAAGAAAAATAGGCTTGAAGTTCTTTAAAAGGGACTTTTTTCAGAGGAACTTCAAATTGTAAGGGCAAAAAAAATCACCTATTGTCGCGAGGTTGTTTCTGTCCGTCTTGAAACTCCATCTTCATGAAACTTGATAGAGGAAGGTGACCATATTTCGGATGGTGCCTTAATTTCGGATAGCGTGATAAATCGCATACTGGTCAGCAGATTGCATTAGTGTCTACCATGAGCGGAAGCTCTGGCCACCATATGTAATCTGTCTTGTCGTCGTGAGCCTTTGATCTGCATGTATGCAACAATAAATAATTTAAAAATATTCCAAAAAGTGACTTTTTGAAGATGTCAATTTCGAACACAACTGGAGCGCAAGTGGTAAGTTGGTAATAATTTGTTTTAAAGTGTGTAATGAAGTTCGTAAAATGTAGTTTAAGTGACAAGTCGCATCGATGTGTATGATTTTAAAGTTAAGTTTCAAATGTTGATTCAAAAATATTTGTCATAACGTCCTAATTTCGGATAGTCAATGGTGCAACATGAAAATAGGTTTTGTTTTGATTGGAATTTGTATATTTATTTGATTTGAAAAATCGGTTTAACGTTTTTCAATTTTTTTAAGGTCAAGAAACGTTGACTGTGAGAACGCAGCGAAAAAACACTGGGTCTCCGTACAAAGTGGCCCTTGAAGAATCCTTTTGATATTTTTATTTTTGTATTCCTTTCATTATTTTTAATGTATAATGTCGTTAATTTTATTAGAATGTCATAAAGTCATTATTCAAATAAATAACTTACTGTATTTGCATTGTATGTTTCATTTAATTATATTATCATAATTATTACCCTAAAATTCTTATGTATCCGAAATTAAGACCCCATTTGCTTCACAACAAAAACAGCAATGTTTTGCAAGAAAAATAATTACACTATCTATTTTTTATAATGGATATTTATCAGTTCGGGATCTAAAATTATGTTATTTATAGAAGAAAACAAAGTAAAATTCTTAACCAAAAACTTCAATATTTTAAATTCTTTACATTAAAACAAAATGGTATCCGAAATATGGTCACCTTCCTCTATACAGGATATCTCATAAGTCTGGATCCCGTAGAGAATAATGCGGTGGAGCTCCAGATTTTAAATAATCTTGTTTTTAAGAAAATTTCATTTGAGGCTAAAGAGGCAATGTAAATGAAAAGAACTA
>JAFIDM010000007.1:37598203-37608344 GCA_023159025.1 Thereuonema tuberculata | reverse complement strand
ATTTGTATATTTAAATGTCCATCCACCCCCATACTCTTTTAAAAAAATGGTAAGATACTTTTTTGTTCTTTATGTGGAAAGCTACAAACTTCTTAAAAACGTTTTTATTAAGAGTTAAGCTAAAAATAATTTTAAAAAATTATCAATATGGCGTCCTTGTACAATCTCGATTTTAGAGGAATTAAGGGCTGAACACACTATCACGTTTACGTTTATGTCTATGTACGTTAACTGCTTTAGTTACGTAGTTACGTCAGCAAGGTCAAAAGACATTGAGTCTCGTAAGGCCTTTCGTTGATTTCGAGACTCAATGTTTGTGATCTTGAAGACATAACTACGTTACAAAAGCAATTAACTTACGTACACGTAAACGTGATAGTGCGTTCAGCTCTTTCAAAAGTTATTAATTACAGGAGCCTACAGAACATACATCTTGCTTCCATTAATTTTTCCAGATAAGATATTGTAACAGTTTGTATATAAATATTTTTAGAAATAATTTATTTTTCTGAATTTTTGTAAAATTATTTATCTGTGTTTATCTGTATCTTTATCCTTAACCGTTATCCTTAACCGTTATTTATTCCTTTGTATTTCCTAATTACTGATGTTCTGTTTATTTTTAAATTCTTTTCCGTTGAATCAATTAATTATTTTAAATTCGTTATGGTTTTATCCAATCATTCTGTATATTTTTAATTACTTAACCAATCAAACCAAACTATGTAAATTCTATAAAAACCCATGTTTTTCATTTAATAAATTAATTCAGTTCAGTTCCAGAACTTCGACTCGTTGTTTTTCCATTTCTCCCATAAACACCATTACAATATTTCTTCAAATAAAATCCTTGGGCTACACCGATCTACTAAATATCTAAGTAGCATAATTTCTTAAGTTCGTCAGTCCGTCCAGTAAATATCGCCACCTAATCGGTGATTTGCCTAATTAGGAGTCGTCACTATTGAACTTTCAACTTATTTCTTAATTCGGGAGCCCATAATGGTTTAAGCCAGAGATCATTTAGTCTTGTTTAAGCGGACAGCTTGCAGCGAAAAAAATTCTTTTACATCGGTTTCTATATTTTGTATCAAATTATTATTACCTTAGAAGCAGCATTCGTAACAAGGATGGTGAGAGTGGTGATACCGCACCAGTCGCCGTATCAGTGAATGTGCCATAGAGACCTTATTTGTAAACTACTATGTATGTTTTAACACTTTTCTGTTCAGTAAAGAAATTATATATAAAATCTTGACATCAAATCTTGACACATTATATAAATCTTGACACTAAATTTCTTCTAGTAGAGTTTATAATATATTTTAACATTTAAATCGACGATTTTAAAAATCAGAATCACACATTTAAAATAATAAATATCCGTTTTGAATTTAAAAAATTTTAAAATACTTATAAAACGGAACCAGATAGGACAGTTTCGACGTGCTACGACTGATACGTCATCATCAGCATATGTTTACATACAATAATTCGACTCTAAAATTTCCCAGTCTTCTTCAGGAATAACTTAATCCTCGCCCGTTGCTGACGAGACGAGTAAACAACATAACAAAGTAAGAGTTACATTTAAATAAACAAGCAATATAACAAAGTAAGAATTAAATTTAAATAAACAAACGATGTAACAAAGTAAGAGTTAAATTTAAATAAACAAACGACATAACAAAGTAAGAGTTAAATTTAAATAAACAAACGATGACATTCCTGCAAAAATAGTTCAATTAAAACTATTGGTCAATGAAATTGAAATGAAAGGCGGGCATTTAAATGACTCAGAGTTCTGTTGGATCTTGTTGTCGAGTCTCCCTAAAGACCACCGTGCTTGCGCACAAAGTCTTCTAAGTTTACAGAAACAGGGATGTTTTAATTCTGAACTTGTAATAAGTACGATATTACAAGAGTACAAACGTAACCAAAGTTCAGACCTGCAAGAAGCAAAGTTAGTTAAACAATGTCATAGTGTCGAGTCAAATCCAGGTTCCAAGAAAAGTGGTAAGAACTATAACAGACATTCAGATACTAGTCAACAGAGCCGAAAATGTTTTCGATGTGGAAGACCAGGACATATTGCAAAATATTGCAAGAGCAATTCTAAGACAGATCGAAATAAAGCTTCTTCAGATCAAAAGGAATCATCTAAAGCTGAGATATTCTGTGGTATGATAAGTTTATTTGGCAATAAGTCTGTAAATAATAATAAGGACGATGTCTGGTTTATGGATAGTGGTAGCAGCAATCATATTTGTACAAGGAAGAAATTGTTTGATGATTATGTAAAGATGAAACAACTTACTATTATTTATTGCTCAAACAAATCAACTTCAAAAGCAATAGGACATGGATCTGTCCTATCAAGATATCAAGACTTATCTTCCGGACGAAAAGTATAGAGATATTCGCTTAGACAATGTTTACCACGTACCCAAAATGCGTGTAAACTTGATATCCGCCAGTAAATTACTTCAGCAGGCTATAGACAAGAAATACAGAAAGATGAATACATCGTATCTAAGGAAACAGAAGGTATTTGCATGGTTGGAGAAAAAATAATCTGTATCAAGTGAAAACACAGGATGATTCTGGGAAAGTAAATGCAAACTTCAATGAAGTCGAACACGATCCGGTGCGTTTGTGGCACGACCGACTCAAGCACATGTCAATCGACAAAATGAAAATTGTTAAACAAAACAACTTATTAAGAGGAATAGGAGATTTACGATTACCTTCAAATCCTAATTTTTTTTTTTATGAAAGCTGTAAATGCGCTAAGATGCCTAATATCCAACATAGGAAATTAAATATTATTAGAGCAACTCAACCGCTTTAATTAGTGCACACAGATCTGGGCGAACCGTTCCGAATCAACAATCCCGAGAATTTATCGTATATTTTAACATTCATCGATGATTATACGAGGCGAAATTTCATTTATTTATTGAAGTCCAAGGAAGAAGTGAGTGCAAGACTTGTTAGTTTCGTGAATTTTGCTGAACGGTCGAGCGGATTAAAAGCGAAATCATTCTTCAGTGACCGAGGTCCTGAGTATGTTAATTCAACCGTGAAAGGATTTGCCGAAGACAAGGGAATCAGATTACATTGCACGTCGCCACACCAGCCACAGCAAAAGGGAATTGCTGAGCGGTTCAACCGCGGGAGTTTAGACAATGCAAGAACTTTGATGTTAGAAGCAAGGTTGCTGTTAAAATTCTGGCCCTACTCCGTACTATGTGCGAATTACATACTGAACAGAACGCCACACAAGACTATCAAGAACGAAATCCCCCTGAGCAGATGGTTCAATCATAAATATGCTCCGACAGTCGCTCACATGAAGAAATTCGATAGTGCAGGGTATTTAAAAGTTCTAAAATGCATCTTAAAAATAAATTCTCTGATAGAGCCAAAAAGGGAATCCTACTTGGGTATTCAGTGATGACTCGAGGGTACTACGTGTATGGGATTGATTCTAATTAAGTTGTTGAAACAAGGAACATATTCGTGAACGAGAATAAACGCGACAGCGACATGTTAAGGTGTAAATCGAATGAAACAAGAGACTATGATTGTATTCGAAGGGAAAACAACAGGAGCGATTGTGATGAGAGCACATCATCCGAAGACGATCGTAAAGAAGACGAACCAGACGTTCAAGAAGATCGTGTAGAAGACGAAGATCTGACACACAGAAACCATGATCCAGAAGATCCCGAGAATACGGAGTTCAATGATGAATTCATTAATCTGAGATATCGAAGAATTCCACGTAAAATTCAGACACATGCGAATTCTATCAACGAACATGATATCCCGAAGAATTACGAAGCAGCAATTAATTGCAAAGAACGTCACGAATGGATTAAAGCCATCAAGGAAGAATTGGATAATATCAAACATCATGAAACGTGGATCGAATCGAAGGTTCCAGATTACATCACCCCGTTATCATCACAATGGATTTTCAAGAAGAAAACGGATATGAAAGGAAATGTTACAAAATTCAAGGGTAGACTGGTTGTAAATGGATTTTTACAGAAACCCTTGATAAATTTTCGAAAGAACTATGCTCCCACTCCTAAGATGAGCATTATAAGAATGTTACTAGCACTTAGCGTCAAACATAAACTACAGATACATCAGTATGACGTAAAAAGTGCTTACCTTAATGGTTCTATCGATAATGATGCATATCTTGAAATCCCAGATGGAGTTGTAGTATCTAACACGAACTGTGATGGATTAAAATTATTAAAATCGTTATATGGTTTAAAGCAGGCGGGGAGGAATTGGTTTATAACACTAAAACAAAAATTGTGTAATATTGGATTCACGAATCTGAGATCTGAGCCTTGCTTGTTCATGAAACGTTTTGGAAGAGACATGTATATACTCCTGGTGTATGTTGATGACATTTTAGTCAAAGGAAGAGAGTCATCCAAGATAGAAGACATTAAGCAAAAGTTGGACAAACTCTTCGAAATCAAGGATCTAAAAATAAATGAGTATCTAGGAATGAAGATCAATTACGATATGATACAAAGCATCTGACTATTACACAGGAAGGATTCAGTTCAGAAACACTGAGAAAATTTGGAATGGAAATGAGTAAAAGCGTTGGAACGCCATTTTTAGAAAATAAAAATGAGATTCATACGGGTGAGATCGATAATAAGACATTGGGAAAAGAAGAACAAAAGAAATATCGTAGCTTGATTGGTAGCTTGACTTATCTTGCTAACGGAAGCAGACCGGATATAGCATATGCTGTGAATTGCTGTGCCGAAAAAAGTAACAATCCATCTAGCGAAGACTTTGTAAAAGCAAAGAGAATATTAAGATACCTTAACGGTACCAAGGAGATGAAAATGATATTCACTGATAATGAAAGTAATCTAACAGCGTACAGCGACGCAAGTTTTGGAAACAGAATCAAAGGAAGATCCACAACTGGATATACCCTGTATTTGGGAAATTGCCTCCTATCATGGGCGAGTAAAAATCAATCGCTTGTTGCACACTCGATGCAAGAAGCTGAGTTAGTGGCTTGTTGCGAATGCTGTGAAAATATTATGGGATGCAAGAATATTATGGAAGAGTTACATTATTCTGACATTCTGAAAGTTGTACAATAGTACACTGTGACAATCAAGCCACCATCCGTATGGTGAAGGACATATATAATCAAACAAAGAGCAAACACATCGGAATGAAGTATCACATAATAAAAGATTATGTGGAGAATAATGATATAGATCTCGTATACGTTGCTTCAGAACAAAACAAAGCTGATGGATTAACAAAGGGTCTAAGTTCCCAAAGCCAAGAAAAGTTTTTGGATTTCCTGAATCTAAGGAAGTAAAGAATGAGACATCTGATCTGTAGGGAGATACTTCTTAGATACTTAATTTTAATTTACATCATAACTCGCGCAAATGATAACATCTTACTATTAACACCTATCTATGGACTATTAACACCTTAGTATTCATTACATAGATAGCAATTTTGAAATCATTATTCGCATTTAACGTAAGAAGTTGCTTTACGGTATTTTTTAGTTTACGCGTAGATTTCTCGATCGAGACCGCAGAGATAAAAAAATTTAAATGAAAAAAAGATATATCTTATCCATAAATACACAGGACATATTTCAAGAAGATCCATCAAACGGTTCAAAAGTTAGCAGGGAATAAAACCACACATAAATACTGATTTTATTATCCTCACTTCCTTATGAAAGCAGGCTAAAAAAGTAACTTAAAAATCTTCATTGAAATATTCCTTCAATTATCAAAGTAACTAAATAAATAAATAAATAAATAAATAAATAAATAAATAAATAAATAAATAAATAAATAAATAAATAAATAAACACAAACGGGCTCGATCTGCCATCTTTTTTTCTAATAAGAAAACAATTAAAAACAGTCACATCGAAATGAAAAAAGAATTAAAACTTTTATTAAAAGCGAAACCACTTAGTAATCACCTCGCAAATTTTCCTTTATGTTTGCTAGCCAAGTTGAAAACCTTGTGTTGAGTGCATCTTCCCTTTTTCAAAGTTGTAATCAGACCCTACTGAGATTTAGGGTCTCTGTCTCTCTCTCGAAGCATGCAGGGTCCGTAAAACCCTTCCGCAGATAAAATGCAATTAGGTCGTGCTAAGAACACCCCCGCGACACTCAGTTAATTACAGAGGCTTAACTAATTTCGAGAGGAACTGGTGCAAATAAATTTATCGTGGGCTTCGAAACAATTCGAAGTGAACTGAGTTAAGATATTCCTTGGAAATAACAAGATTTGCTATTTACGTTCCAACTCTCGTTCGTCGAAATTAAGATAATTATGGTTGGCGTACCAACATTTAGACATTGGCGTTCATGTAAAGGATTGGATTTTGTTACGTTTCAGAATGAATTACAAGCTTACCAATGGGATCAATATACACCAAAATTAATAAGAATACTGCTTTAAATAATGTAATCTAAAAAAAAATGGTATCTTCCAATCCCAAAAAAAAATCAGATTGTGTCTTTAAATCAAAAAGAAAACGGTAATTACGGAATCGTATTTTGCACACATACACCCTGCACCAAGTGTATCATGATTTATTAGACACAGTTCTCCAATTGCTATTTTAGAGGTTAAAAGCTGGAGAAGAACGTTTCATACATTTGTTATTTGGACATTGATTGATTTCTATAAACAGGGTGTATCAAAACTCTTTGTACAAATTTTATTGAGAGTTACAGAGCACAACAACAAATCTTTTTCGCCTGTGAATGCAACCTTCGGTGCTAGAGGGTATTATTTAGCGGCGCTGCATTCAGCTTGGTGAAACACCAAGGCAAACCTAAATGAATGTGAGCAACTTGCGGGTGTACAAGTTACGACCAACAACATCAATGCATACATGACACCGTCGAAGCATTGATTGCCGTACATTTTTAATAATTCCCGGCATTTCGTTGCAGCGGCGACAGCCAGTCTTGCGACAATGGGAGTCTCGTACACGAGGTTCTTCATGGAAGAAATCCATACATGTTAAATCGGGCGATCTTGGTGGCCAGGCAATGGCGCCCTCTAGCACCGAAAGTTGCCGTCAGCGGATATTCACAGACGAAAAGGGTTTTCGTCTTGGTGCTCCCTATCTCCCATTAAAATATGTACTATGAGTTTTGATACACCCTGTATAGCTGAAAGTAAGGCACATTACTGTGTTTTTATTGGCCTGCGTTTGCTTCCTTCAAACTCCCTAATTACCTTCATGATTGGACATATCTCGATGTGGACTCCTTGACTTAGAATGACCTCCAGAAATATTTGCTGATGTTATGATATTTCGTTCTCAATCACCCTGTACTGCTTGTATAATAATGTATAGAGGTTCTTCACTAACTGACACTAGAAATCCAGACGAAGTACAGTAGAGTCCCGCTATTCCGAACTAATTGGGACCGAACACTGTTCGATTTAGCGGGAATTCGGAATAGGCGGATTTCATGAATAATATCATCGTATTGACTTATTAAGGCGTAAATTAAGTGCCTAAATTAAATTAAGTCACTGACTTTACTTCTTAAGTGTGTGTAAATTAGTTATTTTTTGTGTTTGATTAAAAATGATTCTACAGAATTGTAAAAATGGAGCCGACATGTACTGTAAGTAACCAACTTTCATTCCAATTTGGTTTCAGGCGTTTTCATCAAGCTTAGGCTCTATGTATGTCTCTATTTAACTTCTTTGTATAACAATAAATGTACGTTTTTTCACGGACGTCTTTTTAATTTCTCCTGTTTTTAAGTTGAAAAAAAAAAAAAACGGGATTTTTTTCTTAATTCTGTTCGGAATAGGCGGATTTTCGGAATAGCGGGACTCTACTGTAAAAGGCAGATAGAATACTAAATACAACATTTCAGTGTGAAGTACCAGTCTACTGCGAGCTCTTGAAAAAAGTTCCCCGCTTCTTCTTCTTTTGAAATCGATCTGATTGACTGACCATGGGAAATAGAACTTATCAATATTTTTCTTTCGCTCATCACTTTAAAACGGCTGGACGGATTTCCATAAAATTTGTTGTATTTTTCATTTATGGTACAACTAAAACATAAGACATATTTACTTTATTCTCATCCTTCCCGTTCCTTAAAAAAATGACCCCGAAATCTATCGCTAAAACGGCTGGACTGAGTTCTTTAAAATTTGGCTTGTTGCTTTTTTTTTTTTTTTTTTTTTTTAATACAAATTAAAATTTGAGCACAAGTTCTCTGGCCTCCCGGAAAACTGAGCCTCTCTTGAACCCCATCGCTGCCTGGTCAGTCTCCAGTAATACTGAGTGTAGTCCTAGTAGAATTGTTTTCCCTGATTCTTCATTATCTTTTCCATCTGTCTCTCTCTCGTCAAGTTCTAAAAGTTTACGGAGAATTGAATTGGAACAAATAAACGTAATTTAAAAGCTTTTTGTTTTCTTTCGTTAAAACTAACGTAAATGAAGAGAACTAACCTCGTTAGTTAGTGGAGATCCAACTGGACTGATTCCAGCAGAGATGACTCATTTCTCGAACCCTTTGCCAAACACAAGAAAGTAATTACACGATAGGAAATGGACGACAGATGAATTCAGTGGAAAAGACCTTGTTAATATTGTGGTGGTATAAATAGAAAAAGACGGAAGCTACTCTATTGATCTCAGTTAGTAAAGTCTCATTAGGAAAGATATTAACAAGTTCAGGACGGTGTAATTTGTGCATTCATTACAATACTAACGCAACTCGATAAGAAATTCTAAGTATCTTAAACAGGAAGTTTAACGCAGATGATTGCATAATTGTTTGAGTTATCGTGTCTAACAAACTATCTGGTTACATATTTACCTTATCAAAGAAAGTAAGAGCTTATCATTTCATTAAAATGTTGAGACCCAGCGTTTTTCTAGGTGCCATCTCAGGATACCCATTTCACGCTCGTTAGCGATCATCAGCTGAGAGTAGTTACCAGTAAAACAACAAAGTCTCAATGCGGAGGTGAAGACAATGTTAGTGAAAGGGAAAATGGTACCTCCTAGAATTAAACTAAAAACAAAAATACGCATTAAAAATAAAATATAAAAAATTCCTCCGCTAGCCTCAATGAATTTTTCTTGCGTAATTAAATAAAGTGATAGCCATTTCACGCTAGCTATTAGGACATTTTTGTCAGTAATTGCTAGATGATACGATTATGTTTGTTTCCACTAAGTAAGTGCATAGAGCAACTGAATATGGCTTACGATCGCGATAAGTTGATAATAAACATCTCAACAGGAGAACCATTTTGGATCACGTCTGAAGTGTACGTGCTTGAGCTTCTAGATTAGCATCACATAAACTCACAAGTCCATGGATTGTGAAAACCCCTACTAGCATTGCTTGGGACAATAATTGTGTCCATTAAATTAAAATAAAAACATTTACTCTTGTTTTACAGCGAATTTTCGAGGATGTTCCTTTTTATTCCTGTTCCTCTTTATCAAGCTCAACCGAAATACACAAAAACTTAAATTTCAATTTTTCAGTCTCTACGTATTGCTTTCTTGATAATATTGTGATACATTTATACAGTATTATATTATTATTGTTTTTTACATTCATTCGCTATTGATAATAATATTCTTGCTTAAAATTAAAACATTGCTGATTTATTCAAATTTAATAGCCATTTTGTTTTGTTAAGTTTAGTATTTGATTTTTGCCATGGGGATTAGAAAACGATCTATTTCAACACTCGAATTCCTATTTATACATTCTAAATTTCTTATATACAATGATTCAATAATTTTTCTTCTTTATCATTTTTTCTTCAATGTTTTCCATATCTGTGTGTAACGTAACGCTCTCCCCGTGTTTTGAAAATAATTTTAATTTCCTGTGCAAACAGAAATAATTTCTTCAATGACAGGTCCGGGATAGGAATCAAAGTCAGACGACTTATCCATTATGCCATACATTCAAATTATTTGTTAAATATTCTTCCATTTAGTCATCGTCCATTCAAACCATTTTATTAAAATATAAATTATATATATATATATATATATATATAAGGGGCATTCAAAAAGAAACGAGCTGGAGGCCTAGGAACA
>JAFIDM010000007.1:37584177-37596929 GCA_023159025.1 Thereuonema tuberculata | reverse complement strand
TAGAAAAAGAAGATTCCACGGGAAGGGAATCGTTGAACTTTGAACTTTGTCATGTGACATTAGACAAAGTTGCGGTTTCTGGATTCTGGTGTGGGGTGCAAAAGGGGGTGTGGTAATGGTCAGCCGATCATTTTCAAGTTTTTTAATTGGTGTTTGGAGTATGATGTAATTTTTTGGGGAGAAAAGAGCAGAGTAAGGGATATAACGTGTGTTCTCTCCACGGCGAGATGAACTTGTGCCTGTGGAGCGAGAAGTCGCTTACAGGTGTCCTCCGTGGCGAAAACTATGTCCGATATTAAGAAATCGGATACCTTGGTTCTAAAAATGGTGTGTGACTGTCATTGTGCCGGAGCATAATAATCTTTAAGTGTTTCGTCAGTTCCCAGCGATGCTGGGATTTGTGAAAGGAACGACAACAAATAGTGCTCCGAAATTTCCCGTAGGCCCGAGGAAAGGATTGGACCACGTTCGACTGGAGGACGATAGAGGTCAACGACGTGCAACTTCAGATTAGTGAGTATAAACTTTTACCTTCCCATATAGAGAAAAATCTCCGCGTCAAAGGAGAGAAAACTAGAAGTATGGGAGAAAAGGAAATAAATCTGTTAATAAAGGGACAGAAAAATTGAGAATCCATTAGGTGGAAGCCATTTTGATATTGATAGGTGTCACAAACGTAGTTCGTGCCTCGACGCTCCCGCTAACCCTTTCTCTCCTCTCCCTCCTTCCACATCCCGCTTCTTGCATATTCCTCTCCATATCTCCATCATTTTTACATTTCTGCCTTCCTATCAATTCCTGGTGCTGCAAGGGTTCTCCTTCATTATTCCCCGCCAACACGGCGCCCTTATCCCTATTAAACTGTGCTTTTTCCGACTTTAGGAGTGACCGGTAAGTGCTTTTATGGCTGGTACACAAAGGCAACCAGCCCGTGAAAACTGTTTGCTTGCTAGGTTAAGAGCTAATTCCTTTGTCCCCCTGTTGGGCATTGCATCAGAGTTCTGCTCTCAATAGGGGGAAAACAAAAGGAAAGGCCAACTGGGACTACGTCAGTGCTGCCACCCCTTCTTGACCAGAGGCGACGGAGGGGACCAACACCCCTCTCCAGGAGAGGAAAACAAGGAAACAAAGCACAGTCGGAGAGAGATTGTCAGGGAGCAGGTTCAAAATCCCTGCTCGATCTCCCTCGCTCCTCGGAATCACACCGCCCTCCTGATCTGTGAGTCCCCGATCAGAGGTCGGAATAATTCCAAAAAGCTCAGCACCTGGATACTTGGTGCGATTCTGGATTCCCGCTGCATCTTCCCCTATATAAAATCGAGCGGATCACCGTGAGCACCCGCTCGCATTTGGACCTCCTGTCCCCCAGAGCCGGCTGACGCCCACGTATCGACGGCAGCAGCGAACGTCCCTCCGCCGGAAACCGCAGATGATCTCCAGCGTCTCCAGCCCTGCCTGTCTCCTGCTTGGTTCGGCACCGTGAGTCTTCCCGTTTCCCTTTATTTGTATCTCCCTTTCTTTCCCTTCCCCGTACCTGAAATAAAGCCTTCTTTTCACTCCACATAGCCAATCTGTCTTTCATCTTTGAGAAGGCGCGGGCCATCGGCGAGCTCCCTTCACTAGGCTAGCGTCCCACGGCACCTCCCTTTATTTCCCCGCCCAGTCTCCTCATTCACCCCCTTATTTACCTTTTCCCCTTTTTGCCCCGTAACCGTGGCTTGCTTAGGGACGCGGTAGATGGCGAGCGCCCTAAAACAACACGTGACATAGGCTACATAACTTCGAGAAAACAAACGCAATAACATTAAGTTCTCATAAAGACTTGATATTATAAGAACAATTCTGCTTGAAATAATATTATTGGTGTTAAATGCGTTTGGGAACTATTTTCATAGAAGAAAACTTTGTATTTTCAGTTAATCTGGAATTGTTCTCTTAGACACATAAGGTGGAAAGCCGAACTTTGTCATATAGTCTCGAACCAGGTGTTTAAGTTTGCATATCGCATAAACCTTATCCTTAATAAGGAAATCAAAGAAAAGAACTTCTTAATCAGTATTTTAACCTTGTTAGTAATTATGATCACATGTATTCTAGTGTCTTTATCTGTGATAAGATTAATGTAATTCTAATTGACATTTTTAAGATTAATAGTTGGAGGTAGAAGAGTGTAAAGTCAGCAATTCAAAATATATTCAAACTGTATTTTTGATATTTTCTCATGTGTGTGTGTTATATACTATTATATACATTTGTTTTAGGGATGTTTATTTCCAGATACCTGTGAACGGGGTAGGGTCATGTGATACATTTTGCTGTTTGGCGCTTAATTGTGTGATTACCAGTGTCATTTTATTAATATTATCATTTATGTTTATTTGTTTGACAAAAAGCCAATTTCATTGCCGTCGGTTAAGAAAAACGATGGGTGCACTTGACCAAAGTGATTTAGTTTATGTGTAAAAGAATAAAGGCTAATAAAAGATGTTTTAAGTGTATAAATTTTGTGAGTTTATTGTTTTGTTGAAACAATTTATTTGGGGGTAAAATTTAAGGAGAGACTAAATGTCAGTATTTTTCTAATTTAAATAATTAATGTTTTGGAGTGACGAGAGAAAAGGAAACTGCAGTAATAAAGTAAAATCCGAAGAGGGAGTAAGGTTAATAATCTAATCCTCTTGGTTAAGTTGGTGGATTTAACGGAGTACTTATTATTAATACAAAAGAGATTGATTGTTTTTGGAGGGGTATCTTTTGCTGTATTAAGGGATCGTATCTTTAGTGAAATTTATGGGCCCAGCCACTATGAGACCGTCCCCTTAAGGAACCATCGGAGTTCGTCAGTATTAAGGAGTTTAAGGTAATTTTGGTTATTTTGTATTTTTTGGTAGCTGAGTTTGGTGACATTTTCTTTTCAGGTTAATATCTATCTCACGTTGCAAGGGGGTAGTATTTCGCAGAGTTAATTTTATCGTACTAGAGGGTCGAGAATCCACTCTCTACGTTACAACATGCATTGACACACTTAAAATATTCACATTAAAACCAACGAACGTGATAAAAGTTTTGTACAATCTAAAAACAGCCAGACCAGTTTCGCCAGTGAAATTATTAAATCATCTGGCATTAACTAGGTAAAATTTCACAATGTCTTTTCCAAATATAACTGTCCAAGTCCTCTGTAAACACATGACCTCGATCCATGATGTAGACAAGGTCCATTCCATTAAGTTAGGGTTGATAAGAACAGGTCCATTCCATTATATTCCTTGATTGCTGGATTGATGATGTGTTTATAGCAGACTTGGACAGTTATATTTGGAAAGACATTGTGAAATTTTACTAGTTAATGCCAGAAGGTTAATCATTTTGCTGGCGAAACCGGTCGGCTGTTTTATATTGTAGAAACTATTTATCATGTGTGTTGGTGTTAATGTGAATATTTTAAGAAATAACTGAATTTTATAAGAGATAGAAAGTGCTTCCATTTTATTTAAAAAGAAATAAACAAAACAAGATATAATATTGAAGTTTTACATGTGTTAAATTCCCTGAAAAAGATTAAAATAAAACAAGATATATGTTAAAAAACAATTTTTAAGTAAGGGACTTAACTTAATGACTTATATTGACAACAGAACTTAATAAAAATGCTTTTACCAATGTCAACAATTAAAAAAACTTCTTTTGCTGCTGTGTTTGCTCTCACAATTTCATAAAATTTAAACTTATTGAACAAGCAAACAAGAAAATAGATTGGGCATTCTAATGGAGTGATGCTTTGAGGGTTTTAAGCCCTACTAGCCTAACCTTCAAAAAGCAAATTATTGGGGAAATGGTTTGAAAGGTTTGGTGGTCGTGTACAAAAAAAAAACACAATTTGCTGCTGTAATTTATGTAGTCTAAAGAAAATTAGCTACATAAATTACAGCAGCAAAGTATATATTGTTTTTTTTTTGTACATGACCACCAAACTTTTCAAACCATTTCCCCAATAATTTGCTTTTTGAGGGTTACGCTAGTATGGCTTAAAACCCCTCATTTAGATGATGAATGGCCATTCTAGTTAAATTGAATTTGTGCACGCTATCATATTTTTATTTTATTTTATTTTTTTTAGTTTTTTGCCACCAATTTCCATCCAATCTGTTTTGGCAAGTTGTAACAAAGAATATTTGTGTAGAACTAACAATGTAGTTGACAAATTCATAGAAAATCATGAAGATCCAGTTAAACGTTTTTGTCAACACAGAAAAACCATATGAAAAATGCACCTTATTATTCATATATTTCTCTTACATTACTAATATTTTTTTTTTACATACATGTTTATAATTTCTAAATGAATTTCATAATGGTTAGGCTATGTTTCGTTGTTATTTATACAGTTGACTTTTGATATAAAAAAAAAAAAATTACTATGTTAAATATTGAGAATTAAAACATGTTCAGACAATTATTTGACCATGTAAACTGCAGGGACATGGATATCAAATACTCGTTAAGCAGAGGCAGTCTTTATGTCATACCATTTTACCGTTATTTTTTTTTTGTGTGTGTGTATGGTTATTGTGCTGAATTTGTTATATTTATTGATTTAACTGGTTTGTTGAGATTTGTAATGTTTTACCTTATTACAGTCAGTGAGGAAACCTCCTGGGACTTCAGTAGAATCTTCAGGATTTTTGTGGTTGAATCTGTTAATAGATTATTACAATAATGATTAAAGGAGGATTTTACAGAAATTAAATGAGGCAACTGAGTGCTTCTCATTAAGATTCCTCTTAAAATATTAACCTTTTTTTTTTAATATATGTCGTTCCATTAGTTCCAAAGTGCGGTAACTCACATTTTATCATTTTTCCGTTTTTACTTTCAGTGAGTGCCAAAGTATGGTATCTGTCAGTTCCATAGTAAAGTAACTCAAAAAACAGTGCTAATATCATTTTTTTTTTTTATTTTGTAGCCGATTTCATTGATTTCACAGCATGTTACAAATCTATACTGGCGATTTTCTCAGAACTTCAAAAAATGAGTTACCACACTTTGGAACCAATGGACCGATGTATGGATTTGCTATGGGATAATCCCCCACGTGATTGCTAAACAATAATTTTTAACATGGACCTTTGTGTGCAGTTTATTATAATAATAATAAGACAACCACACACCCCTATTAAGACAACCACACACCCCTATTAAGACAACCACACACCCCTAACATCCCTAACCCTCCTTCATCCCTATCCATCCATATTTTATTTAAAAAAACAAATCAGTTTTTAATACAGTACTTTAACAACAATAAAAAAAACGTAAAAAACAAAATTTTTCAAAAAAAGTCTGCTTTTTATTTCATGTAAAAAAAAAAAACCCACTCATAAAAACAGGACTGGGTGTATAAATTTAAATAGGTCTAATTGCCAAACTGACATTTGAGCACAATGTCTGATATAATCTAAATTTCACTTGATTAGAAATTTAAATACAGTGCTCATTGATAAGATACAAAATCACATTTCTGATAGTTATATTAGTGAGATATATATCCAATATAAAGCATTAATGTTGGAAATAAAACAAGTCGTTATTGTAGTGCCATTAACTATGTCAGTAATAATCTGGTTTCACGGAACCACTAAGTAGATTCTCAGAATGATCTGGTATTTTTGTCTACATATGACCACAAAAGATTCAAAGAATTCCAATTCAATGTCATTCACAACTCTATATTACAACCCTCATTCTGATCCTACGGTTTTCAGAATTTTTTTTATTTTAATATGATGTCCTTTCTGTGCACAATGTCTTAGTGAAAGTAAAGTACGGTACAAAGAGAAAGACTGATCTTAATTCTGTTATGTTGTGTCTCTAAATTTCAATTAAGATGAATAAAACAAAATCTGCAATATATTAAAGAAAAAGAATTAAAGAAGTTTCATAAAATTGAGAAAAATTAAAAATATAAATAATCTTATGAAAAAAAAAAGTGCAAGGATAACAAATTTCTTTTAATAGTGGAATTATAAATTTAACTAATCATTTAATGTAAATACATCAAATAATTACAATAAATATTAGAGCTTCAGTCTTTTCTGGAAAAACTGATTCACTAAAACCAAGATACGAGTATTTGCCCCCTCCATTTCTGCCCAAAGTTGTTTTGCATTCAGTTTAAACTGATTTTATAAAGTCTTACACAGGAAGCCCACCTTTGGAAGATAAAATGGAAGTGATTCATCGAATATAAGGTGGTGAGGATCATCCAAGGGGGGTTTGTAGAGCTTTGAATTTGCCACTGAATGCATATAATAATTAAGTTATTTATTATTAGATGTTAATTTACTAGGCCTATGAAAGTACTTAAATTAATAATTTAAGTCGTAAAAACTTACATTATCATGCTTTAATAAAATAAAAACAATATATTTTGGTATGTGAGGAAAGCATCTCTCCTGTTTACATAATAGGTTCGATTTATGACACCCCTGTAGAAATGCAACACCAGCAAAAAATTAGAACTGCCTGTATTATTAATTTCCTTGTCAATCCTCTGAAAAATAAATCTTTAACACACACTGATTTTGGGATAGCTTAGGAAAAAACTTTGCTGTTAGCATAATCCCACAATGCATTACAAAAAACCCTTGTTTTCCCTTTGCCGTGGTACCTTTACAAAAACGAGGCAAAAAGGAAAATCTAGTTACAAAGAAGTTATTTTTCCATGAAACCAGGGTATATATAGCAGGTGCTACACCTAAGAATTTCATTATACCCACATACCCATTATAAAATATGTTATGAAAGTAATGATTTTGAAAACATTTAAACCGACTTGAAAATCTGAATATTTAATCTGCCTGTCTCTTTTATGTGTATGTGTGTAAATTTATATTGTTATAGCCTTACTCATGCAACAAATAACCCAGTAATACATGCATACCCTCCAACATTGGTCATCCTCCTATCCGTAGTGGAAATCATCTCATTAGGGGCTGTCCATTAATTACGTTAAAATATTAAAATTAAAAAAATTGGACACCCCCCCATGTGAGATTTCAAAAATTTTAACAAACAAAAAAAAAGTTGGAGGGTATGCATGTATTACTGGGTTATTTGTTGCACGAGTAAAGCTAAAAAAAAAAAAAAAAAAAAACGCCACAGGAAAAGTTAACGTAAGATTTTCGTTGACACCCCCCTCCCCCTTGGTGAGATTTTGCCAGACCCCCCTCCCCCTTTTGATCTCACATAATTAATGGATGACCTCTTAGTAGTACTCATGCAACAACATGCATTTACACAGAACGTGTGACAATGCCACAATACACACACACACACATATATAACCCTGTAGCAATACATATTCACATTTCTTAAAGCACTATTTATTGAATTTATTGATACTTTTTTCTTTTCATATCAGCATTAGCTTTGGTGTGACCACAGCTAAACTTCTTTGCAATATCAAAATCGGGAAACATTTTTGAAAATAATGGACCTGCTTGATCCGCAGCCGAAATTGGTAGTGGAATATGTTCAATCAAAAAACGGACAAAATAAGTTTCTGCTTTAATAACGTTATTTTCTTCAGATTTAGTGAAAAACGATTGAACAGAAACTTGTCTTGACTGATGTTTTTCAAGCTTCAGTCATCTCGACCGCCATGAGCGACGGAAAATTCCGTTCAACACACCGTGCAACGAGCACATCCATCCTTTCCTGGTAGACGACAAGGGAAAAGCTTTCCATACTCCTCTCGAAATTTTTGATTGTTTTTTTTTTTTCTTTCTAAGTGGATCTACATATATATCCTTATTACTGCGTTTTAAAAACCAATCCATGATATAGGTATACGCAGCTTTCAACAAATTTACGAAAGAGAAATAAACAATACACTAGCGCGTACTTTGTTTCTCCGCACATGCAATCAGTTCGCGCAAGCACAAACCATGCATTGATTAAATAAGATTCTTATTTAATCTATGAAACCATGTGACCACCACTCTCAGGTGGACAGGCGAGTCCACAACAAACCACGTGACTCTCTTCCCCCTAAACGGACGAGTCAATTCAATAGGTGTGTTGGTCAATAGCGCTGTTAACGTATATCAACTGAAAAAAGGTTCCGAAGTCACACAAGAGGGAGAATTGGCCGCAAGCGCTCAGTCCATCACAGAACTACAAAATAACGAACAGCATTCTGTCCTCTACTCTTTAGATAGGAAATCGTTAATTCTGTGGAGAGACTTGCATGATGCAATTTTTTTTTCGTCTTTTTTTTTTTTGTTTGAGGAAAAAAAAAAATTAAGGATGAAAATCTCTGAATCCGTAGCTTTTCACTGTTTTCGCGTAATTTCGTAGTACAGTAGAACCTCATTATAACGGACATCGCTTATAACGGACAGTTTTTTAAAAAAATATAATAATAATAAAGGATGCATATGTTTATCTGACGAGTTTTACATTTCCAAGCAAGCGATTAAACATCGATCATTTAATGAAAAAAAAATTTTAACGTGCCCGATGATTCAAAGAATTGAGTAAGCAAACGAAGGCACAACGCTACAAGGAAGAATTCGCAACTTTGTAGAGTTGTTCCTTCGTTTGCTTTCTCAATTCTATCGATCATTTAATTTCGTTATTGTCTGAAATTCCACAAATTGCCGCACACACTCATCAGTTTTTATTCAGTAACCTTTGAGTCATGTCGTTAAGTACTTTTTATAGCTAACTATTGTCCTTTCATTTATGTACATCCTGATGCATTACAGCCCTGTAAGAATTATTTGTTATAAACCGGACTTTCATTAAAACGGACAACCTTCAGCCCCAATTAGTCTATTATAATGAGGTTCTACTGTACTTAACTTATTTTCCGTACAAACTACGGATACTCTGTAGAAGTTGGAGGGTATGTACATGTAAAAGTCTGTGTAAGGAGAGAAATTGAAAATAAAAACACTTATTTGGTAATGTAAAATAAATAAACGGGACAAGGAGGCTAAACGTGCTTGTATTAAAATAAAAGAGAAAGTGAAAATAAATAAAATGCACTTAGTTACAAACATGTTGAGGAGAGAATTAAAATTGATGATAATAAACCAACAGTTTTGAAATACTCCATGTATTCCTTCATCAGGGACGGCAAAAACATATAAGACATTACAACAACATTTAAGATGACACGAGGTGGGAATGCATGGTGAGAGTGAGGGAAGTGAGAGGATCAGGCAAGTTTAGCAATAGTGACGTGTGTTTTGCCTGCCGGCTGTAAGCCTTAAGCTGGATTATATAGAATGATTCAGCTAGGAGTCGGTGGAATAGTTTATTGTGGTGGGAGAGGGGTTTAGCAGCGGATAAGTTGGGAGGGGGGGGGGATGTCCATCTTTGTAGTGCGAATGGATAGATCTTTAATGTGCAGAGTATTCCGAAACTGTCGGTTTATTATCATCGTTTTTAATTCTGTCCTCAACATGTTTGTAAGTAAGTGCATTTTATTTATTTTCACTTTCTCTGTAAATAAACAGGATTAAAAGGGATGGGTAAAACTCATCTTCAGGGACTGCACAAACATTTAGGACAAAATGAGGTGAGAACACAGTGAACTGAAGATGGAATACACATAAAATTCGGAAACTGTTGGCCAATTCCTTTTAATCCTGTTTATTTATTTTACATTACCAATTAAATGTGTTTTATTTTCAATTTTTCTCCTTAATATCTTACACTGAACATTAAAGCCTTCTCATTTAAAACCCTGTCTAAAATAAAAATACTCAACAAGATTATCAAAGCATAATAAAAACTACTAACGAAAACAAACTTATTAGGTAATTACTAATCAAATTATATTTTTAACATTAAATACTCTAAGAATTTTTCTTCAAGTATTCAAATTGTTTAAAAGAGGTAACTTACAATCGGTCGTAAAGACGAACTTCACAGAAGGCAGGCTCAGCAACCCAGTGAATGAATGCCTTCGGTTTCGCAGTCTCTCCCATTTTATCACAGGTTACTTCTAACTCAGTGACTTCACCTTTGGCATTCTGAAAGAAACAAAAAAAATACTCGAAATTACTTCATATTTAGTTACAAACCAACACTCCGCTGTCATTTTCTTTCAGAACTTTAATCTTTCAAGGAGTAAATTCATCAGTTTTAAACACAAGGAAATGCAAAGAACTAATAAAAAAGTAGGTTTCTGAACAAAATTTAAGGACTGGCGAAGCAGTTGTCAAAGTAATGAGGTCACCATTCCCTTTGATAACACCCACATCCTTCAAATTTAATATAATTAAAGGATGCGAGTGTAAATATGCACGTGTTTATCTAATATATTTATACATGTCACAGAGATGTTAAATTTAAGAATAAAAAACTTACTTTATAACAAACCTAATTTTATGCAAATATTGTTACGTGCTGGTTTTAGGCACATGCCAATCAAATGCTTTCCCAAAGCAAACCACAATCACAGGATTGAGGAGAAGGAGAGTGTAAGGGGACTGGCGGGAGAAGGGAGGAGACGTGGAAAGCCAGCCAAGCGGCGGGAATTCACCAGTGACCCTCGCCTTTCAGGTAAATAATAATGAGACAAAAACAGGAGGAAGATTTACAAGAAAGACTTCATTAGATGTTGACAATAAGAATAGATAAATATCTAGAACTACAACATACAACTGATCAAGGGTTCATTCAAAATGTCCAAGAATAGGGGGATTTGAAGAAAGCCGTACACATGAACGGGTATTGCCAGTAGGTCCGACGAACTTTCACAGGGGAGATTCTGTATTCTCTATAACTCCTGTGAATGCAGCCGGACAAGACGTTTCAGGAGTTGGGTCGCTAGGAGTGGCTCTGGGGAAGATCGCGCAGGGTAGTTGCTCTCCAACAGTTGGCGATCAAAGGTCAGGTGGTGGAAGGTGAATGATGGTTGGGTACTTACGAAGCGGTTTCATAGATTCTCTTCTGTAATGGCGCAGTCCACGTATTCTGTTACAGGTTTGAGGGATCCACTGGCTTTAGTCAGGGGAAGTCGGCAAATGAAGATACGGAAGGCGGACAGGATTTCTTGGCTATGGGTACCACATTCCACAGGACATGGGTCATTTCTTTGTAGCTGCCATCCACATGCTGTCGCCAGCATCCACTTGGGCTAAAGTCAGAAAGTGAAGGCGGGCAGGGTCCCTGACGACTGACACTGCTGACCGTGTGGGCCTAGGTCGTCTTCGCTGCTCCTCACCTTCTGATACACTGCCCTCTTTTCCTCTTGGGATTTGGCATTATATTTATGGAGGGATGGCGAAATGTTTCCTTCCCCTCACTGCTTCTGGCATAGCTCTCTTTGTTACATCAGCGTGGAAGTTCCTTTTGTTTTACCCCGTTGAGAGAAGATTCCTGATGCACTTCAGGGAGGAAAATTGAGAGAAAGCTTTTAACAGGGAAACAATAGGCTTCATGGCCTGATTGGCTTTGTGTAGTGTCCGAGAAGCTTTATTGAGCCACTTCTGAAATCGTTAAAATAGAGCACAAAAGTTTCTTCGGTGCCGATTTGGAAGGGATCAAAAGTAAGGAACAATATGAATACCAGGACTAGCTCTAGATAAAGATATAGAATAGAAAATTATCATAGAGAAAATAGATATATATTAGAAATATTATACAAAAGGAATGTAGGCAAGAGGATAAGCGAAAGCACCGGGGTACGAAAGGACAATCATGACAATATTTAAATGTAGAAAGACACTACACACAACGAAATTTAGAAATCAAAAAAACAAATAACTATTAAAGAATACACACATTTAAGTATAGATTCAGAATCACTGGATTAAAGAACTTCTATGATCACTATTAGCACTTCCCACTTGAATTTCTATACTGTGGCACTGACAACATCGGCAGTATGTGGGCAGGCATTGTCATGGAGCAAAATGACACCCTCCGAGAGCAGTCCAGGACGTTTTGCCTTTATCATTCACCGTAACTTCATGAGTGTCGATATACCACATGGCATTCACAGTTGTCCCTTTCTCCAGAAACTATGAGAAGTAGGCCACGTTGATCGAAGAACAATGTCATCATTACCTTACACTGTCGGCGCTGCCTCTTTGTTTCAGGCTGGTAATGATGGCACCACATCTCTTCACCTGTAACAATGTGTGACAAAAACAAGTCATCTTGTAGCGATCATGTGATAACCATTTTGGCCTTCGTTAAGGTTATGGGGAATCCATTGATCACAGATTTGGTAACGGAACCTATCGGTGATTTGATGGGTGGTACCGTGACTCAGATTCACCAGTGCCACAATATCATCCACAGTCAGACGCCGTTACCTCTAATCAACTCATCCACACACACACAACACTATCAGTCACTTTTTGTGCTTGTCCTGGCCGTTCGTTGTCATGGAGGGATGTGCGGCCCTCTAGGAACAGTTTTCACCAAATGTGCACTTGTGTGAGGCTCATGCAGTAATCACCGTACACTGCTTTCATCCGCGGGTGCATCTGCCTGCTTCCCACACCTTCCGTTGTTAAAAAAACGCACAACAATACGCGCTTCTGTTTGCTCGTTTCCATTTTGACGATTGGATGGTGACTTCACTGCCACCAGTGGTGTTCAGCACATTCACTGTGCGTCACACGGCCCATGATGTTGCAGGTGAAGGTAGACTAGGTTCTCCATTGTACTAGCTTTAAGTGGGACATAACTTGCATTGTCCTTTACATGGGACATAACTTGCATTG
>JAFIDM010000007.1:37566914-37579399 GCA_023159025.1 Thereuonema tuberculata | reverse complement strand
AAGAATTTAAAAGAAGTCAAGGAAGTAAGGAGTTAAAAATCTGAAAAAAGTAAAGACGTAGAGTTAAAGAATTTAAAAGAAGTCAAGGAAGTAAAGAGTTAAAAAATGAAAAGAACTAAAGAAATAAAAGAATTTAAAAGAAGTAAAGAAAAAGTTGACGAACTTAAAAGGAATCGAGAAAGGAAAAAGAAAGTGAAAAGAAAGAAAGACAGGAAAGAGAAAAAGAAAGTAATGAGGTTGAGAGAAGGGAAAATTTTTAAAGAGATAGAGTAAAGTGAACTTAAATTTTTAAAGACAGCGTAGAATAAACGGAAAATCAAAATGAAGTCAAAGAAGTCCATGAAGTGAAGATTTGCATAAAGAAGGCAGAGAGGTACAGTATATGAAGGTGGCAAATAGGCTGTGGTATTTAGAGAAGTTCAGTATTAAATATAGTAACAGTAATAGTTAGGAAGTTTCGAAATGACAAATTTCGTGAAAAAAGAGGAAGAGATGAATGGAAATAAAGTAACAATGTAAATACTAGGTAAAAGAGTAAAAAGGAAATTAATATCTTTTCCACAAATTGTATATTCTACGTAATTACCATGAAAAAAAAGCAAAAATTCCTAGTTGAAGTAGTTAGAATTCCAGTCTATCAGTCGAATAATCATAATAATTATTTCTATAATAATAACTTTTTTATTATCAAAAATCCTAAAATAGAAATGAATTGTCCCTCAGTCAATAATTGAAATTCAAAAGACAGGTATTTAGTGAATTAATTTCCGGGTCATTGTATTCATTTCGATGGAAGACGATCCAAAGGTCGAGGGAGGACATTTCGACGCTCAGTTAAACATAAACACTAAAAATGTCAAATTTTGTAAATGTATTTTAAAGAATTTTATACACAATTTTTTTCTTATTTTTGCAGAATTTTTTTTACAAAATTTAATAAAGTTTACAAAATTTAATATGCAGGATAGATGAAACAACTTTATGCTTATGTAGAAAGATTATTAAAAACAATAGCTTAATAGCAACTCGAAGACATGACAAATACAAATCAACAAGTGAAGATAATTACAAAAACCGATGTTTTACTGTAAAAGTTTAGTAGATATAGTTTAATTGATTAGGGATCGTTCATGCATAGACAAAGGTCGTCTGGGTTCGAATTTCGGATATGAATACTGGAGTTCTTATCATGGATAGAACTCAAGCTCATGCTTTCTTTTTATGATGGCTTAGAACAATGAATTGCGAAAGGATAAGTCATTGTTGTGGTGATTTAATTGAAAGATTGTTAAATAACTGTTATCCATTTAACAATTCACAGAAACGGTCTATAGATGTAGACGTATTCGTAAATTTAGAACTTTTAAATGAGTGTAATAAGTATCCTTTCTCAGATCTTTATCAAATGAGATTTTTTTTACAACTAGCAAAAAGTCGGGCTTTGAATAGATTCGCGATCTGTTAAAAATCACTTCCGAAAATTTGCGTAATAAATATATACACACACATGAAGGTGTGATTGAAGGTAAGATTGAAGGTATTTAAAAGTGACTAATGCTCGACGCTATATTATTATTGTTTATAATAGAATTATTAAAAATTACAAATTTTTGTTTCGGTTTCAGAACTAATGACGTTTTTGTTATGGTCTTTCTTAAGACGTTTTCCAAGTTTTTAAAAACAAATAATTCTTATAAAATTCACAGTTTTAAGTGTTGAAAACATGATTGTGCATTTGTACATGGATTTCTATGTGGTCATGTAAAATTTCGTATTTCTATCTACTGTAGATTTTGAATAAAACGGTTCACAAAATGTCATCTAGTGGGAATGGAGAGACACGCTTCGCTCCATTCGTAAATTATCTGCAAATTGAAGTTGAAACGCCCAATTCGAATTGACCAATGGAAGGTACACTTTCATTTTTGCTTGCCGTAGTCTTATATCTGAAGCTTAAGTCACTGAAGCGTTTGCAGTTAATGAGAAAGTTTTACGAGTTTCTCTTTTCTTCCTTTGAAAGTATCTTCATTTTGATGTAATTTTAATACTCTTCATTCCATATGAAATGTGAAGTAAAACATAAAATTTTGCGTTTATGCGAATATCTCGAAATCGAATTTTGGCGCGTGGTCAAATGATGCATAACACCATCCATTTGTAGATATAAGACCTTAAAAGTCGTACTCAGCACCCGAGAATTGTAGAATATATCTATAAAATATATACTTCCCAAAATTTCGGGGTTCACCTTGACGTTAACGTTTCAGCAATTTTTCTTCATCGTTCCTGTTCCAAAAAGTTTCCTTTTCCTCCGAAAATTTGAAATATTCGGCCGCTCGGGAACCGTAATAGTGATGGCTTAGATACACGATTTTGCTAGTCATTTTCAGATGTCATCCCATCGCGTTTGAATGCAAAAAAATTAATTACTCTACATATAACAACGATCTCGAGCGAAGAAGCATCATTATAGTAATTTATACTAAATGATAATTGAAATTACAGTTATTAGTGTACTGTGTACCCATATTTGTGAAACTTTGTTGAATTTTCTTCTGTTGATAAATTGAAATTAAATTATCTACATATAATATCCAGATATCCAGTATTAAATTGAGAAAAGTAAACAGGTAATAACAGATTGAAAAATTAAGTAATAATAAAAAAAATAGTTCTTTTGATCCTGAATTTGATTGCTTCTGATTCAACATCTGTATTTCCGGTGCTATGCAGAGAAGTTCACGACGTGTGATAAAGGTTTTTGTTTTTTTTATTTTATTTTTTTATTAAAGTAAAATTAGACAAAAACACCAGCTTTCTAATAGCTAGGGGCGTTCCAATATGTCTTCTTTAAAATCAAAAATTTGTTCCCTACTCTTTGTCAAAAGTTTCTTGATCTCGACATCGTAGTTTTGGATTCGCTGAAAGACAGAGAAGAGGTTTTGCAAAATTTACAGTAAACTTCGATTATCCGCCTGTCTATGTTATCCGTCACTAAACCTCCTACACCGTAATAGGGATGTAAGTAGATCTCTGTATACAAATATTATTATTATTTTTTTTTAATTAACCAGTAAAAAAAAAATAAATAAATAATACTCAAAGTTTAATTAAATTTTATTGTAAATTATATAATAAAATAGAATATTTGCTTTGACATGTGTACTGAAGGATATATTTAAAAAGAAATAATAAAAACACACTAAGATCTTGCTGATGATGGAGAACCTGCATTCTCCGAAACCGTCCATGGAACTTTTTTAAATTATTTGTATTGTATATTTTAATTTTTTAATAATGGTTTAAATATACAAAAAATATTAATAACAATTTTAGTGTGTTTTTATTATTTCTTTTTAAATAATATAGAAAAGTTAAGTGATCTGGTCTATTTGTATGTATAATATTTTTAATATACGCATGCTGTATCTGTCAAGTTTCATTCATTTTCCTAGTGTATGAAGATGCATTGCTAAGACATCGACTGCTTTGTCTGGGCTTAAACAAAACATATATACGAACATAGAAAGCACTAGTTTATTTCTTGTATTTCAGTGCACGACTGTTAATGAGCGACAGAGGCTAAGCTGCGCCAGGAAATCGTTGTAAGGAAGAATAACAAACATCAGAAGATTCGAGCCCAGGTTCTGTTTTTCTAAGGAAATTTTTAATGTCTTCGTACGCTGTTTCTAGCTAAGAAGTCATACAGAAGAAATTTCAGATATAAAAATCAGCTCTGGAATGCAAATGTGCATGCTGAATTTCAAGACATATTTTCATTAAACTTTGTTTCTTTTATCGTCGCTCATATTTATTCAGTGACGGACGGATATACAGACCATTCGAAGTCTTAGGGTTCTTTTAGATTTACAAATAACAAAATAGCAATGGCAGAGCGATATTAGGGCGTATTGATTATTTCATTAATTTACATAATCCTTAATATCCTTACAATATCCTTATTATAATTCAACAGATCGTGAAAGTTGTTCCGTTTTTAGTATATTTATTTAAACTTAAGTAAACTTAAAACAAAACAATTGTATTTGAATTAATAGTTAGATAATTTTGCAATATTTATTAAAATATATTTTTTTTTACTTAATATTACAGATAAAAAATTTTTTCTTATTTTATTTGTGTTTTATTTTTTATTTACAAAAAAAAATGAATAAGCAGTGTTTGTATTTTTTTTTTAATTATTATTGTTTTACTATTTATACAATATTGCAGCATATTTGGGAGCCCGAGCCTTTCATCTATGCACTGTTTTGTTGTCAGATTATTTCTCCCTCTATGTTCGTTAGGGCGCTAACAAATTATTCTCCTACTTCGCCTAAATAAGCACACAAGAAGCAACTTTAATTTTTATATTTTGTTCCTGTAATATATTTTCTTGTTATGGTTTTATCATATATATCATATTACAATTATTAAATTATGCAATGTTAGGTAGATAATGTTTTTTCATTGTAGTTTGAAGTTTTGTTTGAAAGGAATTAAAATATTGTATTAGAATTTTTTGTTTTCAGTGAGTGTCTATTTTTATAGAGAATATGAATTACAACAGGCCTTGCTGGAAAATTGTTCCGATTTTTTTACTATATCTTACAACGGAAACAGTTCGCGTGGAAACCGAAATGTCATGTGTATAAAAAGCATTTCTCAGACATTTTTTGCTGATTGCGCTGTGGTTGCACCTCCAAGGCCATCGCTTCTGAATATGAGGAGGTCCTTTTTTTCCTCCTTTGCTTTTTTTACACCATTTCTGTGACCCAGATGTTGCTTTTGCTACCAGATGGTGAAAGTGTGAGTCTTATTTAGCGTTCTGAGAACCCCTTGCTTCTCAAGAACTGAAGGGCGAATGTTAAGTATACGTCTGTAGGGTAGAACATCGTCCACTCACTCATTGTTCCCCTGAAGACCGCCTTAAAGATGAACATCACACAATTACAGATTGTCAAACAGACGATGACGTCCTGGCGTGTCTTTATAGAACAATTTCTTTGGACTAAACTCTTAATAATGTCAGTTGTCCAAGTATTGTAAACTAGGTTAACATAACTACCAAACAAAAACAAAGAAGATAAAAGGTTCTGAACTTAAATAAAAAAAAGGGAAAGAAAAGAGCTTGATTTACTTGTACTTCAGTAGGTTAATGATCTAAGTCAGTTTTTACTTATTCATTGGCGTAGATAAGGGAGGGAATATGACCTCTACATCCCTCCAAACTTCAGTACAATTAACAAAACTTTTTTCTAAAAGAAAAGTAAAAATTAATTATGCATTAATAAATAATTACTTATTGTTAATATTTAACATTTATCAAGAATAATAATTTCTTTTATTTCAATACTAGCCGCGTCCATCAGATCCTGGCTTCGTCACTTGAAATATCTGGGAGTAATGCCACCGGTCGAGAAGAAGGCAGATGTGAATAAAAAAAAACTCAGACTCCATGTAAAATGCGTTAGATGAATCCATTTGTGGTAGAGTGCGTAGGAATACTGTCTTTTCTTTATTGCGACTAAGTTTATATTAATAGAGATGCTATGAGATTAGTAGAATAGTAATAGCTCGGAAAATAATGGATTTTGGACTTACATAAACTAAATTGTTAATGCTAATTAAAAATTCAATTCCTGTTCCATATTATGTTCCTACGAACACGGATGCATCTTTGAGTTAATCTTCGAATTTTAATGTTGAGTTTTTTAAGAGATATTAACGTGCAAAATAAATAAATAATTAAATCAATAAACAAATAAATAAGTAGATTATCAGGTTCAAAGAAGAAAAAATGACAATTGGCAGACTATAAATTATATAAGTTATTTTAATTATATAAGTTTGCTTTTCGCAAACTTATTCTAAAAGCATTATTATTATAACATTCCTTAATTTTTTCCACTTTCTGAAAAAATTAAAATGCAATTAAATATAAGTTTGGAAAACCAATGTTATATTACCATAAAAAATTTGGTAACATTAATTAAATAATTAAGTATAAAAAACCATTCAGTAACATACATTAAATATTGATATAAATATTATAAAAAATATCAAGTTTTTCTAGTTGATTCATTAAAAAAAAAGCATTTGTAGGAATTTAACCAATCTAGAAACAATTGTTACAGGTTTTAGTTTAAATTGACTACAAAAATATTTGATTATATAAGTGATAATAATTTTTTGCAGATATATTATAGAATTAATCTAAAAATATCATAAAATTAAAATGAAAAAATATTTTAGTTATACATTTTACTAATTTAGGATATATGTTATTTTATACTAAATATAAAAATAAAATCCTTGATTATTTCGTTACTGTAATGTATTACTACATTTTACTTACTAAAATTTCCTGTATTTTCTATTTTTAGCAATTTTTACTTTTTTTTTCTTTACGTTTCGATTCGAAAATATCCAAACTAAATAAACATTGATATCTTGTGTAAATAATAGAGATCGTAGATAACCCTTCGGTGCCAAAGCCGGATCTTGTGGTCGCAAGAGATCACGACATTGTGCCAGTTAGGTTTTTTTTTTTTTTTTATTTGGGCAGATGGGGTTGTCATTGGAGACCATTGTTCGATTCTGTAAAACTTGTCTTAATAACAAATTCATCCCTTATCACGGACACTCAAGACATCTCAAGAATTATAGAACTGCCTTGGGGAAAACACGAATTCCAGCCCAGCAACTTAGCTGATGCGCTTTTTTTTTTTAATTCTGACTTGTCGAAAACACTTTTTTGTTTTGTTACGCCTCCTTCCTTTATTTTTTTATTATTTATTTTCTTTTGCGTGTCAGTGGCTGTTTCTATTTCAGCCAACTTTAAATTAAAGTAGTTTTAATTACAAAAGTTTTAATAAGAAAATAGAAACTATTTAATTTAAAATTTTCTTACTATATTAGATTTGTGTACAGCTACCTTGCTGTATTAAATTTAGAATAATTTATTTAAGCTATAAATAAAGTGTTTTAAATTAAATAATTTATATAAACTAATTAAACTGAATTATTTGTAATTTATTTAATTTAAAAGAACTTTTATTTATAACTTATTTATTTATAATTTAAATAAATTATTCTAAATTTAATACATAAAGATAGTTATACTTTAAAAGTCTAATATAGAAAGAAAATTTTAAAAATTTCTTTTTAAAAAATTTTTTTTATTTAAATTATTTGTAGAATTATTGTATTATTTATAAAGTTATATTTATAAAATTTGTAAACAATGACTTAATGATTTTAAATTTTTTAGGCATTTATTGTGAAATGTAAATAAAAAGCAATAAGATAATTATTAATTTAATAGAATAATTTAAAATTTAATTATTTATTTATGTTAATTTATTATCTGTTCATTATTGTAATTTGAGCTTTTGTAAATTTATAAAATTTGCAATAATAACAGCTGATTGTTTAATATACTCTGATAAAATTTATTGAAAATGTTTAAAATAGAAATAATTATAAATCAAAGTTAAATTAACCACTCAGATTACTGGCTCAGATTATAGTTATTATAATAGTAAAAATAATAATAATAATAATAATACTGTTATATACTGTAATATTACAATAATACTGTTATTTACTGTAATATTATAATAATACTATTATTTTTTTATATATTAGTAATATTTCTACATCATTAAAATTGATCTTTTTTTACATATTCTTAACAGAGGTTACTAAAGAAAGTTTTATAAATATTGTTTAACTTGGTATTTGCAATCTATTCTAATATTTAAGTACTAATTTAAACTTAAGATTCAATCTACTGAAATACTAAAAGGACTGTTTAATAAAAACAAATTATTAAAAAATGCATTTTTTAAATCCTATTTATTGCTGTACTGAGAATCACAAAAACAGCACTTTATTAAGTGTTCTGTATCTTCTCAAACCCAATAACTTTTGAACCTGTGAATGAATCCTCTTGAAACTTGACTTATATCTTTACGGACATCAGACGACCTAACTTTTGTATTTGCAATTCTTTTTTGTAATGAGTCCCGTCGAGAAATTAGCTCTTAAAGGTGACAAAACAATGGAAAGTGTAGTCGATAGCCACAATCTACTGAGATTTTCAATCGAATGTAAATTACTTTGTTCGTTGTAGCTAACACTACTAGCGTTTGTAAGTTTTATTACAGAGTATTATTATTATGTACAATAGTGTTCCAATTACTGAATAAATTAACCAAGATATGATTTTACTCGATAAATGTTTATTAATTGATTAGAAATAAAGTCCTTAATCTTGTTGTAATTCGAGACATAATCTTACTGCTGTCGAATGTAATTGTATCCACATTCTTTAGATACAAACATATGCTAGGTGCAGTGGCTCATTATATTTTGGACTTAAACCACTTAAACAGCAGAGCCCCGATTATCCGCGGAATTGGGTGGCAAGGGTACCGCGGATAGTAAAAATCGCGGATAACCCGAAAAAAGACTAAAAATGAGGTGTAAACACGAAAAAAAATATTTCAGCCTTAAAAACTAACATTTTATTATACAAAAAACATAATATGCAAAACTTTTAAAATATGTACAGTACAGCAGAAACCTTTCTGCAGAGCAAGAGCCTGCCACTCATCCACAAATTCCGAGAAGGCCTATAGGATTAAGATGCACAATAAACCCGTCAGTAATTTTCGACCTTCGCACTGTAGGTCCTATTGTACTTTCCCTGTTGTTGGCTTGGATTAAAATTAGGTTTTTTTTTTGAGATTCGTAATTAAAAAAAATGTTCGCGGCACTCGCGGATAATCGGGTCTCTACTGTATTTCACAGTTCATCATTAAGTAGTTCCGTTGATATCCAGTGCCGAAATAACTTCTTCATAAAAACTGTAGAAACTAAAAATTCCATCTTCCTTTTTTTTAATAATTCTCCAAAACACTCACACGCACTCAACTATATTCATGTCAACAATACCAACAACATTATTCTTTCATATCCTTTTACAATGCTATGCATCTTAACAATCTCGCAATTAAACAATATACAATGCTCATTCACTAGTACATTATTACTACAACACTATTCACATCAGGAAGCGAAAGAATGACTGAACAATTGATATTAATCCTTTTAGTAATCCACTGCACATTTGCGCGCATTTTGATACGATTCAAGTTAATCGGATTTAGACAACTTAATTGAATATTTATAGATTTAATTAATTTTTAACAAATAAAAAACTTGAAGATATTGTTTGTATTTGATATATATACAGGGTGTTTCAGAATTCGCGCAACATCGGAATTTCCATTGTTAAGGGAAAAATATTATCTAATGTGGAAGGACCCGAGGCTTTTAGATACAATAAATTTGATTTGATTTTTTTTAGTACGAACCTCAGAAAGTGAATTCCAGTGGATGTCCCTACAAAATAACACCCGTTTTTAAAGATTTTTGTGATTTTAATAAAAACATAGAAAAAAAAAACTTCCGCAAGATAATAACAGTTAAAATAAAAATTACAATAAAATTAAAAAAAAAAAAAAAAACAGTTGCTGAGCAAAGGAGAGCACGAAGTTATGAAGTACTTTCGTAATAATCCGATTGCAATACGCAATTGAAGAATGATCAAGTGTATCCCCATATATCGCGAATAACACAAAAATCTTCAAATAAATATTTGAAGATTTCTGTGAAATTTTTAAAAGTGACTTCGACTGGAAGTCACTTTCTAAGGTTCGGACTAAGACAATCCAATCAAAATATCCTAAAAGCCTTGGGTACTACCAAATTTGGCAACATTTTTCCCTTAACAATGGAAATTCCGATATTGCGGGAATTATGAACACTCTGTATAATTTCAACTTTTCACAACTTAGAAACAAACAAAAAAATAAAAACGAACTTTTTATGAAAGTAAGCTTCAACGTCTCTCAGAAACGTCTTTGTTTCAATGGGACTTTTTTTCTTCCCTTTTTTTTTTTATTAGAAATGTATAGGGATATAACTAACTATTTTTGTAAGTCATTTTGATAATTTAGAAGTAGATAATTAATATCTACTTAATAAATCATCTCAAGTTAAAAATTTGTTTGAAAAAAAATTAAAGTAAGAAAAAAATTGTAGTGTTGATTTTCATGTTTACAGTGAAAAAAAAAGTGCCCCCCCCCTCAAAAAAAAATACTATGTGGTGGCTTAAATCTTATATGGTAACTATTTTTTTTTTAATATTTTTATTATATAAAATGTTTCAATATTACACTTCCTTATTATATATGTGTTCTTGCTTGCAGTAAATTTAACCCCCCCCTCCTTTTCTGCAAAAAAAAAAACCCTAAGAATGCTTGCATAATTCATGTGTAGTGGCAAATGTCAAAATCTTGGATCACCACAAAGAATATTTAATTGTAAATTGAAGAATTAATTACCTAAGTGAATAGCATAGGGAATTTATTTGAATAGTCTGTTGATTTATGCTGGTAAGAATAGGGTGAATAATTGAATGATAATGTTGACAGTGTTGCAGGAAAATTATTGCGCGTCCATCCTTCGAAGTTATCTAATTAATAAATATTTAATAAAAATTTCAGTATAAATTTATTGTTGAAGGAGCCAGTCTTTCATTCGTAACATTTCGAGTCTGAGGCGTTTTGTAGTCCTACCATTAAGACCAAGATCCTGAACGAACTTATAATCTATTTTCTTAAATTCTATGTAAGAAAGTAGGGTATTCTATTTTCTATTTGTTATATAATGTTCTCAAAACAGTACAAAGGGAAAATCTTCCGTTTTCTATAAATTGTAATATTTAGAAAATAATTATCCCTCGTGAGGATGAAATATGAAGGGACTCCGGGAATGGATATAATAAAAAACATGAGGAATCTAGGCTAAAAGGAATAAAAAGCAAAATAGATATTTATTAAACATAAGAGACCATAATGCACCTTTTCAACATATACGAACAATTAACAATGAAAATGATGAGACGTTTCAAAGTTCCAGTAATCGAACTTTTTCGTCAGGCAAAATTTTCGACTACTGGAACTTTGAAACGTCGCAATGTTTTAATTCTCAATTGTTAATATGTGTGTGTAAAAGATGCACTATGGTCTCTATATTTAATTAGCTTTTACCTGCACGTTAAAACAGCTTAATTTATTAATTAATTAATCGATAATTAATTTTAAGAACACACTTTTTAATTGTAAACTTTAATTTTCATAAACCGTTGATGCTACGCCTATGGAGAACATGTCTCCGTCGAAATAAACAAATAGCAATTTTATCTTTAATTAAAGACTTTTAAATGCTAAAAGATAGCCATTATTATGTTATAATATTACTATTAAGAAACATAAAAAAATAATTATAAAATTTAGAAACAAATAACCATTTAACATGTACTGTTTTTCTGTGGAAAACAAGTCCTAGCGAATTCTCAATAATTTTGTAACAGTAGCTCCTTTCATGTCTCCCTTCTCGGAGATGAGGGGGAAAAATGCTGGGGATGGGGATGAAAGAGAAAGTCATTCGTCACACTCCGTAAGAACCTCCCCCATCCCCGCAATGAAGTGGAAACAGAATTTCAAATCCCTCAAACAGAACTCATGAATTTCTACGATGACATAAAATAAATGGTTAGGATGTCGATAGGGCGCTTGTGTCTTGACTTGTTCTCTTACTGTTTATTGGAATGTTTTCTTTTAAAGAGCTTTACAGACAAGCCTGCAATGCTTTTTTGATACTGTTTTATCTGTAGGCAAGAAGCAAAGTCGATTATTAATGGACTGAATTTCGTGAAACTCGGCAATCGCCAACACCATCAACATTTATAAACTACTACCAAATTTCATAAACATCTGTTAAATACTTTCGAATCCTTCTACCATTTTAAAATACAGTCGGACCTCTATTTAACGAACCTCTATTTTGCTAAATTCTCTATTTTGCGAACTTTTCTTTGGAACCAAGAACATTTTGCTAATTTCTTCGTAAAATAACCTCCAAATAGCGAAGTGAATTTTCTATTGAATGAACTTTTTCGTGGTATCTATTTTTTTTTTCTACTTGAAATGTTTTTATTATTAATATTCCCTTAGAGGAAATGAAAGAAATGTGGATACAGCTGAGGGAAAAAAGAAGAAATTAACGATGATGTGCTGATTGATGATTATCTTTCACTTGATTTTGAAGTTGAGACCTCGGAAACACTAACTGAATCGGATATTTTGGACAGTGTGAAAAATAAAAACAATACAGCAATGAATTGCGATGAAGATGAAGATGATAAAAATGGAAATGATCATGATGCAGAAATAAATAATAATAAAAAAAACCTTCGTATGATGAAATGCTAAAATCATTTGAAACAATCCGACGTGGATTTCAATTTGAAAAAAATACTGAAGGGGTTTTGGTGCATTGCAAAGATGCGAGACGTACTATGAGCGAAAACACTTTTTCAAAAAAAAAAAAAAAAAAAAAAAAAAACCTCA
>JAFIDM010000007.1:37551139-37562029 GCA_023159025.1 Thereuonema tuberculata | reverse complement strand
AATTCGTACTTGTAGGTACGAAGCAAAGTCTACTTGTACTGTTTTATAGTAATAAGTACTGTAGATCGATTAGAAAAAAGTTTACAAAGCTTGTGTACGAAAAGCTTGTGTGCTTTTAAAGTGATATTTTTTTTACAAAGTCACCTTGACGGTTGAGGCATTTGTCCCAACATTTGATCAGTTTGTCCATCCAGCCACGTAAGTCAGTACCCTGTTGTTGCAGCCACTTTTTTCCTTCACGTTGGACTCCTTCATTGTAGGTGAAGCGTTGAGCTGACACGTGCTCTTTCAAGGCAGGAAACACATGAAAATCACTGGCGTATAGCCGGACTGTACGGCTGATGTCTCAGAATTTTCCAGTGGAAACCGTGCAGCAATTTCTGTGCAGCAATGAAGGAGGATCACATCGTCATTCAGAAGACCAGGGCTTTTCTTCCTAAAGCTATTGCTTTAGGAATTTCTTTGAGGTTTCAATATCAAACCAAGCAGATCGCCATGTTGAAATGATAGCGCACATCTCCAAAGACACTCGAGAAAGACCACGCCGCATTGAGCAGTACCGCCCCCTATCGGATATTTCAGCAACCTCTGGCATTTTGGCAAACTCATAAATTTCATTTCTAGGTTGTAAACTATTTTTTCTGATCGACCCAAGTAGATAAAAAGGTTGGCGGGAAAAATTAACATTGTAAGCAGGGCAGATAGTGGTGTCACTGAGGGAACCTGATCGATGATCACAATGCCGCTGAAAACATAGGAGCTGAAAGTATCCAACTAAAAACACAAAAACAAGACAGATAGAAATATGCCACTGTTTGTAAAGGAGAGTTAAATATTTTCAATATACTGATGCCCATTTTCCCTCGTTCTGGCAATCGCGCCCAAGACTCCTTATAAAAGCCATACTCCTCAGAAAACCCACCGCCACATATTGTTTGATGGGAAATCGGAATATCTGTTAAAAAGCATCGGGGTAAAGAGAAAGATTAAGGGGGGGTGGACAATTTAGATTGCAATTTTAAAATCGAGATTTTATATCTGTCTATCCGTCATTGTAACTGAAGATGCTAAAACTAAATGTTCTTCTTCTTCTTCAAGTGCCATCTCCATCCAGGAGGTCGGCGACCATGGTTCTAAAATTTTCTCTATCTCTTGCTATTCTGGAGCATTCCTGGTAATTCTTGCCAGTCCAGTCTCTGATGTTGTCAACCAATTTTTTCTCGGTCTTCCTCTGGGTCTTCTCCCAATTTTTAGAGGTAAGTTTAGGCTACTGAAAGGAAGACCTCTATTCATTTTGATACACGTCTAGATATCTATAACTGTCTAACTGTACGGGTTCCCACCATTTTTTGACTGTCGAATCCCTTCCGACATATTTTAATCACCAACTTCCAATCATCCAACCAGAAAAAAAAGCGTAAGAACTGAACGTTAAATTTTTTTTCCGAGAACAACTAAATGAGAAACATTGTTTTGTTATACTATACTATACTATACTATACTATACTATACTATACTAACAGAATTCTTAATTCAGAAAGTATTTCTGCTTCATATTTTTTTACGATAATTTTAATTAATGGACTTCAAGAAAAGTATTTGCTCTAACTGCTTCAATTTCCGGAAGAATTTCCGCAAATTCCAGTTTAATAGCAAGAGAGTTATCTCTGTCAAATCATCCATTTTTATGGCTAGTTAATCGACCCAGGTTGAAGGGAACCAACTGGTAATAATTGTATTTATCTTTGGGCCATCTGATATCCGTCGACAGGGGAGGGAGGTTTATGTCTGGCAGTTGAATTTCAGTTTATTATTCTTAGTTTAAAAACATCTCTTAAAATATAAGAAGATTTATTTGAAGTTATGGGTCAACGAAAGGGTTGCATTCTTAAAAAAAATCCCAAAGCATAAAACTGAACCTGAGAAATCCACACCACAAGTAATTCCAGGCTTTTTTTTTTTTTTTTTGACAAATGAATATTTTCTTGGGATCGAATTACAAAAAGTTCAAAAGTGACTCGGAATATCAGTTCAAATTTCAGAACTGATGAAAAGTAATCAATAACTATTACATAATCAATGTAGATGTAATATGAACCTACTAGATTAAAACGAACTGGGAATATAAACAAAAAAAAAGTACTCAATTTGTATCTGTAGACAGATAGATAAGATAAAAAAAAATTTCCACTACAGGTCTTTGAGGCTCTTGTGATCGCGATAATTAAGGCTCTCGGCCGTTCAATGACCAACGGGACTAAGTTGAAGCCGGTGATCAGCTGGACAACCTCCAAGGAAACGAATCAGTCCTAGGGCTGGGTGGACCCTAGGACCCGGCTAAAGGAGAAATCAACGGAAAAAAATTGCAGACCTCCGCCTGGTTCAATACAAAAAAAAGAATATATAAGAAAATATATATATATATATATATTTAATTCATATGTACAAATTCCACACTAATTTCATGAAAAGATTTAAATAGGATTAAAAATTAACAAATTATAAAAAAAATAAAAAATAAAAAGATTAATACGATACATTAAAAAAAGTTTGTGGACAGTTTCGGGGATATCAAGATCCCCATCATCAGCAAGATTTAATTTTTATTTTTTTTATAATTTGTTAATTTTTAATCCTATTTAAATCTTTTAATGAAATTAGTGTGGAATTTGTATATAAACAATTTTTAGAAAAATACACGTTAAATATATGTAATATGTATATATTTTTTTCTTTTTTTTTTTTGTATATTTTTTTTTATTTTTTATTGTATTTTTTACTTTTCTTTCTTTTATTAATTTTTTTTTTATTTATATTTCCTCTAAATATAAAAAAAGTTCAATATTGCTTTACCAAACGTACAGTATTTTTCTTTCAATTGTCAGTCTCAGATTTCTATGTTAAAATAAAGCGCACGTTAATATTCACATTTTAGATTTCTCTGTATTTCTATCTTCTGTGTTTGTTTCTCTATCTGTCAATGGCTTGTCTCAATTTCATACCTTGTTGCTACGCGGCATAGCCTCTATCGCTCGTGCTCCATTACAAATGGCCAACTGAATACATGGTGTCATCCAAGATACAAAGAAAGTGAAAAGGGAAGAATGAGGTCCATGAATAAAAGTTTAGTTTATGACAGACAAGCAGTCTACTTCGTTCGACTTTTTCCCGGATAGGCAAAAATAAATATCCCATTCCTACGATGTTTGGGCCTCTGAAGACGATGGTGAAGTCCGTTTCCCGATCCGATCTTCCGTTGGGGAGTTGTTAGGGGGAAGCACAGACGGACGCAAGAGCACCCCTATTTTTTTATTATTTATTTATTTCCTTAAAGTGATTACAATTTCAGTCCTGTTAGGAACCAATAGTTCCTATCAACAGGTGCTGTTTTATTACAGTAATAATAATTGAATAATTTGATTTTTATATAAACATTTTTGTATTTCTTTATAAAACATTTCTTTACATAAAAATTTTGTATTTTGTTATTGCCAATTGGTGTTGACTTTGTTTTAGACTTTTTCTTTTTTGTCCTCTTAACTTTTATTGATAGATATTATGAAATTTTATGCTTTTGAATTCTTATTTACAAATGATTGTAAATATGGGTCGCTAAAAATAATTAAAACATGAAGTTTCTAAAAAAAATATATTATTTTGAGATTATAATTTCTGCTGAATTCAAATAGTACAAATTCTTATTTTCTGAAAAATAGAAAGAATTCATTGTATTTATTTAATCCTTACTCAACTACGATATACATTATTGGATTAGCTAAAGGATTAATACATATTAAGACAAGATAGAAATACACTCTTTACATTGTAAAATTCAATTTTTTTCCAGTCAGTTTTGGGAGCGAAATTAACAGAAGGGAATAAAATTTCCCGCCTTCTCTAACTTCTAGCCAATCACTTACTGGAAAAAAAGATTTTTTTTTTTTTTTTTTCTGAATGCCCGGATCTTGGCATTTCGGCCTTTTAGGAAAGTTAGAGAAACAGTGAATTTTTTAACTGTTGCCATAGGTAACACATTATACCATAGAAACAGGCTAAACAAAGTCATATCCATGCCCAAGTCGGGATTCGAATCGAAGTCCAGCGATATCTGCTCTCCTTGCTCACTAGGCTGTGATTGGACGACAAAAAAAATAATTAAAATTAAAAAAAAAGGTAGATCATCTTTTGTCCTTAAATATGCCTACTAAATTTCAAGAACTGCGGTTGAACAGTTACTAGGACATATAAATACACACGCGCCCAGATTACTGATTTGATTGGCCTCACTTCGAAGGAAAGTAAGTTGAAAAGATAAAGAGGCCACCTTCGGTGAACTTCTTTTTGAAAAGAGATCGTATTATCTATTTTATTATCCTGATACAAAACACTTCCTGCAATTCTTTATCCAGCTGAATCACGTTACATCATGCAGCCAATGATCCTCTGACATTAACCCTTATTATGAGTTAATGTACGGTTGACCCAGGTCGTGATAAGCAGCCTTGAATTTCATGTCTTGAAGACTTGATATTTAAAAACATCATTTCATTTCCATTCTTGGTTCTTAATTATCTAATCGTGTCTCTTTCCTATTCTTCTGTGTTTGTGTGAATCCAACGGCCTTGACATTAAGTTGATGTATTGTTTTGCTTTCACCGTCCGTCTGGGATCAACGCCATTCAAAAATGCTGTCTATTCTGCAAGATCTTCGTCGTCCGTTTAGATCAGGGTTCTCAACCGCGGTCTACATGGATCCTGGGGGTCCTTGTAATATTCTTCGGGGTCCACAGGGATCTCATTGAATCACACTTATTTTAAAATGGTTTAATTATTTACCAGTGTGCATAAATGCTCCATAGAATTTTATTAAATTAGTTTCCATTCAAAATAGAGCATAATCATTTACTATTTCGTTGATTATTAATATAATCCCTTTGTTTTTTCTTTTATCGAATAGCTATGAGGGGATCCACCCCAAAAATAAAGAAGGGAAAAGGGGTCCATGGGTAAAAAAAAAGATTGAGAAACCCTGGTTTAGATCTACGGAAGAGAGATCAGTCACTTACTATATCAGGGGTTCTAAAAAATTATGACTAACATTTTTTCTGCCTTTTTCGCATCAAGTCAACGCACATATGAAATTTTTGCTTTCTTTATTTATTTCTCAAGAAGCTGAAAATTATTTTAATGCATATTTAATAGTATTAAATTAATTTACATTTAATTATATAATTAAATTAAAGAACTGAACTCGTTGTAGATCTATTTAAAGAAGCTAAAATTGCTGTTGATGTATTAATGATATATTAATTTATTACTTGTATTATGCTGGGCGAACACGTACCAATTTCAGGCAATATTGTGGGACAATATTGCCCCTTTTCATTGCTGACAACCGTTTGCAGCAATAAAAATGAACAATATTGTCCAAGATTGCCCATTTCAAGACAATTGAGATTGTCGGAAAAAAAGGAACAATTTCAGTTGTCGCAACGTATTGCTGGAACAATAGCGAATCACATGAACGGATGAAATCACGTGACAATGCTGACGTCGAAGGAGGAGGGAGTTTGAACATCGAAAATTCAGTCACTCACGCCGGCCATTTTCTTTGAGAAACAAGGCTTAAAATCAGCAAAATGGATCGGCCCAAAACAGATAATTCCAACAACAACATTTTGTCAATTGATACTGAAAGAATCGTAATTGATTTCTAAAGAGCGTCGGCGTTTAATACTATAGCAATTCTGTATGAAAACACGCTCTCTCTTTAGCTCTCCCTAGTGAGAAGCGCCGTAACCATCCATTGTCAGGACAATATTCGTTTCGGAATAACTACGTTCGCGCGTGATCTGAACTGACAACGGTTGTCAGCAATAAAAAGGGGCAATATTGTCCCACAATATTGCCTGAAATTGCTACGTGTTCGCCTAGCATTAAAACAAATAGCCCTCATTTTACGCCGGTGTCGCATTCTTACAGTGCCGTCGTAAATCGAATCAAACGTACAGTTCGTGTAACTTAGGAAGTCAGTCCCCTCTGGCGTTGGGACTGAGAACTTGAAAAAATAGGGGTGAAAGGGTATCAGGGTATTGTTACGGAATTAAAAAAAGGTCTTATGTGATTCTTTTATTTAGTATTTTGAGAATTCATCTCTTCGGAAATATAGTTACTTAAAGCCGATAATAACGAGGTCAAGCTCTGTCAACACTGTTTTAATCTTTCCTCCCCACCCCCACTTACCTTACACCCATTCTCCCCTACTTTTTCAAGTTCTCAGTCCCAACGCCTGAGGGGACTGCCTTCCTAAGTTAGACGAACTGTAGAACAGATGACTTGAAACACGGAAGATGCATTCCACACATCCAAAAATATACTGTTTTTATTTAATTAAGCCATGTTAAAATAAGTTTTTACGACTAAAATTAGTGTAAATATTTACGTACTTTCGTAGGCCTACTAATTAACAAAAAATAATAAATAATAATTATTGTATGCGTACAGTGTTTGCAATGGGTATCAGGGTATATTTCTTTTACCAGACATGGGCACGTTTATTTTTCAAAACTTTTTATTAGTTGTCATACACATTTATTGCAATCACAGGCAATCAACGCATGATGACTGAGCGAAATAAAAGTGAGGAGGGGATGAGTCACGTGGACCGAGTGGGCGGAGCCTAAGTACAGTTGTTGAAGTTGACTGCGTTCACCGTTTATGGCTGCATTTTCGCTCAAGAAATTTAATTTTTCTTTTTCGCATTTTTTATTTTTTCCGTTTCTAAATTCCTTTAAAAATGCATCAATAAAACTATTTTAATTTCTTAATATTGTTATTAAAGATATTAAATTGGTTAACCTTTTTCTTTTTCTTTACATTAACTTTATTATAATAAACAGACGCCGACGCACTAATTAAAATTAAAATAATACATTAAAAGGTTAAAAAGGACTAGTTTCGATTCATTAAAATTTTTGAATCTTCATCAAGCTTGGTTTCAAAGGTTAATTCATGCTTATATGGCAGAAAAAGAGTGATGGGTGCGGAATTATTATCAAAAGCCGTTTTTTGGTTGGTGGAAATTTTTTGGAAAGGTTTACGGACCGCAGAGGTAAAGAGAGGGGAGGGAAAGTGATTTTTTTTTTTTTTTTTTTTTTTTTTATTGTTATATTATTGGTGTTGTGAGGATTTAGAGAAGTAACGTTTTTTGCGCAATCCATATAACTGAATATTTTGTACTGATAAACAATCGTTGTAACAAAATGGATCTGTGAGAATATGGATAGTCTCTTTACATTTGCGTCTGAAATGGTTGTCTTCTTTGCATATTATTTTGGGTTGAGAGAAATTAATATTGTGTTTATGTGTATGAACATGCTGGGCGGTGTTATAATTGTAATCTTTGTTTTTTATTGCATATTTGTGTTGGGATAGGCGGCGACTTAATTTTTGCATTGTTTCGCCCAGATATTTACATTGGTTATGTAAACATGAGATGGAATAGACCACTCCTTTTTGTGCAAGGGGATTTTGCATATTCTCACAGATCCATTTTGTTACAACGATTGTTTATCAGTACAAAATATTCAGTTATATGGATTGCGCAAAAAACGTTACTTCTCTAAATCCTCACAACACCAATAATATAACAATAAAAAAAAAAAAAAAAAAAAAAAAAATCACTTTCCCTCCCCTCTCTTTACCTCTGCGGTCCGTAAACCTTTCCAAAAAATTTCCACCAACCAAAAAACGGCTTTTGATAATAATTCCGCACCCATCACTCTTTTTCTGCCATATAAGCATGAATTAACCTTTGAAACCAAGCTTGATGAAGATTCAAAAATTTTAATGAATCGAAACTAGTCCTTTTTAACCTTTTAATGTATTATTTTAATTTTAATTAGTGCGTCGGCGTCTGTTTATTGTAACTTAACAGCGCACGTTAAACAATATTTTTAACTTTATTATAATTCACAATTTTGAACCCTTGAAACAATTCACCAGCGTTTTTAATATTGTCCTTATTTTAAGCCTAACTTTCAATTATGAAAGTGAGACTTATTCAATCATTCAGTCTGTGTGTGTGTCTAATAACTTTTGAACCACTAGATGGCTCTTCTTGAAACTTGGTATGTATACTCGAGGACTAATGTAGCAGTCAGACGATCTCCGAGGTCTTTACAGACTACCTTCTGGCACTTTCTAACCCCCTTCAAGCACCACCCTCATGTCCTTATATTATTTCTTTAATTACTTTATGGGGAAGGGGTGGGCCAGTGAGTTCATGGGCGTGGGGGAACAGATCAGAGACGATGCTACAAAGTAACAATGAAACGACGCACGACAAAAGGAGAAAAGCAAAATGCCAGGAGGTAGCCTGTACAGAGGGGAGACCCTGAAGCATAAGGACGATTTGACTTTTATATTTGAAATCTTGATCACTGTCCTGAAATTAGCAAAATTCACATAGAAAAGCTTTGGGAACTAACAAACAGATTTCTTTCCTATTTCTTTGTTATTTGATCATTGTTATTGATCTAAACAATGTTCTAAATGAATTATTAAAGATATTAAATTGGTTAACATTTTTCTTTCTTATTAATTTCTAATATACTAAGTTATTGAATCTTACTTATTTCATTGCGCTTGGTTTGATCCGATTAAAATCACTTCGATTTATAGACAATTCAAGTAAATAATGAGGGTTAAATTCATTTTTTTCAGAAAATGGAATTAAAAGCACTGGTAGTATCCAGCAGATAATAGAATTTCCATTCACATTCTGATATCTACTTGCATTTACATTCAACTTCCAGCTTTTCGTTTTCAGCTAAGACCCCATTTGGGAGTTATTGTGATAGCGACCAAAATCGATAGCAACTGCGTTTGTCCTTTCCGTCCATCCGTCTGTCCACCCGTAACAACTCCCGAACGGAAGATAGGATCGACAAGCGTATTTCACCATCGTATTCACAGGCCCAAACACTGTAGGAACGGGGTGTTTACAGGGCCCAACGCCCTACCCCATGTTCGAGATATTTGGTATTAATGTCATTGTATCCCCCTAAAAACTACCGAACGGAAGATCGGATCGACAAACGGATTTCATCAGCGTATTCAGAGGCCCAAACACTGTAGGAATGGAGTGTTTTCAGGGCCCATGCCCCCCATGTTTGATATTTGTCATTGTAACCACTAAAAACTCCTGAACGAAAGTTCGGATCGAGAAAGGGGCTTCGCCATCGTGTTCAGAGGCCCAAACAACATAGGAGTAGGGTATTTTCAGAGACCAACACCCTCCCCCCCTATGTTCGAGATATTTGGCATTTTTTCGTTGGATTTCCTCTATTAGCTTAAATGTTAGAAATGCAACCATCTCATTTCAGTTGTCAGCTGTAGCTTCATGGTTAAGGTCTCGGACTCATATACTGAAGGTTGTTTGAGATATTTGTCATTGTTTTCATTGGCTTTCCTCTATTAGCTTAAATGTTAGAAATACAACCATCTCATTTCAATTGTGGCTTGATCCTTAAGGTCTCCGACTCATACACTGAAGGTTGTTCGAGATATTTGTCATTGTTTTCATTGGATTTCCACTATTAGCTTAAATGTTAGAAATGCAACCATCTCATCTCAGTTGTTAGCTATAGCTTGATCCTTAAGATCTCGGACTCATATACTGAAGATTGTTCGAGATATTTATCATTGTTTTCATTGTATTTCCACTATTAGCTTAAATGTTAGAAATGCAACCATCTCATTCCAGTTTTCAGCTATAGCTTGATCCTTAAGGTCTCATATTCTGAAGGCTGTTCGAGATATTTGGCATTGTTTTCATTGGATTTCCTCTATTAGCTTAAATGTTAGAAATGCAATCATCTCATTTCAGTTGTTAGCTATAGCTTGATGGTTAAGGTCTCGGACTCATATACTGAAGGTTGTTTGAGATATTTGCCATTGTTTTCATTGGATTTCCTCTAATAGCTTAAATGTTAGAAATGCAATCATCTCATTTCAGATGTTAGCTATAGCTTGATGGTTAAGGTCTCGGACTCATATACTGAAGGTTGTTCGAGATATTTGGCATTGTTTTCATTGGATTTCCTCTAATAGCTTAAACGTTAGAAATGCAACCATCTCATTTCAGTTGTCAGCTATAGCTCGATCCTTAAGGGTTTGGATATATTAAAGGTTGTCGGTTCGAATCCGTATATCTACTTTTTTTTTTCTCGTAATCTTTTTTTCTCAATTCCCTCGTGGGTTTTTATTTTCCTACCTTTTTTGTTATATATTTCCTTATGTTATTGTACTTTCTTTTTTTATTATTATTTTTAAACTTTTTATATTATTATGGGTCGCCCTTAAATTTAAGCTTTAGCACAAAATTCTATTCTCTTGTTTTGTCTTCACTACTTTGAAAAAGAAATAACATTCTCAGGAAAGTAGATTCTTTCCAACTGTTTATTTTTTTCTGAGCTTTCATCGTCCATCTGAGATTTTGTTGATGTTTATTTAAAAATTACAAGGGATGGGAAAGCGGGAAGGATGACATTTTAATTCTTATAGCCATCCCTTGAAAAGCCCACTGAGAATGTTCTAGATATAAGGGTGCTTACGAAGGCAAACAACAAGAGGGTGGGATGGAATGAATTACCCCCTCCTCGCAAAATAGCTTTCCTCCCTCATAAACTTATTTCCCTATCCCCCACTCGGAATGGCTTTGCCCTTCTCTTGTCAAACAGAATTGTTGGCGTTCGTGGTTTTATTTATTTATTTATTTTTTCGATATTAGATTTTAGTGTTGAAGACACTGTTCAAATCCCATTGACTTCACAACAACAAAAAAGCCAAACAAACTACAGAATTTTCATTTTAAATTACTAAAACTTA
>JAFIDM010000007.1:37479313-37546139 GCA_023159025.1 Thereuonema tuberculata | reverse complement strand
AAATATATCTCATCATAATTCAATGTCTGAAACAATGGATTGAGCCAGTGGGCTACCTAGGCTGGTTTTTTTTTTTTTTTGATGCCGGATGCCTGTGATCGAAATACCACTCTGATCGAAAGAAAAAAAAAATCGAGTCTTTTCTTCCAACAAAAAAAAAAGCTGGCCTCATTGGATCTTAAAAAAAGATCTTAAAAAAAGAGATAGTAAGTATTAGAGTCCATGGTTTTTTTTTTATCATTATTATTATTTCCGTTACGCTAGATATACAGAACTGTTAGCACATAAACAGTGCTTTGTGAAGACCTTTGGGGTTCCATGTTGCCTAAATACTGGTTATATTGCATTCTGAAGAGTGAAACTTTTATATTTTATTGCTTAGTTTTAATAAACTTATTTCTAAATTTAAAGCTTAAATTGAACGCCAATGATGCTACAAATTCTTTTATCTATAAAATTATTTTGTAAATCCATAATAATAATAATTTATAATAAAAATATCTTTATAATAAGATTATTTTGTTAATCCATAATAATAAGTTTATAAAAAAAAATATCTTTATCATTTTTGTTTTACTCTGTAAGGAAAGAAAATTAGTGTTAATATAAAATAATTGCAAGAAAATATGTTTTAGACGCAATCATATTTAAGTTGGATAAATTGTATCAATTCACATATAAATATAAATTTTGTCTTACATTTCATAGCTTCTCTTTTACACAGCTTTACATTGTTTTAAATCTTTAAAGATGTACGAAAAAGTTCATGACTATACAACACATTCAAGTGTATTAAAATAAAAAATATGAACGCTTCGAGATTTATTGCCGGATACTTCATCAGTCACAGATGTAAATGGATTGCTGCTTTTGAATGCAGGTGGCACTGTTGTTCCTTTTCCTGTTTCCTTGACAACCATCGTTGTTTGTTCCTTTTCACTAGTTCCTCTGATTGTTGCAAATCCTACAGCTACCAGTTGTCATGGAAACAGGTCAACCTGGACGTCAGCATGGACAAAACAGCTTTTAAAATGGATTTGTTGGGCCTTCGAGAGTTGTAGTTCGGATGATGGCTATAGAAGGTGGAAAGAAGCAAACTGCCATTGTTGCCAAGGAGACAGCAACGCAGTGTATCAATAGACACTTCTATTCTATTTTTTGTTTTAGGCACAGATAACTATGCAAACTAGGAGCGGTTTTATTTGCTCAACTAAAGTAACCCTAAACTGTGATGGTGGATTCAAAAGCAAAGCAGAGAAGTCCATTGGTGTCGAGAACGATAAAGTCACTAACTGAATCCAAGTAATTATTAGATGTACTTCAGATGCGCTGTTTGATATTTCAGTAACTTAGTAAATATGAAGCATAAAGTCTCTATCCAACTCTTCTGTCTTTGTACTAGTCATAATATCAGCATTAACCAGAAAATCCAGTGTTTATCTTTAGGTTACTTCTGCTGGAAAACCCTCTTGGTCGAGGTATCGAGAAAACAATTCAACTATTTGAAACACAGCTTTCAACTGTTAAGAAAAAATAGAGTTTCTTTAATGTGAAAAGATGTTATTTACGGATCTTCTTTTCTTCATGAAATTAACAATTTATTTATTAATTTACTAAAGGAAGGACCCGGCGTTGCCCCGTGCATTGGAGTAAAATTTCATATTATCCCTGTTCCCTAATGATTTACAGGTGATTTATATCTTAAAAGAAGCACTATTTAACACTCTTCAAAACTCAGAAAACCGCATCAGAGCTAATTGAATGACTCAAAAATATAAGCGATATTTTGTGTTAATTGTAAAGCACAACAATGAAAAGATGCAGTGAAATTACGTTTTGTTTTCGGTTTTCAAAAGCGTTTTTATATGATTTGTGTAATTCCCATGAGTTTTTTTTTTTAAGTTTTCCTTCACTGCTTGAGTATCTAAGGTATCAAAATGATGCGTAAAGTGATGCTATGTGGCCTTAAAATCATCTCTAGTTATCTATCGAATGGTAAAAACCACATTCAAATTGGTTTAGTCGTTTTAAAGTTTTAAGGAAATAAATAGTCTTTTCCTTTGCGAAAGAGACAGAGATATGTATTTATTTTACGTTATTTTGTCGGGCATTATGTGTCAGGATTATCCAGTAGTATTAAAAAAGATTCAGCTAAGAAGAAACTGAATATTTCAATATTACTAATTTAAAATTCAAATAGATTTACTAATTTAAAATAAAGTTTTTAGATCATGCTACCTCTTAATAAGTTTCTACGCATCAGTTGGCTGCAATTTTCAAAGCCGGAAGCCATTCAAACAGAAACATACTGAGATACATTTTGGAAATGCAGATGCAGCTAAGCAATTAGTTTCGTCTGCCTACACTCGCAGTTAATAGAGACTTGTGTAGGTGTAGATGCAATCAGAGTTTAATTGGTCAAATCAAACATCTGCCTTTCATTTCAACTTGTAGTAGTATTGGGTTGGCCAAAAAGTTCGTTCGGTTTTTAATAAAGTGAAAATATAAGACACATTTTTTCGTTGTTAACAATAATTTTATTTAACAACGCCTTCAACAGTTTGTTCCACTACCTTCTGCCATCTTTCAGGCAACTTCATAATTCCATCTTCCCACAACTTTTTATCTTTTTGAGCAAAAAAAATGTTCCAGATGCCTTTAGTGTTTTCCAGGGAATTGATTTCTTTTCCATTAAGAGAATTTTATAAAGACTGAAATCAATGGAAATCCGAAGGTGCAATGTCTGTTGAATACGGAGGATGAATCAGAACTTCCCAGCAAAGCTGTAACAGTTTGTGCCTGGTCATCAAACAAATATAAGCACGGTCTTGCGTGCTTATTTTCTTCTATCTTAAACTATTAAATTGGCGACACCAACAATTTTGATCAGTTTTTGTTTTAAGTGTTTTTGTTTTAAATGATATGACAGGTGTCACAATACAATCTAACAAAATGATGTCGAATGACGTTAAAGACACCTAAGCGCTACTAGAGTCATCGTACTTAAAAAAAAACGAACGAACTTTTTGCCCAATCCAATACTTACCAAAGTTCAGTTCTTTCTTCACATAGCGATGTTAACTTAGTCCAGCACCTCTGACAGTACGCATCTAGAGAAAGTTGGTTATTTATTTATTTAATAAATAATATTTATTTACTACAATAATATAGTTAATGAGTATTTATTGAATTGTTGTACATACAGGGTGTTCCAAAATAAAATGTCATAACTTCAACACAGCATTCAGGAAGTCGTTACAAATTAAATTTAGTTTATAACGCGTGTACTCTCAGGGTAGCTATCGTCTTGCAATACAGGGATTTGAGGACAGGTCTTATTCTTCACTTGTACATGTTCCTGTTGAAAGTCCATATATTCTCAATAGGACTATTATTTTTTTCTTACGTTTTATTGTAAGAAGATGCTTCACTGTATTTCTGTTCGTAATTGTTGTTTTCTAGAAATTTCCGTAGTTCTTCACTCTTACTATTTGGATATCATGACCTGCAGAGTGCTATGTTGAAGGTAAGATATTTCCTAAATGAAAACAGGTTTAAACTTACAGGAATATATTTGCTTATGAATTGTAATAATAGAAAAAGACTGAAGTTCTCAATTTATATCATATTATTGTTATCTACGCAACAATGTAGCGGGCCAACTTTTGGATTTAAAACATTAGACGCCATTTCTTGAACATGGCGGATTATTGAGACTTTACAATAACTCCTTGTAGTGACTGATAGGAATTAATGAGAAATGGATACACAAGTCATATCCGAAAAAGAATCTCATTGGCTCAATTAATATTTTTAAGATGTAGATGGCGTGCCAGCTTTAAAATATTCATAAGGTAAAAAAGAAGTTTGTTTACTGAAAAAAGTTGTAAAACTGCGAAATGAATTTTCGATATGAGGAAAACTTATAAAATAAGTTAACAGGCATTACGTACAGTAACAGTAAGGGGTAGGCAAGTTGACCAAGAGCAAGAGGGAGAGGTGATAAGGTTAAAGAAAAAACGAGATAACGTGAAGAAAGAAAAGAAAGAGAAATCCTCGCTCATAAATAGTGATGATTTTCTTTTTCCTTTGTTTGGATGATGTAACAGACTTTTTTTTCGTTGTTGATGGTTTTCAGTTCTACTCGAAATTCTGGTGCTCGCCACTTTGAAAGAGCGCAAACTAGCGTCTCCAGATAATCAGAAGCTTTACAGCGCTGTGTTTCGCAAATGTGAAAACAAAATTTCTTGTTTTTTTGCTCAGTGTTCATCGCTCTGAGTAGTTAGGATTATTGTTCACTACAAACAGTTTCCTGATTTCTATAGATCTGTTTTTCATCTCTATGTTCAGCGCTGTGTTTATCGATCTGCTACTCTTCATCTACAACTACATATTTCATTGTCGGGTTTCATTGTTTATTTTTTGATGCAAATGTTATACACGTAATGATTCGAGATTTTTCTGAATATTTAAGAAGCTGGCGAGCGTAGCGAGCAAGAAATGTAATTCAGTTCTTACATTTTAGAAAATTATGTATCAATGAATCATAATTGAAAATATAACATCAATGTTCATATCCGAAATTAGAAAACTTAAAAATTAAAATTGATTCTTATTAAACTTAAAATAAAAAATAAATAAATTAGAAGCCTTTAAAATTGAAGTTGATACAACATTGCTACGACATTTCCTTTGCGTGATTCCTAAGAAATTTAAAAACTGCATTTGATCTAGATAACTCTTTGGATCTGTTCCAGAAGCTTCGACCAAGGTCAAATATTCCGCCATAAACTCAGCTTCTCTGTCAGGCAACAAAGCAGCGCAGGGAAGCTCTAAAAGTTATTAGTTTTGCTATTTTGGTGATATTTTTAGAAATTTTAACTATTTCTTCAGAATCTCATTTTTTTTTCTGTTGTTTTCTCAATTTTTTTTATTATTGTTTTAATGAGAATTACGAAAACAAGTAAAATTAACAATAAATAAATAAATTTGTTGTGATTCATTTTTTCAATTTTAAAATAATTTTGTCAGGCAAATAAGATTTTCAATAAATTAAAAGTTTCCTGATTAGATTTCAATACATTTTTAAAATTTCATTTTTCTTTTGTTAGAATAATCTGTGAATTAAAACCCAATTTTTTTATGTATAAAAAAAATTACCTTTAATTCTCAAGTTTTTAAATTCATTAAAGTTATTAAATTCACGAATTTAAATGCCAAGTTTTTATTTATGTATTTTTTTCGAAACAAAGTAAAATTATATTTTTTAATGAAATTCTTAAGGCTAAGAATTTTTTTTTCTTCATTTACTTTCGTTTTATTTGAAATTTTTGTTACTAATTTTTAAAATGGCCATTACAGAGTGTCTCGTAAATCAATAGATCTTAGATCACTTTAGAAACCAAGCTCATAAACACACCACCCTCCGAGAATTTTTTAATTCATAATTTAGTGCTTTTTTTCTCAGATGTTATTAGCACTATAATGATTTTAAATTTTGTAAGATTTAACTTGACTAACAAATATTTATGATAACCAATCTTTACTATAAAATAAAAAAAAAAAATCACCATTTCAAAGTCAAAAGGGGAAAAATCGAATATGTATGGGAAAAAAATAACGTAGTAAAAATTGCTTCAACTTTGTGGCACTTATTGTACGAAATTTCAGTAATGTGTATCAAGTAATAGTTAAAAATGTCGTTATTAGAATTTCAACCAAAACTGAATTTTGTCAGGAAATAATGTAAAATAATAAATTTGAAACTCCCCAGCACTGAACAGTAACGGTGTCCCAAGGAGAAATAAACATTCATAAACAGTTAAATACATGAAATAATATTTTCACAGATTACTTTTTTTAAGATAAATAAAAAAATGCTCGTTACATTTCAATACAAAATATTTTGTATAAAATCATTCTTGTATTGTGTATCAATAATAACTTAGATAACATTAATATTATTTTTCTTTTGATTTTAAATACTTGTGAATTCCCGAACAACATCAGATGTTTTCCGTTAGAAAAATGAATAAATATTGCAAACTATTAGATACTAAAAAAACTTTAAAAAAATAATAAATTTAACATACATTTAACTTATATACCATCTAATGGTTACGAGACAGACGTAGATTGATACATTCATCATATTTCTTAGAGTGAGAAGAATATTTTTCGTCCGTGTGTCTATTTGTCTGTTTGTACAGGCATCACGCTAAAACGGCCGGACGGATTTCCCAAAAAAACCTTTACTTATCTTATTGACGACCCAATTAAAACATAGTCACTTTTGTTTTGGCTTTTCTCCCTCTTCCCCAGTCTTCAAAAATGGACCTCTGCATATTCAGTCCCTCCTATGCAATGGATAGATGAGGGTAGTTACTTATACCTCGCATTTATTTGTTCCTTATTTGTCTTAGAAGATAAAGTACTGTTGAGCTGCATTATTACATATGTTATTGTTATGAGATGAATATTCATGATTTTAATTAATATTTTCAGTGGAAATAATCAGCACATTGTCAAATAATTTCAAAATGGATAACATTCAATTCTTTACATATTCGTGAGAGTTGTTACTGACTGTTATTATTATTATTATTATATTATTTTACTGACGATAGTGGTTATTAATTATTATTAATAATGTTTATTACTGAAAAATTTACTTAATTAACAATTTTTTTCAATGACTGTTGTTATTGTCGTACAAATATGATAATTTACTAGGTTCGTCCATCTAGGCAGCAGCATAACTCTAAAACAGCGAAGGGATGCTTGAGTTTTGAATGATAATGTGTTTTTACAGTATGTTATTATTCATTAATCCAGAATAATAAACACTAAGTACATGCTTATCTCCTCCAGACTACAGCCCTGGGATCTATAGAATGTGTATCTGGTTTCTTTCCCGGAGGTACAGGCGGACGAGCATTGGGGATAACCATTCGACCTCATCTCAGTCCGAGTCATTGAAACGTTAGAATCCTTACCTCCAGCGCCCACATTGGGTTATTTTTGTGGGTTTCATGGGATATATCCTGTACCTTTACCTATATGCTTAGGTATCCATTGCACAGTGGTACTGAGCTCGAAGTTCTAGGGAGTTCACTTCGAGGACTGCGAGGGAGAAGCGGAGAACACAAAATACTCGTGTTCAGATTTTAAGTTCGGACTTAAATAAACAAAGTATATACAAACAGGCATCTATAAATAAACTTTTTTTTTAAGTTAATGGTAAACTAACAAATAATATATTATGTTTAAGGGGAAATATTTTTTTATTAGAGTATTTTCGATGTCAGGCGGCGAAATATCATAGAGAGAGATAGTAATGGTGAAAATACGTGTTGAAATGCCATTACCTAATTGACAATAAAATAGCATCCCAGCGGGAGAACAAAAAAGCAAACTGCTTAGCAACAAGGAATCACGGGAGATGGAAGGGGGCCATAATTACCCTCCTCTCCTTGTTTATTGATTTTTTTTATCCCCCTACGCCCTTCATTTTTCCCCCCGAGTTTAGTGAGGAATCAATTAGTGAGATGTCGTTCACTTAGGATGTGTTCAGTACATGATTTATTTATTTATTTATTTATTTATTTATTTATTTATTTATTTATTTATTTATTTATTTATTATGTATAAATTAACAATAAACAATTACAACTTAACATTAAGTAACACATGAGAAAGTAGATATTAAAAAAATAGTTATTTCTTTTAAAAAAAGAAGATATTTCAAATCAGCTACGTAAATTTTAATTATTTATTTATCTATAATAAGAATCAGAATTTAATATTAAACACTAACTATTTATATACATACAAATTTGTAAAACATAAAAATTCTATTTTTTTATTAAGTTACTGTTTCATAACTAAATATAGTTTTTAGGTAATACTAATCCTATTCTAATAGTCGTGAGAGTGCCCTGGTGTGCTGCAAGAAAATTCTGTAACAAATAAATATTTAACTTCACATTCAGCCAAATTTACTGAATTTACTGAAGTCAATAAACTATACTCTGACCACGATATCTTGATGATTGGAAAAATTCCCGAACCCCATGACGTCAGCACTACCCTCTCTGAGGCTCTAAGAATGTTATATTACAGCTATAAAACAAAAACTAAAAAAATTAGTTTTAATAATATAAAAAAAAGACTCAAACAATTATAAAAGTTGTGATGTAGTTTTAATAATGTTTAAAGGGAATGCTAGACTATTAATTATTGGTTGACTGCTTTCAATATAAGATTTAATTGTAATATTGAACTTTTATGTATTTTTTTTAAATATTACGTATTTTTAAAACCCTGTGCTTTGAGGCCTGCTTGGTTGAAAAATAGATACGTCGTAATCATGTGCGGTTCCTTCCAATCGTCAAGATATCGTGGTCGGACTATATTAATTTACATTCAAATTGGCTTTAATAAACTTCTGTCATTTTCAGGGTGTTTTTAAATATTTTAAATAAACTACTGTTACGGTGCTGAGGTTTTTTTAAAGGATTCTATTAATCGTTATAAAGCACGATAACAATTTGGTGCTGTGGATATTAAGAATGTTTAGGGTGCGTCGTAAGATTGAGAAGCACTCGTATAGCTAGTAGAAATTGATTAAATTGCTGTTATCTTACATGAACGAAAATTTAAGGCTTAACTTTAAATTCATTTTCTAAAATAATTTGTTAATAAACAAAATAAATAAGATATAACGGTGATTTTTAACGTATGCATTTAGTGCTTTAAAATAAATGACGCCCACACACAAAATAAAAACATATTGTAACACATTAAAAATTTGGTACAAGAACCGGTTTCGCCTTTGTAACAGGGCGTTCTCAACTAAAGAAAAAACAGAATCGCAGGTTTCATAAATACAATCTTTGACCAGTCATAAATGATATTGAAATTGTGAATGTTGCTGTTGGACAAATGAAAAACCATGGTTGCAGAACCAATGGTAAAACTGCACAGAAGGGCCTGAGAACGTCATTGGAACGCCTCTGGATGATGTCATCAGATTCTACTCAAGGACTTGAAAATGTTGAGGTGCCAGTCAAAACCTATCTACCTTTATAAAAAGAAAAGTCCTGACTCACACACTGACTGACATCAACGCCCAGCCCAAACCCTTGGACCTAGAAAGCTGAAATGTTGCACAGAGGTTCCCTTTATGATGTAGACAAGGAATAAGGCCGCATTTTTATATTTGCAGTATAAACGATTATTGCAAATCTGTTTATCTACGAACGCAGGAGGATAGTTATTATTGAGAAGTATGGAATGAATTATTTCTATTTCCCTGTTAAAATTATCTTGGGTATTACAAAGATTAAAAGATCTTTTATCGACATATGAACATTATTTATTTTAAAAGAAATAGGACAATAAGATAAGTAGTTAAGGGTAATTCCGTGATTTGTTGGATCAGGATAATATTTCAACCACAGTTTAGCGAAAACCAACAAATCATGGAATTACCCTTAACGACTTATGTTTCTTTTGATTCCACTGAGCTATTGAGTATTGGGCGAATTCAACTGATGATCGCTAATAAGCGTGAAACATTCTGTTTTGGATTCCCGGTACCAAAATTCCAAAAGTATCTTAGTGAATCTTTAATTGTGTGTGTTTTTATCTTTATTTTTCTTACTAATGTTATCATGCACATTAAATTTTTCCATTATGTGTATCTTTATTTTATAAATTAATTCTTTATAAGCTAAGCGTTCTGCTAGCAGTGATTGATTTACTTCCCTTTCTGTTCTTAATTTCTATTTTGATGTTTTGTAACTGAAGGGCCATTGTTCTGTTTATTTAACCTTTGTTTATGTTGCTTTTGATTCCACTGAGCTATTGAGTAATGGGCGAATTCAACTGATGATCGCTGGAATCCAGAAACAGTCTGTTTTGGATTCGCAGTACGAAATTTCCAAAAATAGCTCAATGAATCTTTAAATATTTTATTTATTTATTTATTTAAATTATTGTGGAATGCTGGTTATTTCCATAAAAATCATTATTGTCAAATAACTTATTTGTAAGTCTGGAGTATAACATAGTTTAAGTTTTAAATTCCTATATGTCTGTGTCAATGCTTTACTCACCTCTTAAATTATTTTAATTTACAAAAAAAAAAAAAAAACATTCGTGAAAAATTTTTGAACTCGAACTCTGTTAACTTATTGATAAGGTTTCACGTACAAACTGATTATCTGTAACGCTTTTATTAGCTTTTCTTATCCATCCACAGATGGATATGAAACTAATAACCATTTTACAGAAGTTAAACTCTTATTGATTTAAATTTTGATAAAATTTTTATATTTGAGCAACTTACACGAATTCAGGATTTAACATGTGTTGTTCTCGATATGTTGCTTAACTTGTTACAAACAATGATACAAGCAAACGTTTATATTAAGGATACTCAGCAATAAGTTTGCTTAAGAGAGGATCCTGAGTTAAAGGATTAAAAAAAGTTATATTTGTTTTGGTGGTTTCATTTTTTTTTTTGTAACATTAAAAGAATTTCAGGATGCACATATTATGTTTAAAAATTTAATTAAAATTAGATAAAAAACCTGGCAGAACAATTTCGGCCCGTTATCCATGTGGCCTTCGTCAGCTGAATATTAGATATTAGATATTCAGCTTATGATGGCCACGTGGAGAACGGGCCGAAACTGTTCTGCCAGGTTTTTTTTTTATCTAATTTTAATTAAATTTTTAAAAGTAAAATATGTGTGTCCTGAAATTCTTTTTGTAGATAAAAGAGCTTTTTAAGTACTTATTCCATATTTCTTCCTAATTTCTTCTCTTCTAGAATTATTATTAAAAAGCCACAATATACTCACATAAATAAATGTAATAAAACATACATATATACATTTATTAAAAGAAATTTTCAAAGAGAAAACGTCTCTTCTTCTTCAGCTTAAAATGAAAATGTAACGAAATAAAAAAGAATTTAAATAACAAGTAAGGAAGACTACGTGAAATACAATATTACATTGATTGTTAAAAACAATTGCTATTACAACAATTATAATAATAATTTGAGAGTAGTACAAGTCATCAACCATTAAATACATCTAATTTTACTTTGTTTTTACAACGTTCAAAATTTTTATTGACTATCTCCTTAGCAATTCCTATTATCCTTTCATTCACTTGAATCCCATCATTTCTATTTAAATTACTACTTTTTGTATTTCTAATATACATGCTTTCTATTGTCTTTCTTGTCTTATGGTCTTTTTCCACGCATAAGATTTTAATCTCATTATTCATACAATGTGTTTGCTGAATACAATGCTCTGCCACCTCAGATTTGGTTATTGATTTATTATTTATGTAGCTGTCGTGTTCCATTACCCGTTCCTTTAATGTCCTTTTATTTTTCTTTAATTTGTCACACGTTAAATGTTTAACTAATTCTTTTTTATATTATTAAATTTCTTTGTCTGTGAATGAGAATCACGACCAACATAAATATTTCGATCCTTTTGATCCTTAGGTCTTTTTCAAATTTTGATCATCAACCCTAAATCTAAACAAATTCCACAGTGAATCTGACAAACTCTAGACCTATTTCTTCTTATGAATTCTGATGTAAGTAATGTAAACAAACAAATAAATATTATTTGTGAAAGTAAGATAGAAATAAGAGAACTCTTTTAAGGAATTAGTGTACAAATTTAAATTTATGCAAGTTCGATAATTTCAAAGGAAAGCTATCAACTTATTTGGCAAAATAAACAAAAAACTGCAAATATAGAAATGGCGCCAGATTGGTTTGTCTTGAGAATTTCTAAGAATCTATCTACAATTCTTTATTCAGCTTTAATGAGGTTACGAAGCTGTAAATTTCTAAGAAATAATACGAATAACAAACAAACACTAATAAAAAAATGAAATATAAAAGTAAACACTATTCAATTTGCTGGATTGTTTATTTAAAAAAGTATTTATCGTAAGTTCTTGAAGCTCGCATTTCACTTCCTCATTTTCTTTCAGCCATTTTTATACAAGTTTTTTTTGTAACTAAAAGCAGAAGAAAAATAATGTGGGCGAAATCTAGTGCCAACACTCGTAGGCTGAATGCCATTGATTAAAACTGTTTGGTTTCTTAGAAAGGAGGTGACGCAATTCGGATTTCATCAAATAAAGGGAGCAATTAGACTACTTTTTGTTAACAGTAAATGTTCACAGATTAATTCAACTACATATCTGTACTTTTTGTTGATTGTTACTGGAACACTTTCTTTTATTGCAGTGATTTTATTACTATTTCGAGAATGCAATTTTGAGTTCTACAACAATCAGTATTTTCATTAAAGTAGTACAAAATTCCAAAAATTATACAAAAATTAAAATAAAGAATAAGTTCAAATATAATTAGCAAGAGAACCATATCAAAAACAAAACAAAAAATTCTTAAATTTTCTTCAGAAAATTTTATTGAAAAGCAATAAGTGAAGTATGTTATTTGTGTGTAAAATTACTAGAATAATTTCATAAAAGACCAGACACACAAACTATTTAAAGTTATTGAAAAAGATTTAATCGAACACGACCAGGTTTCGAATAGGACTTGCCGTTCGTTTAAGTTGCCGGTTGCTTATAACAGATATCCAAACAAGAAGTCTCTCCATCAACTGCCGTTCCTTTTTATAGCTTTCAGTTTCCTCTCTCTGCCACCAGGGGACTCCACCACAAAGTCAACCCATCCAATCACAGACTCGTCATTGTTTGAATTTCTGTTAGAAGCAGTCTCTACCAAACTGATTTTGTACTTGTAAACGGTCGGCAAGTCCTATTCGAAACCTGGTCGTGTTTGCTTAAATTTTTTTTAATGTTTTTAATATTTGAAATAGGTTATGTGTCTGCCTTTTTGAAACTATTCGGTGAAAATGAGCATTTCTGTTTTAATTCACGTGTAAACAGTATTTTAAAAGTCAAAATATCCTCAAGGAGCACTTGCCTCTTGGAGGTTGGGGGAGGTAAGGCTCTTCGAGTTTCATGACCAAAGAGACTAAAGATGAAATCGGGTAGTCAGTCCGACTCAGAGAAATCGACACGAACAAACAATATTTTAACTTACTTATTAAAGTAAATTGTAATTTTAGTAAAAATGTTTCAATGTACGATAGTGTTGTTCTATGCGGAAGGATACGTAACGCCATTTCGTAAACCATCTGCAGAGATTTAGCAAAGCAAGAGTTTAGAGTAAGATCTTGTACTTCAATCTAGGTGGGTCTATTTATTTCAAAAATCGTAGTTCATAGCATTTATCTACATTTACAATTTTAACTGTCTGAGTAATTTTAATTAGAGTTATCTTTGCCCTTTAATGCATTTTTTCTGCCAAAAATTTATCTATATCATTACCTTTTTTTTACCATAGCTCTTTACCTATTGGACGGATATGTAACGAAATCAATTGGGATCTTCTATATCACAACCTACATCCACCAGTAGCGTCCGGTCAATGGACTAGTAGGACTCGGCTAGTCCCCTAAGTGTCCCCTCCCCTCAGCCCCTGTAGAATTGGACTCTGCATTCTATCCCTCCTTCCCTCAGATGCAATAATCGACTGTCCAACAGGACTAGTTCCGAGACTCCTGTTCCTCTCCCCACTTTAACATTTTCACACGCACCGGCGTTCTATGGGAAAAACCTTCCGGATCTCCATTCTTGTTAGAAAGAATACCTTTGTCTTTAACTTTTTTAACATTTTCATAATTTGTTTTCTGTGTATATTTTTTAAATAGTGCCCTTACAGCTGGTCCCTCTGAAAATGGTCAGCGCACGCCACTGACATCTACCGTAACTTCCAAGCATCTACAGTTTTCGAGTTATCAAAACAAACATGAGTACTTCAACTCCTTGCATTTTAACTTTTTTTTATATTAGATAATAATAAAATATGAAGCCGGAAAGATGCTTCATATAAAGATAAGTCACAAAAGATGAAATCTGTAATGCAAATATTGTAACTAGATACAATTAAATGTAATTTTATATGGGTTTAATGTACGTAATCGTATGTACTTCTGATAAATACAAATAAGTCAATCATCCTCATAAACAATGCCATGCACACGGCTAATTTAAAAAAAGGTTTATTACAATTAAAACAATTTTTTTAAAAAATTAGCCGTGTGCATGGCATTGTTTATGAGGAGGATAGAACTCAGTGCACGTAAAATTAGTTTTATAATTACAAATAAGTCAAATTAAGTTAAAATACTTTACATGTGCTTAGTGAATTAAAAATATTTATTTTTATTTAGGCCGACACACTAGACTAGAATTAAAACGTTTATACAATTTAAATACTAAAAAAAAAAAATCAAAAATCAGAAATGCACAAGACTAAAAAGATTAGCACTCTTAACTATCATGGGGAACTGGGATGGCCGTTTCTGCCTTATTAGGCGTCTTCAGCCAGTTATAACCTCCATGGTAAGCCTAGAGTGCGTGCAACGGTTAAGGATTCCACCTCCTCAAGTGGTACCTTTTATTCTAGTGTTCTTTTTTTTTTTTTTTTGGTTGAGGTATCACTAGCGGGTTGTGGACATGGGATCCTTAACCGTTGCACGCATTTTAGGCCCAGTTTCCCGTCCGTGATAGCTAAAAGTGCAATCTTTTTAGTCTTGTGCATTTCTGATTTTTGAATTTTTTTAGTTAATATTACGAGGGTGGTCTGAAAAGTTTCTGACCTAACAAAGATACAAAACATTTTTTCTGCAAATTTAGTTTTATTTCTCGACATAGTCTCCTTGTAAGTCTATACACTCCTCGCAGCTATGCTCCCATCTCTTCAACCCGTCCAAATAGTACTCGGCGTCTTTCTCTGCAAAATAGTTGTTTACGATGGTGATGGCCTCCTCATTCGACGAAAATCTCTGTCCTCCGAGCGCAATTTTTAGCTTAGGGAATAAAAAAAAGTTGCTTGAGGCTACACCTGGTAGTAAGGAGGGTGGTCAAGCAGTTCAAACCGTAATTCGTGGATTTTCGCCATGGCAACCGCTGAGGTGTGAGACGGCGCATTGTCTTGGTGGAACAAGATTTATTTTTTCCGCAAATGTGGCCGTTTTTCCGAAATTTCTGCCTTCAACTTGTAATGATGCGTAGTATGCTCCTATAATGGTTGTCCCTTTTTGAAGGTAATCGATTATGACTGTCCCAGAAAACAGTCGCCATCACTTTCCCAGCCGAAGGAACAGCCTTTGCCTTTTTTGGAGTCGATTCCCCCTTGGCAGTCAATTACTATTTTGACTGTATTTTTGATTCTGGAGTATAATGGCGTATCCAAGTTTCATCTACAGTAATTATCCGGCGACAAAACTCTGATTTATTGCGCATAAACTGCCCCAACAGAGCGTTGGAAATGTTCATGGGAACATGTTTACGGTCCAAAGTGAGCAAATGCGGCACCCACCACGCGGACAGCTTTCGCATGCCTAAATCTTGATGCAATATGTGGCAAACACGTTCTTTGGAGATATTCATAGCCTCTCCTATCTCTCTAACCTTAATTCGACGGTTGTCTAGCACCATTTGGTGAACTTCAGCGAAGTTATCGTCAGTGATTGCAGTTTTTGGACGTCCCGAACGTTCATCGTCACCCATGCTGGTACGGCCACGTTTAAATTCAGCTGCCCAAAATTCACGGTGGTAAATGATGGTGCAGAGTCCCGATACACAACGTCTAACTCGTCTTTGATTTCCATAGGCGTATTGCCTTTCAAAAATAAATATTTAACAGCTCGATACTCGATTTTTTTCCATTTTCACAAAAACACTCACATCGACTCACTCAAACGATTGTCAAACAACAACTGCGCATTCAACTGCGCTGCGATTTAGTCGAGTACCTATCAACGCATGCGCAAACACACACTCCCACTTTTGTTGACGAGTGCTGCCATCTTCGTGTTGAGGTCGAAAACTTTTCAGCCCACCCTCGTATGCACATTAACTTTACTTCCATTACAATTTAAAAAATTAAAAAACAACCGGTTTCGCCCCGTCACGAGGCTTTGTTATTTAATTCACTTGTAAACACTTTGTAAGCTTCTAGGTGAAACGGGTTAGTTTTTTAATGTATTTTTTTAAAATTGTATAAACGCTTTTATTCTAATCTAGTATGTCTTCCTACAAAAAAAAAATTACAAATTTGAGATAAAAAAAAAGTCATTGTAATCCTAATTCAATGTTTATCGTAATAAAATGAGAAATTTAAGCATTACCCAAAGAAATTTACAATTAATATCTAATGATTTGTAAGAATTTTTTCTTTTTTGGATGCAAAAATGAAGCCATACACCTGAATATGATAAATAATTTATACAACAAATAAATAAAATAAAAATACGCGACTTTTCGCTGTCGAGAGACAGCCTCCTCAAACTTGAAGAGGCTGTCTCTCGACGGCGAAACGTCGTATATTTTTATTTTATTTATTTGTTGTATAAATTATTTATCATATTCAGGTGTAGGTCTTCATTTTTGCATCCAATATCACGCAGTATACGTAAAACCATATTTTTTTTCTTTTTTTTTAAAAAAAAAGTAGAGGGATAGGAAGGGACCACGACAAAGAATTGGGGGTTCAAAACTTCTGAATGAGGGGTCATATTTACTTAGATTAAGTTCATCAATAATGCGTTGAGAAAAATCCTACGATATTCTTTCTATAGTCCTAACATTCGTGTATTAGATGTAGTTTATTATTCTAAATTAAGCCTTCACTTAGATATTTTAGTAGTTGTAATTTTTATTATTATTATTAAAAAAAATGTAAATTTTATACAATTAATGTACACGTTGACTTGGTAACCTGAAAAAAAATAATGAGGACTTAATTTACACAAAATGAGAAATTTGAACGTAAAGGTGGTCCCCGAACGAACGATACTTTCTTGAGAAAGTCTTTAGGTTGGATTTGTACGTAACTCGTAACGCATGTAACGTATGTTACATAAAAAATAGCGCATGTATGGTAATAATAATATTAATAACAATACTATAATGGCTGAAATATGGTAATAATAATTCAGTGTAATACTATAATAATAATAATAATAATAATAATAATAATAACATGCAGAAAATGCCATGAGACGATCGACCGTCAGGCTGTCCTCTTCTCTCCCAAACATACTACCTTCACCGACAGAATCAGGTAGCGTCGATCGTTCATCAACAGCTAGCACGCAAACATTCACTTATTAAGAATACGTCCCGTACTAAAGTACACATCACAAAGCATACTAGAGTCACCCTCACATAAGCTGTACTGGGATTGCCCCATTCACACAGACAAAACTATACATCACAACAGACCTGACATCACACTTGTTGATAAGGTCAACAAACATATCTATCTCATTGATATTGCAGCGCCTGTCAGCAAGAACATGCAGAAACCTTACACAAGATCTGTAAATGCACCGACCTTGCACATGAGCTGCAGAAGCATTGGGGCAGGACCGAGTGCGTGTTGTACCCATCGTCCTGTCCGCCACTGATCTGATGCCTCACACATTGCACCTCTAGGACTTCACAAAAACACTTGTGCACTCCAGAAGACCATACTCAATGCAACACGCATCGTTAGGAAATCCGTGGGCACAACCACACATCCCTCTTCATTCTTACACACTTTTTTTTACACTTGGCAATATATGCTTTGGACTATGGCCCGCCATGTTGTCTTTGCTGGGGAAACCCAATGTTTGAAACTTTTATATAATAATAATAATACCCCTGTTCTGTATTAGTAAGTTACAAAAATTATTGTATTCAAACAAACAGAACATAAAAACAAACTCTTATAAAAAGGTAAGATAGAGATGGGAGGTTTATTTACTTGCGCAGAAGAAGCTAGCTCCCCAATTATTAATTTAACTGTTTTAATTATTAATTATCCTTATGTTGGAAGTCGTTCGTAAGTACGGAACACCGTACTTTCGGGTCATCCGTAAACCGCCTGTATTTTTTTTTCTTTGGCAGATACTGATATAATACTTTATAAATGAGATTTTTCTTCCGTATTTTCTTTCAGGGTTTGAAAATCACAGAAATATAAAAAATTTTGAAGGAAAGTCGACTGAAGAACTTGTTTTATATTTGATTAGAAACACTGAATTTTTTACTACTTTTTCACTTTCAGTAATAATAGTGAAAAAAAAATGTGAACATAACTTTTTATGAGTTGTTTTCAATTTAAAATTTGGGTATTACGTTAAAATATTTCTTCAACTTATTCTGTCAACGATCTGAGAACAATTGTAACTCGAGGCAGTAATAAAAAATATCTAGGACCGGTCATTGAGTTTGATTTCTTAAAAACTAATAGAAAAAAAAAAAAACCGAAACGATCTTAATTTTTGCAAGCTGGAGGGCTTGGGAGACATTTGTCATATTTTCAAGGCTCGGGTGTTGTTTATAGCATCTATTTTGGAAGCGAAGAGGCCCTAAAAAATGGCTGGGCCGTCTGCTTGTCTGCCGGGCTTCGTCTGTCGAATGTTCGAGAGACGCTGCGGGGATGATCTAATTTCGGCCTAAATGGGAGGTCATTGGTTGTCAAGAGTTCCCGCGTTTGGTGAAATTGTAATTATACAAGAATTTTGTAACGCCTAACGATGAAGGAAGACTGGGAATATACGAATTAAAAATAAGTTCTTTAAAATAATCTCTTGATTGAAATGAAAGAGACGTAAATATCGAAGTGCAAATTTAAATATTAAAAAAAAAAAATTAGATGTGACTATAAAAAATTAAAAATTAACTAAAAAAACAGTCCAATTAAGAGCAAAAAAATTTAGAAAAAAAAAATAGTTCACATTACCTACTAAAAAATATAGAAAAGAAACTATAATTTTTGGGGGGATTTTTTTAAAGATATATTCTTGCATTTTTGGTTTTAAAAAATTAAAAATAGGCCTACAAAGAAAGAAAAAATTAAATTCATAAGTAAAAAAATTAAGATAAAAATCACCATACAACCAAAAAAATGTTTGCTGTCCTACTAGTCAATTAAAACAAAAAATAAATTGAACATGAAAATTATTTCTTAATATATTTACGCATTTTTTATTTTCAATAAATTTAAATATGTAACTGAAAAAAAATTCAAATTCACAGTTTAAAAAAGTCACCATACAACCAAAAAAGAAAAGAAGTTGACAACTAAAAAAACTACCAAAGGCGAATTTAATAATGAAAATTTTTTTTTAGATACATTCATGCATATTTGATTTTAAAAAATTAAAAGTATAATGAAAAAAAAAATTCGAATTCAAAACTAAAAAAAAAGACAAAAATAACCGTACAACAAAAAAAAACCTCATGGTTCATATTACCCAACTTAAAAAATAAAATGGACTTCATGGCCACCCCGTTTCCCCAACCGGAAGTAGTGGTAATGAGATTTTCAATTGAACGAGTAGATGACGAAATGCCCTGTTAAGTGGTCGAAATTCTCTATATATTGCAGATTATACTTAATAAATCCGGTTAATTTTAATCGTACCAAAGCGCGCGCAAATAAGTGGATTACTAAACAATGTTGATATTCTTTCTTAGATATTATTGTTTCATCAAGAATCCACAAAGAAACAAAAATAAATAATCTGACCTTGTCCCTAAACTTAAATACAACTTGTCAAGAAGATGTTTCGAGTGATTCAGAAGGTATTACGAAGAAGATACACACACAGATTGAATGGTTTCGTGAACCTCACTTCCTAGAAAAAGGCTATTTATAAAAAAGATTCATTTTAGGAGAGCAGACTCTTTATTAAAATGCAACCTTAGAAAAATAGACTTTTTATATAATTAACGACAACTTTAAAATAAAATATAAATTAATATTTAGTTCTCTAATAAGTTTAACAAACTTTATTTCGTTTTTGTTTCGTAATGCATTCGTGGCGTTTCTGCACAACGAAAATAACCAAAGCCTCCCCAGATATTTCCCTGTTAGAATTCTCGTATTTGCGAGAATAATTTCGATTTTTTACGAGACTAACTCAATCAGGCGCTAAGATACGATTAGTTGATAAATCGTTTCCCGTCGCAACACTGAAATATTATTTTCTGGAAATGAGATCTTCTTCCTTCCGGTTTGCAAATCGTAAACATTGCCAAGAGCGGCCTTTCCTTTTGACTTCCCGCCTTAGTGAAAGTCACAATATATTCTACAAAACGATAAAGAATCCAAACAATTTTCTGATTTGAATTGCATATCTCTTTTTTTAATCAGTCTTGATTTAATGAAATAAAGATAATAAAATACTTTATATCAAAAACCAGAAATAATATCATTTTCAAAAAAAAAAAAAAAACAAGGCAAAAGACATTGTATCCATTGGCCCCTTATATGTTTCAATGTAAAAAAAAAAAACTCATTAAAAAGCATAAAATAGAATTAAGATTTTTTAAAAATATAAAAGAAAAAATATTAAAAAAAATATTTTTTTAAATAATTAAGATTTCTTTTTAAATATAAAATGTAATTAAGAAAAAGATATAAAATAAAAAAAATAAAAATAAGATAAAAACAAGATAAATTAATGCTCTTAGACAGTGTCAAAAGCAAAGCGGCCCCATAATATGCACAATAAATAAACAAAATGTGTTCAGAAGGGTCGATATTGGGGGAGGGGGGGACATCTATCGTCGTTTTCCTCTTTATCGGAAGTGAACACTTTTGACCCCCCAACATCCGATCAGGGAGTGGTCCTAGACATCTGATTTTTTGGACGTGGTCACCTACTTTTTGATGCTGAACACAATGGTGAAGGTTTCATTCTAATATCTCTAACCGTTTGGCCACTACAGAGTGTGATATCCAGCAAGCATAAAAGCAAGAACGGTCCCTATGTTTTACAGGCAAGCTGTAGCGTAGGGGCCGCTAAAAGTTGCTGTGATCAGGATTCGAACTTGGATGATTGCTGCCACAACGCAATATACTTCACGGTTAGAGATACGAACGCGAACAAATCTTTGTTTTTGTTTCTTACATTTCAACCACCTTAGCTCACTTTCCCTTCTATGATAAAAAAATCTAATGTATTGAATATATTTACAAAAGAAATTTTTACATATATTAATTAAAATACATAATGATTTAGAAATTTTTAGTAATAATACTTTTGCCAAATATAAAAAGCAAAATATAAATATTATCTAAGACAGTAGTTCTTCAAGCGTTTTTAATTTAATATATTCAGTACTGAATAGGCTTCTATTTACATACAGCGCCGTTACATTTTATTGTTATTGATACATGGTAATTGAAAACAATTTTTAACGTCCATAAATAAATTATTAACTAAAAATTCCATATTAACCAAAAATTATGCTTTCGCACAGTCTGCGTCATCATCAACGGGAATCCAGGCCAGCCGTTTCATCTTCAATAGGAATCCTCAATAGATCAGGATGATAGACCGTGCGAAAGGTTATGGATTCTACTTCTGCTCCCGGCAGTGGGATCAAACATCAAGACAACAGAAATAAGAAAATAAACTTGTGAACCCGATAAGGAGTTAATTATAAAATCAATAAGCAATTGAAAGTAAAATATTGAGAATTTGCACAAATAAGGGTACAGAGGGAAAAAAATGTGTTTATAAACAATGTAGATATAAATACAGATTTAAAAAAAAATGGCAGACAAAATTTCACAGTAAAAATGTAGAAATCATTAATTTTAAGTTTAAGAACTAAAATCTTTAAAAAAAATAATCAAGCACTTCTGAAGTGGAAGGAAATACTGGTTTTGTGTAACCTTCACACTTCAATGAAGATTTGAATTGCGAAACTGTCAATAAATTTTTTTTATTCTTTTTTTTTGTTTTTGGATTTTTGAAATCAAAACAAATAATTCATGTAAATGTCATTGGTTCGTCTTTACCTCAGGGTGTTTATTTGTGTCACAAACGCGATTTTATTCTTTGCGTTTTCCTCGCCGACAGGATGTTATGATATACGCTTTCGTTGCCTGTGTCATAAACAACGGGTTCTCTGAAGTTGGTGTCGTAAAAGAACTGTCATCATTGGCGCGCGCGCGCCACAGAGTGAATCAACGTCAGTGGATTGACTTCTAAAGAATGGAACCTATTTGATTACCATAATTACTTGCAAATTAGCCTTCCAAAAATAATTCATTCGAGATAAATTAAATAAGTAAACACGTACTTACGAAATAGGATAATAATTATTAGCGTATAGTTGTAAATAAGAATGTATTTCGGAAAATTATGAGAAAGTGTAAACAATCTGTTGTAATATTGACAAAAAAAAAAAAAAGTGAATGTAATTTTGTGCTAAAGCATAAATTTAAAGACGAACTATAATAATAAAAAAAAATTAAAATAATAATAAAAAAAGAAGTGCATTAGTATAAGGAAAAATAAAAAAAAAACAAGAGAACATTCAGAAAAAAAAGATTAAGAGAGATAAAACAAATAGATTTGAACCGACAATCTTTAGCATATGCTACAAGCTACAACTGAAATGAGATGGTTGCATTTCTAATATTTAAACAAACAGCGGAAATCCAATAAAAACAATGCCAAACATCTCGGGGGGGGGGGGGGGGGGTTGACCCCTGAAAATACCCTCTGAATACGATGGTGAAGTCCGTTTGATGAAGTCCGCTTGACCCGACCTTTCGTTCGGAAGTTTTTAGGGGAGTGGGGTACAATGACAACAGTGGCAAATATCTCGAACATAGTGGGGCGTTTGTCCCTGAAAATATCCCCTTCCTACAGTATTTCGGCCTCTGAATGCGATGGTAAAATCCGTTGGTCGTTCCAACCTTCCGTTCGGGAGTTGTTGGAGGTGGACAGACACGGACGGACTGACAGGACAAACGCAATAGCTACCGATTTTGATCGCTGTCACAATAGCTCCCAAATGGATCTTAGCTAAAAATGATCGTTACAGCAACTGGAATAGTGTTTTCTACTTGCTTGAGCATCTAACCTACATCAGCATTTCTTAATTGGTGTTCGCGAGCCCCAACTGTTTTACTGGAAAAATATGAGATCTATTTTTTTTTTTTATTATTATTATTGATTTTGTCCTTTGGTGGACGATGTAACTCTGATTAACATTTTTTTTTTCTTTTTTTTTTTGTTAAACGGTTGTCGCCATAAAAATATAAAGTCAGAAAGGCTTCGCCAGACAAAAATTATAGCCCCTGCCATGCAACCAAAAAAAAAATTCCAAGCTTCAAGAATATAGATTACTAATTAAAATGTAACAAAACTAACGTTATAACTCTATAACAACTACGAATGTTGCTACTAAAATTATGATTTCTACATAATAGATATTTTTATGGGAAAAAAATGTTTATTAAATGTTTATTAATTTTACATGTTTCTTAACATTTCTGTTACATTTTTAAAAGACAATTATAATTTGAAAAAAAAAAAAATGGAAAAATATTTTTCCCATTAAAATATCTATTATGTATAAATTATATGATGGGATTTTTTCAGTGTTTACGCTTGAAGTAAATTATGATCTTATCAATTACGAGTCCATTGTTGTTACTAAAATTACGAATTAGATGCACATGTCTATAAATAAAATTTCTACTCAAATCAGGGGCCATCCTAGGCACCCATGAGAACTTGTGCTTTTTCATATTTAATAACTATTGGCAAAGGGGATCGAGGGAATGATGCTCGTAGACAATAATAAAACATATGGTTCCATTAATAATTCCAGTAACTTTGTAAGGCAGAAGCAAAATACTGGAAATATATTCTACTATCTACCAAAGGAAATTCTGTATTTAAAAAAAAATTAATTTCTAAGCTTTTAATAAGAAATACGATACACAGGCTGTTAAATTTTACATAAATTATTTAACGTCTCTTTTATATTCAAAGATTAGCATAATTAAGAAAAACTACCTTGTAAGTTTGGTCTAGCATTTGTATCAGTTCATAACATAAAATGAAGAGAAACAAGGAAAAGTGTAAATTATTACAAAGCATAACATCAAATTTTTCATTCTATTCTTATAAAATACTGTAAAATAATCATACTTATGGCTTCTCGACCTTAAAAAAAATAATACATACAGTTTATAAAATACAGGAATTTAAAGAAAAATTAATATAATATTTTAAGGAAAATACATTTTAAATTCTTTAAAAAGGCTTCTTGTTTTTATTCTTATTGTAAAGACTACCAATATTTCAATAATTGTAGGTCTCATTGAATATTGTTTACAAAAAAATCAGTCAACCTCGCTCGAGAAATATTCAGTTTAGAATATTATGTATAATTTTAAGAATTATAATAATATAATTATAAATAATATATAACATCAGCGACGTTCTTAATTGGAATTTTATATAGAATTTTTAAAATTCTAGATAGAACGCCCGCCCGCCTTAATTCTCGGAAAAGAAACCCGGTACCTATTCTTCAGAGGGCTGGGTGTATCCAACTGTAGGATAATTCGTGAAAAACTTCCCGACCTCCACCGCCGTGGTCGGTGACTGATTGATCGCGGATCCTTCAGGCCGCTGTCAAGCGCCTTACCACCTTGCTACCGGGCCCAAATATCATACATAACAACAATAACATATTCTTAATTTTAGAATAAAAATTAAAAATTCTGTGTTCTACATCGTAATAACACTAAAACTATATTCTAGAATTTTGTACAGAATTTTAAAACTTCTAAATCATATGTAATACCAATAATATATTGATGTTATAAGGGATATGTTTTAGTCATTGTTATTTTCAGCTAAATTTTTTCCCCAGTCGCCCATCTCTTGGCAATATTCCAGAAACTTCTCTAAATCAAAAGCAGGCGATGACGGTCTCCTTATTTCGTTAGTGAAAACACACACACACAAACAATGAAGAAACCAGACACCTACATTTTCATTGCGACTGGAAAGAGGGAAAGAAAAAAAAACTCTCTGTCTGGGGTGAATTTCCTCCAGAGATCGCCTTGTGAATTAACACACACCCAAAACATGAGAAATTTTGTCTATTCTCGCATGGGCATTGATCCCGGACTGGAGGTCTACGATCACGTAAACAACATGTTAGAGAGGGTGGTAGTGTTTTTTTTTTTATCTATGGTTAACCCTAATTCTGCATCCACAGTGAAAAACTCCAAATCGTAATATTCGTGAAGAATTGAAATAAGATAGGGTTGACTGCAATTCAATTTTGTGAAGATTCTATTTTTGAAGCACAGGGAAAAAAGATACAAATAAAAAAAAAAAAGAAAACAACTTAAAGTACAACAACTCTAGTGCAAAAATATTAAATGTAAATTAAAACTACTCTTAGTCTATTAATGGTATCAAATTGATTTTTTTTAGTAAATTTGTTATGAATCACCATCACTGTTTTAAATTTATAAGTTATCTTTTGTTTTTTTTATATGAGATATTATTATTTTTTTTTTCTCATGTTAAATAATTTCCTTAATTTAAATTTTTTTTACTTTGTACGATAGGAAGATGAAATGCAAATATAAAATGTCTTTTCCTTCCTAAATCTTGAATCTTTTTAAGTAGCTTATCATGTATATTAACATATATAAAAGTCAAAGTTTGTATGTTTATTTTTATGTATATTCTCTATACAATTTTACACTCTTTGACTGAAACAAATTTTGTATAATTACTCTTTAGTATCCTGCGGAAAATATACATATGCAGCTGGTGGCGACAATGGGAACTATACAAATATTGTTGTGCGCCACATAGTAACCTGGTGGCAAAAACTAGAACTAATAATTTTTGTGGCAAATATTGAACGATACTTCTACGGGGTTTTCGTATTGCACAACAAGAATATAACATTAATTTGTACAGATCACGTGATTGTTTACCAACTGGGGATGGTTTGATGTGATGTAGAAAAGGGGAGAAAGGGATGGAAAGTCTTACCTTCTCTAATCTCGATATTAATATAGCATTACTTTGTGCCTACTGTGTGATTTTTATACAAACTGGGAAAGTTTCGAAGTGATCTCACGATTTCAATGTAATTCTGATAGCCTTACGAAGAACTGGTTTTTCAGCTAGTAAGCTATAAAAAAGCGGGACAATAATCAAACAAAGTTTTACATCCCGATTTTAATAGCAAATCATGTTATACCTCTCTAGACCATTAGATTATTTTGGAATGATGTGTGCTTGTGTGTGTGTGTGTATGTTATTGAGAAATTTGTGGGCATCGTAAATCAAAAAGTTATTAACATGAAAATTCATCATACTTAATATTTAATAAGTTAGTTTTATTACGTAGACTTAACGAGATTTCCGTATTTGTAGACGCGTTTATGGACCATATATAGGGTGTATCAAAACTCTGCTCAAATTTTAATGGGGGATAAGAAGCAACACGACAAGTTTTTCGTCGATATGTCCGCTGACGACAACCTTCGGTTCTAGAGGACGCTGTTTCCTCTAGAAAGTGTTATTGGCCTCTCTAGGCGATTGCAGCGCCGCTAAATAGCGCCCTCTAGCACCGAAAGTTGCTGTCAACGGATATACATTCATAGCTGCAATTGGCTAGAGAGGAGATAAGGAATGTCTAAGACAAACCTTAAATGAATAGAAACAACAACACTTAGTGTGAACAACATGTTTATTCAAAGAAGGTTTAAACTTTATACAGAGAGCTTTAATACACTTGTATACAAAGGCAGAAACACTGAGACGTAAATAACTTTAAAAAAAAATGCAATGATGAACATTTTAAATTTATATTTCAGAGTTTAATGTTATTGTCCAATCATGATTAGATTTTGGTTTATTAGCTTAATCGCAAAATGCTGTGCTCCTAACATACAAATGGAAAGGGCACTAATTTTAGGACAAATTCAATGTTTCAGACTTTTAATTATAATTATCTAATTAGTTTTTGTGTTTAAAAACTTATCTATAAGTTCTCAAATAAGAGTCAAAATACGATACCCTTAAAAGATCCAAAGAACAATGTCTGATCTAACTTATATAAAAATTTCAAAAATTGATTTTCATTACTTATTCCTCTTTAGATTTTGATATTTATTAAGGAGCATTATAGGATTATAAAACGCACTACTTTAAGTAACTTAAAATTGAATACATTGATCAACATCAAAATCGGGAGTTTAGTCTTATTATCCACCTATGATTAGATTTGGTATTTTGGGGGGCTTTTCTGTAGTTACTCCTAATTTTATCTTAATTTTATATAAATCAGCAAAATTGTTTCTAGAATGTCGTTATCAGAAAATTGGAGAAAAAAAGTTTGGAAATTCTGTTAATTTTAGATTTGAAACTGCTTTTTGTGCATATGAACTATGGAGTACAGTTTACTGCAGTCTGTTAAGTCATTTGAACAAATTACTCTGTATAATCTTTTCTTTAGAGACCAAGATATTATTGGAAGTTTTTTTTTAAATATCTTTTATTTATTTATGTATTTATTTATTTATTTATTTATTTATTTTGATGTTTGATTTTTCAGAGAAGCTTTACTTAATTTCTGACAATCAATTTTAGAAAACTCAATCTGAGCTTTTGATAAATGAATAACCGTATCTTACAAGAGCTAATCTACTCGAAACAGATGTCCTTGAATCTTATCACACTGAGAAAAAGTTAGAATCAGAATTTGCTGAATGTACTTTTTTCGTATGTAAAAAAAATTCATGTAATTAAGACAAAACATACTTTAAAATTAAAAGAGTAAAAAAAAAAAAAAAAAATGTTAAAATGTTAAAAATGAGTTTTTAAGGCCCTTAGCGAAACTGGTCCTTTTTGTAACGTTTTTAATAAATGTGTTTTTTTAAACTTTTACAAGCAAATCACCGCACACACGTTAAATGCTTACGCAATTTAAATTTTTTTAGAAAAGTTAAAAAGAAATAAAAAAGAAAAAAATTATATATTTACGAATATATTTTTGAATGTATATAAATATATTCTGATTACATGATTAAAATTAAATAGAGCGAAGTTTCCTAATATTGCGTTTTAACAGCAATATGTAAGGATTATTTAAAATTTATATAATTATATAATTACGCATAATTTCCATATTTATATATTAATATTACATAATTAGATCTCGGAATAATGAAACGATCATTTTGGCATTATCTTTCCGAGAAATCCGAGGTTTTTAAATTAGTGTTTACAAATTCCACATTTCTGTTGGGTTACGTTGCTTCAGAAATATAATTAAGGATCAGATTTCGAAGGAATCAAAGTAGAGAAGATGTAGAAAGACGTTTTCTTTAAGATATTGATGTTTTCGTCTTTAATCAATATCGGAGAATCTCGAAAAGACGATATCAAGTTTTTGAAAGTTACCTTACGAAGGATGCCAGTAAGTAATAATAAAAATAATAATAAAAAGTCCTTCGGGTTTTCGCAAGAATGTGTCAAAGCAATTGTTTATGATCTTAGGTGCTTTTACGGGAAGTTCCCAGGGTGTTAGGAAGGAGAGGTTAGTGGGTTTATATGCATTTGATGGAGCAATTATTAATATAACAGTTGGGTGTTACATTCAATAAGAATTTACTGTGTCAAGGATTTTTTGAGTCAGCTTCGTTTTTTATTGTCTTCCAAATTGTTGAAGTTCGTTAAAAATAAGAAGTGTCTGAAAGAACAGCAGGCCTAGTGTCGTTAAAATATTGATTTTTTTTTTCTTTTAAAGTCATGAAAATAGAAGGAACGAGAATTTTCGATTTACTTTTTTATTATAATATCTGCTGACGATAAAAAATATAAATTTTCCTTTTTCTGCAAAAGATAAATTAAAGAAAATAAATAAAAAAAAATATCCATTATTTGCTTAACTTGCCTAAATCAATATTAATTTTCAATCCACTATCGAAGTACGCGCAAATTACTGGTTTAACTAAACGGATTAATATCTTATTATTTCAGATATCGACAGAAATCCGGTGGTTTGGGTTCTAACGCTTAGGCTATGTGAATTTCTGACATCTTCGCACCTCTAAATTTTCTGCAAGGACCCGCATGAATTTTTATTTTTTTTTTTCACATAAAAAGCTAGTTCTTTTCTTGTTCGTAAATATGCCTACAAATTTCAAGAAGAACTAAACCAAAACTGAAGCTAAATAAATAAGATTTTAAAACAAATTCAATCATACATTTCAAAAGCTTTATAAACAATAATTTAAATTAAAAATAAAGTAAAAATTTAAAGAAAAGTAACTTAAAATAATTCAGGCTAGTTTCATTGTGCGGAGGGCATCATCATCATCAGCTTAAGGTAAAGTGAGGGAAAGCAGGAATATATAATGATATTACATTGAGAAAGCAACAACTATTGGTTTCTGAGATGTATAGTTTTTCAGTTATTGTGATCCGTCTCTAATCACAATAACTGAAAAACTATACATCCCAGAAACCTGAAATTTTAAAAGATGTTGTAGATTGTTACAAAAAAAGATGTCAACGGTGATATGTATCCCAAAAGTAAGGAATTTATAAGCAAAGAAAGTGACAAAATTCCTCTAGGTTTTGTCATTAAAACTCATAATTGAATTTGATCTCTATCTCTGTATTCATTGGACAGATATGTTGTAGAATCAATAAAAATTTTCCTTATAAAATCATACATCTACACCTAAAATTTCAGCTTTCTTAGATATATAGTTTTTGAATTACAGCAGCTTTTTCATTTCCAGAACAACGTGGTTCGAGGGGGTTTTGTTTTTGCACCGTAACTTTTTATCTATTGGTCCGAGATGTACAAAAAACAGTAGGAATCTTCCTTGTAACAGCCTACATCTACCTCCAAAATTTCAGCTTTCTGGGATACTAACTTTTTGAGTTACCACGGTCAGACAGATATTATAATGCCTCTTAATATTCGTATACAGTGTGATATTAAATATTATGTTTTTTTTAACAAACTCTTTTATACTGATCTTCTTTTCTCATAAATGACTTATAACATAAGGGACGTTACAAGCATTAGATCAAATGTTTAATATCCTGTCGTAGATGCCTTGCGGGCATAAAAATATGGGATCATAATGATGAAAGATGACAATGATTATATAAATAGAATTGCTTTCATGTGACTAAACTCTGTACAGTATCTTTAAAGATGTTTGCCTTTTTTTTTTTTGGGTCGAAGCACAAACAATGCAGATAAAGGTTCCAAATATTCAATCAATCAATATTTACAACTACAAATAACCAGAAATTCTACCCAAATGCTGACCGTAACTTCAAAGCTTTTAATTGACCCAAAGTAAGTTTAATATTATTGAATTGGTTATAGAAAATAGTTAAAAACCTGCTCAATAGAATTGTAGTCTACTTTTTTCCCATACTTAGAGATTAGATTGACCATCTTCATCCATTTTTCATCGTCTTTTCTGCATCCCTACATCTTTTTTTCATGATGGGAGCATCTATCATGTTTTGATAGACTCCAGATTCTATTCCAATAACAATTCGAAGGGGAAGTGTATTTCCGCTTATATTTCGGAAAAGATTGCCACATAAGACTGATTGCCCAATTCGGACGGAAAACTTTATTAAAGTGTTAAGAAATATATTTCGAGTTCGTTCTTTATTTTCTAATTTTTCCTTAGAAAATATTGTTAGTTCCGTAATAGAATGCTTCTGATTTTCCTTACTGATTAAACCTCAACGTCATATAAAAATGGGACATGGCTTATTGAAAAATACAGGTCTAAGAACGGAAAAGAAACATCTCACGAATTTACTACTACAATATTCGAACATGACAGCCACTTGTACAAGAGGACAAGGACTTTAAGGTGGTCTATTCTATTACAAGCATCGTTGCGTTTTAACACTGCATTTATAACGGTTTTCCTTTCCGCACCCAAGCCTATATTTTCAGTTGTTCTTAAAAATGGGTATATAGATATAAATGTTTTATTATAATGAGATGCAGATGTAAGGATTTACTGAATAACTAATTTTAAATACTACAAAACTTACCTAAATGCCATTTTACCATCTGAAAGTGACTTGGTCAAGGCGTAAGATTGCTTCTTAGGAATATAGTATGTTCGGTTTGGGACAGTCGATGTACGTAGTTTATTAATCCGTTTAAGTAGTCGATGGTTTGAAAGGTTTGTCTGTAAGTAAGACGTAATAATACTGGATACATTTGGCAGCTAAGAAAACAAACTGCAAAGGAATTACGCAAAGTATCTTCGCCCCACATGTAAATAGAATTATGAAAGTTTTTGTTGAAAATAAAGAATTTTACCGCCCTCAACAAATAATGTTTGGATCAAACAAATCAGTCTGCAAACGTCACATCCTCTGCGGGCGTTTCAGCACCTGTTTGTTCGTTTGTTTTTTAAATATTATTTACAAAAAAGGTTCTATACACATATGTGTCTAAGAGAAAACGTCGATTCTAAGAGCTCATGAAATCGGTTATTTTATCAAACGAGAAGTTTATATGAAAGTGTGTCCTACTACGAAAGAACAGCAATTGGAAAGTACAGGGTGGGCCATAAGTCACGACCGGAGATTTTGTATGGTGCGCTCCAATAATGAAATACAAAATTCAATTTAAAAACTTTACGAAACTTGAGAAGATACATTAAGTAACGACAATATGACAATAATAATATTCATTATTATTAGCACAGCGAAAGAAGAATCACCATATTTGGAAAAAAAAAACGGATCACTTAGTTGGTCCTGGAACACAGCAATATGGCGGCGTCATAACAACAGGTTACTGTAAGACCTTCACATCCAAGCTAGAGATATAATTTGGAACGTTTTCCAAGAGTCAGGTGATGGAATATGTATTTCTGAATTATTAGGGAGGTCAGCTATTGCTGCATATATGTAATCCCATTTGACGGTGAAGAGAATTGTCAACCAGAGAAAAACGACAGGAGCCGCCATTTGTTTTCCTCGCCTGGACATTTTCTTTTCCTTGTCTGAAGCCACTTTTGAACATGGATTATATTTAAAAAAAATTTGAATAATATAAAAATAATAATATCAGTACATAGGTACGTTAAGATGCAAAGAACAAAAATAAAATCGAAAATCTTGTTCTCTTCTGCTTTGCTTTGTAGAATTATAGAAAGTAGTTACGATGCTTTGCAATAGAGGTCGCTGAGCAAACATGGAATTAGTAATCCATAACCCACGATTTTCATCTTTTTTTTTGTCTCTGGTATAATGTAATGACACCACTATTGCATTGCATTCGCCAGTTCATAATGGTGTCATTGCAGCTTCCAGTCGCCTAACTTCTCGATTGTTAACCGTAATTTTCAGTTGCATTCATCATTTGCGGCGTGAGGCATATGAACCTTATTGGCTGCTTTTCCCACTTTAGAGGTTCGTCGTAAGCTTATGATGACACATGATGACACATGACACATGAAAGTGCTATGTATCTCAGCACTATCATAATGTTGATTTGTGGACCTCATTACTCTGAAGAAATTTAACAATATTCCCCTCATGCTATGATGTGGGCTGGAATTACCAGTGAAATTATCATTAAGCATTTTTTTTTCTATTTTTCATTTAGTCTGTGATTGATGCTTCCGGAACTTAACAGAGTTGGTCCTCCATATAGCGTGGTCCTTCAATAGGGCAGGGTTCAGGGCATTACTGTACTCCTGTTCTAGAATGGCTGATCGTGTAGTTTCTAATATGGATCGGATGAAGTATATCTCTCAGTTGGCCTTCGCTAAGTCCTGATCTCTCAACGTGCGACAACTGGTTGGTTCCTATGTCAAGGAAAAGCTAGGTGGTTTTCGGATGAACTCTGTTGTACACGGAGAGATCCACCCCGTCTTTATGACATCATTCCCGAAATGCTAGGCATCGAGAATATCAAATGGCGGCGAATCCAACTGAACGAAGAAGTTAGACAACTGAGAGCTGCAATGGACATTGTTATTGTCATATTATAGTTACTCAATGTATCTTCACAATTTCATAAAGTTTTGGATTTGATTTTCGCATTTCATCATTTTGTAACAGATCATATAAAATATCCGATCGTCACTTATTGTCCATCTGTAGAATATTGTCCTTTTCTCTCCATAGTCTGAAGCACGTGAATCGGTGTGGATTGAAGTGCAACGATGCCGACGGTGGAATTTTTGAAAACGTTTATAAACTACAAAAAATTTACTATTTGAACAATAAAAATTAGAAATATCTCTGTCCCGCATTCATCGCGGTAAGTGTATTTACAAAGGTGAACCGTATGATGTTTGTGAATAGTGATTGATAATATCATCCGCAGCCTTAAGGTATCCAAAAGCCATAAACGTTTTAGCTGAAAAGCTCAAAATTTACGGCAGTTATCCACGACACAACTTTGAGGTCAAGCCCGACTTCTAAGTCCTACCCTCTAAAAACCCGTGAAGAGATATCGACTTATTTATTACTTGTTTATTGTTAAACCAATGCCCTACAAGCTCTAAAACGTTCGTGACAAAAGCTCTAATGAGGATAAGGCTTTGAAGATAGGAAAAAAAAAAGTCAAAAAGTGGAAATTTCTATCTGTAGCCATTTTGGAACGGGTGATCGAATTTGGTTGAAATTCAATACCAGCCGAGTCCTTAAGGGTATCTGGCACGCACCTAAGTTTTAACTCAAAAGCTCGGCAGTTATCCACAACTTTGCGATCCTGTCCCACTTCTAAGGCCAGCCCCTAAAAACCCATGGGCACATTTCGACTTTTTTGTTATTTATTTGTTAAACCAATGCCGTAAAAGCTCTAAAAAGTTTGTGGCAAAAGCTCTAAAAACAACATGAGTATAAGGTTTTGAAGATAGGGAAAATTGTCAAAAGATGGAAATGTACACAGTATACATATCGTGGAAAGAAGAATTTCAATGGCGTGCATATTCGTGATCTAGGACCCCTGATCGGCGTTTATCACAAGGTCCCGGTCTCATCCCTTCAGGTAAGAAAGAATAGTGTATTTTTCCTTTGGAAAATACACTAATCAAAATTTTGTAACAATACATTCAAATGGCTCTATTGCGGATACCATTCGGAAAAGGATACTCATCTATATTTTAAATGTTTTGCGTTAGAATGGCCAATATTATAAACTCCAACAATGTTGGCTTTTCCTCCTGGGACATTCTGAGCAAAAGCCTTCATCCGTTGACGTCCGTCTGTGCTGAAAAAGCTATTTCTCTAAACGCTAAAAACTTTATATAAAATTTATTAAATTGCGAATAAAGCTAAAGTCCCGCTTTAGACCTTGAGGTAGCAGAAGGTAAGGCTCCCGGCGCTTCGTAACCAAGAGGACTAAGTTAACAATTAACAAATTAATGATGATTTCAACAATCAAGTGAAATCAGTAGCGTTTGTTTTGTGTTTTTACTTGCTTTCACCAAAGCAAGCTTGGTATACACTGGTGTGCAAAACATGGCGAGGCAGGTTGCTATACTCAATGTTCTCAAGTCACGCAAACCTCACATCGTACTCCATTTTACGTAGGATGTTAGTTCTGTTTCCGGATACAGTCTTGGAACATTATTTTGTGTTTTGGGTATCGCTGCTAAATACGGCGTTGTGTTACTTTTTTCTATCCGTAAGTTTTGCACATCTATAAGGAAATGGCTTTAACTCTTAATCACGTCTGGAAGTCCACATGACTTAAGTTATTCAAACTATAAACAAAACAAGTCAATTAATAAGTAAAATTGATAATTAAAAAAGAAAGTTTTAGATTAGAACTTCCAATAATAACACATGAACACATCCAAGATAAAAGGAATTACAGTAATACAAAAAACGTTAGATTATTTTAACATTCACTTATGAACAGTTTATAACCAGTTTATTTTGTCAACAAGAATGTCTCTGCTATATCTGGAGTGATTAATCCATTTGTAATTGTCAGCCTCTTCTCTGTTCTTTTGTGACCAGAGCTACAGATTATTCCAGATTAAATTAACGATTAAAAATACGGTATTTTGTTTTCCTTTTCACTTTTTTAAAAATTTGAGATTATAACTTATACAGTTCAGAATCATTGATTCATTTTTATTTTTATTTTATTTTTTGTCTTAAGAAGTTTTCGTTGGCCCCTATGACGCATCTGCTCTGAGCAGGCTTTTTCCCTAAGTGAGGATGGACTAGCCCGCCACTTCTGCAGAAATGTCCGTCTATTCATATGAACAGTAGATGGTCGAGATATTGATATTCATCCAATGTTATTTCAGCGGGATTGAAATCGGCACTGTTGGTGGCTAGTTTAACTTTTGTAAATTGAGGTACGTGAACTTTGCAACTCCGAGTGCTATGAATCTTTAATCGCATATCAAAGACTTGCTACGAAGTCCACCAAAACTGGAAGCTGGTGAAATCACAGGATACTTTGAAAACAAGGGTCAGGATCAGTGCACTAGCGCTTACTAGTGCATTTAGTGTAGATGCTGTTAGTTCCTATAAATTCCGAATGAAAAAACAGTGGACCAAAACGGTGGGCCTATTCAAAAACTTACATCACAAATCGTACTCAGAATCGTGGGATGTGAAACGAGTAATTAAGAATATTTGAATGTCACATTTTTATTGTAGAAATGTCGTGGCTAGAATCTGTGGACGCACCAAACAAAGACTTCATCTTAAAGTTAAGAAAAAGAAGGGCAAAAGCCTCATAAAGTATCACCCCTTCCTTTCATTAGATTCGGAGGGAGAGAGGGGGGTTGGGTTTAGCGCGGGTGGAAACATCGTAAATGTATTCATTTCCTGCGCACAACTCAATCACAAGTAACACTTTGTTAATCCCTAAATTTTTTGTCATTAAAGTCCGGAAACATTTCGAAGAAGTAGTGGGTGTTTGGGGAATCGTTTACCCTTCCTAGACAGAAAGAAGCCATAAAAACTAATTGTTAAATATGGGGGAAGCCAACGAGACTCGAATGTCTGAATTGCTTGACCCTTTTGGTATATATCAGAATTACCAATGATTATATAACATAAAAGTAATATTGACAGTAAATTTAGTACGATCAAAAACTGTAATTAAGCCTAATAGGGGTTATTACTGAAATAACATTAAATAATCAACTGTAAACCACAAAGAAATCATCTAAAAAAACCGACATCTAGTTTTTTGTTAATTAATCGCCCTTTATGTTATCTTAAGATCAAAGCGTAACTAATATCAACAATTCTTCTTTTTTTTAATCAAGTAATAGACTTGGGGTTATGTCCTTTCACTAGTCCCTCTGTGGGGGCATCGTTCCCTGTGGACTCTACATTGCTGTAGGTCGGAGATTGTTTGCTTTTAATAATGAAGATGGCGATTGTCTAGTTTCGATTTTCACCGCTGCAGCGCCACTGTCGATCTTAATGGTTTTTGAAGGAGATAACACATTTACAGTTATCTTTTCTTTTTTAACCTCTTCTAGAACGTAAATAAATAAATAAATAAGACTAATCAACGTCGAACAAATCAACATTGCGGACGATTCCCCACAAACTCAATTAACTTAAAAAAATTACACAACGAAAAATGATTGTTTCAAGTCTGAAGACAAATTCACAAGTTTTTAAGGTTATTAGAGAAACACACATGTACTGATTCTTTGAGCTTAATTTTCGTTATGTCCAAATCTCGCTATCCTAATTTTCGCTATTGTTTTGATCACTGAAAATATCGTCTTTTGATGGCGTTTCTGTCATTTGATTTCGTTGCTCCCAAATCAAACGTTCATAGAAGTGTGAAGAAACATTTCTTATTATTGGTGCTCCTTTTAAATCCTTTAAAAGCCAAGAATCAATCAGCAACGAGATCTAAAACTTTCAGTTTTCGTTAGGGGTTAATGACGCCTTACGTACGGCAATTTCCGTAGAATATTAAACGCATTTTAGTACTTTGTCAATGTTTGGAAATTGTATTTTAGAATCTCTTATTATCTAAGCGGAAGCAGAACCCATGTAAGTACAAGTTGTTGACTTTTGGATAACATGTAATACTCACAAAGTAGGCTACTTTGAGAACCAGTTATCATTTCAACAACAAATGAAATATCTCTTTAAAAATACACACCGGAACATTTTGATGCGTAGAATAAATTTATTTCAGTAAAAATATTTTGGAAAGATACTCTCCTAACTCTGACACTTAATTCGTTATCAAAGATTCAGTCGAAGCGCAGACCAAAATAGTACTGGCTGCTTCGTTACCGCTAAAGTTCCTTTATTTACTGGTACGTCACAGCTTCGCCAGTCGTGATTGGTGCTCACTAATGACCTTTCACTGAAATTTGCTTAATTTTAGAACAAGTTCTAAAGCTAACGATGAAAATGATGCAGAAATAAAATCAGACGATCAAATAGCTTTAAGATTGTGTCAATGATCAAAACAATGATGAAAACTATACTCGTGTGGTTTGGAGATTAGGAAAAGAAGCAATAAATAATTAACTAACGTTATTCTATTTCATTCTTATGTCTGTTAATAGATACATTTTCAGGACTTCAGGTTTTTTTGGTTTTCTGCCTCGACATAGATTCTCTATAATAAAATCCAAAGCACAAACTGGGGGAAGCTTCTGATGCGAATAATGGAGTCAATTTGGGAGCTATCACTTCACGGCTTAGATGATTTCAATTTAAACGTGACTTTTCATTCAATTCGATCATCGATCGCTTCGGAAAAACTGGGAATTTCGAGAAAAAACGCATTCACACACAGCCTTGTCAATCAAAATTCAATCTTCTCTCTTTTATTACTGTTAAGCTCAGAAAGTAACTTCCTTGCGATATAAACAGTCGTCCGTTAGGTGGAATACGTATTAAGCAGTATTGGTTGGGTGATAACGGATTCTAAATAATAATAATAAAATAGAATAGTAATTTTAAATTAGTTTTAACTTTTCATTGAAATTAAATGTACGATTTTACGAAATGTGAAAATTGAAAAATAATTCTTCGCAAACTTAAGTCAATTAAATTTAATGTTCGTGACCTTAACATGAGTTTTAATTTATTAACTTTGTTTTATTTATCTCTTCATTTTAACTGATCAACAAAATAATGTTTATATTTAAAGATACAACTATTACTTATAATAGTAATTATTATTTTTTTAAATTAGTAGTTTTCCATTAACCCTCCCCCCTCAAATAAAAAGGTTAAAAAGCACAAAGATGTTTTCAAATTTACAATTTTTTTTCGCAGAATTTGAATTTGATTAGACCTTTTAGCTTATTTATTACTGGATGATCTCTGCGATTGTCTTGCCTTTCTTTTCTTTAAAAAGAAATGTAAGTAAAAATTAGTGTTTGGGAATCATAGTTCAAATACAGGATGTCTACAAATGATTGAGGGTTTCATGATTGTACTGTGCGTGTATTATTTGACATATCATTAAAAAAATTGTGCTTAGACATAGAAAAATTCTCCAAATTTTTGTTCCATTTTAAAGATGCTCTTTATGTGCAGTGTTAATGACTCTGCACACATCAACTGTGTAATCAAGTTCCTCCCACACTCGGTGTAGCATGTCTCTGTCAATTCCAGCAAAAGCTTACAGATGCAAGTCCGCAGCTCTGGCAGATCAGCAGTTAATGGTGGCACAAACATACCGCCATTAAAAAAAGTCACAAGGGTTAAGTCAGGGGAGCGTGGAGGCCAGAGACAGACAGAATGGACTTCATCTTCCAACAAGATGGTGCTCCGCCACATTTCCATGATCACGTTGATGACTTCTTGAACTCCACACCGTGCAACCGATGGATTGATCGTACCGGGAATGATGATCATGCACTGCTGCCATGGCCTTTTTAATCATGAAATTTCTCCAATCATCCAAGACACCTGTATTCCAAGGAGACATCACCAACAATTCATTGCAAATAGTTCTAAAGAGCTGAGCACTTCTATTAGTACTTCTACTCGCCGATAGCCTCTTTTAATAATAAGATATAAATAGCACAGAACACATACTGTAGATATATTTTTCAAGATATGCTCTACTCATGGCTTACAACACTATATCACAGAAATCACTAGAGAATCCACGACTAAAACCCAGCATTCTGAAACCTGTATAGATCACTGCTTTGGAAAAATAAAAGATTCCATCGTAACAGGTTATGTAATTGATAACAATATCTCAGATCATAATATGATACTTATCAAATTATCAAATATCAAAATTAACTTTCCCACCAACAACGAAAGAAAAATTAATTAGAAATTAATTAGGCCTCTATCTGACGTTGCCTACTTCAATTCACAAATAAGTAAGTTGTTGGAAAAACAACATACCTCACACTATCATGATGTAAACAAAACTCTCAAACATTTTTATAAAATTCGCTACAAATCCTGCATGAACACAATACAAAATATCAATACAAATGATAGTGATTTCGCTAATGCTAAGAAAAATCAGAACCAAAAATTTAAACAAATATGGATGACAGATGAGATTTATAAACTCATTAAAAAAAAAGATCAGCTATATAAAAAACATAAAAACAATAAAACGAACATTGCATACGCCCTTGAATACAAAAAGGTCAGGAATTTGACAATGAACTTAATAAAAAAAACCAAAGAAAAATATTACTCTGATCAGCTTGAAAAAAACTACAACAATAACAAAGAATACTGGAAAATAATAAACGATACAATAAATACAAGCAAAAAAGAAAACACAGACAATAATTTATCTTATATTATAAATAAGCAAGGCACAGACAAAACACTAGAAGATTTTGGAGTACATTTTGGCAATATTGGCAACATAAAAGAATGCAAATGTAACAGCAATTTTCTAAATTATAACCTCAACACACCTTCAGGCTCTATAGTATTAAATGAAATGTCTCCATATGATGTGAATAGAATTTTGATCAATATGAAATCAAGTAAATCAGTAGGACTGGACAAAATACCTATAAAGAAAATCAAAGAACACATCGAGTCGTATACAGAAATCATTTGCGAAATCTCAAAACAAATCATAAAAACATGTAAGTTCCCAGAAAAATGGAAATGGGCAAAAATCATCCCCATTTACAAAAGTGGGAAAAAAACTTCGATAATCAACTACCGTCCTATATCAGTCTTACCTAACATCTCCAAAATCTTCGAATCACACATAACAAACACCATATACAATTTCATAGAAAAAAATAAAACCATAAACACTAACCAGTACGCCTATCAAAAAAATTCCAGTACCACAAACTTATTAGACGACTTCAACGAGTACATAAACACTAATTTAAACAAAAGCAAAATATTATCCATTGTATTTATAGACTTTAAAAAAGCCTTTGACTGCTTAAATCATGCCATACTGATAAAAGAATTAGAAAAACATGGCATTCGAGGTAGCGCACAAAAATTGATAAGTAACTATTTAAAAAATAGAAAATTCAAGGTATCCATTAAGAACAACCTAAGTAAGTTCTACAAATTAAAAACAGGAATCCCTCAAGGATCTAATCTTGGTCCGTTATTATTCTTAATTTATACGAATACAATATTCACGACACTCAAACACTCCAAAGCGTTTGCCTACGCAGACGACTTCATAATAATAAATGCTTCCGATGAAATGGAGACTATTCATCAAAGAACGCAGTACGACTTGGATCAAATTGTCAAGTGGACCCATGACTACAAAATGGAAATAAACCAAGCAAAAACAAAATTCATGGTAATCAAAACTAAAAACAAAAACATAAGCACCATACCAAGCTTAAAAATACACACATTTGAGTGTCTACACAAAGACAATGAACAAACCGTTAATTGTAGCTGTGAAGTATTGGAAAACATAAACAATTACAAATATCTTGGTATTCACATTGACAATAAATTTACATGGCATATTCACATAATCTCAATACTCAAAAAACTCAACACTTACACTTACATTTTCAACAAAATCAAAAATTCTTTTCCTTTAAAAGCAAAAATCTTAATTTATAAAGCTTTTGTTGACTCAACAATAAACTACGGCATAATTAACTGGATACATGCTAACAAGAACGAAATAGACTTAATAGACAAATCAATAGATAATATATTAAATCTAATCTTCCCTAATTTCAAGCAAATGTCACGCTCTGAAAAACTTGATATCCTAAAAAAGTACAAAATATTATATCCACGACAAAAAATAATATACACAATTACACTAAAGAACTATTTTACTCTTCTAAATAACACCGAATGCACAACGCACTATCCAACCAGAAACAACTTCTATAATAAACCAAAATTTGAACAACCCCGAAATAACTACGGATTAAGATTAAAAAGTAAAACAATAATAAACATATTTAATCAATTTGACAAAAATCTAACCAACCTAACAAATTTTAAAGACTTAAAAAGAAAACTCTTTAATTACATCACAGAAAACAAGATAAAATGGCTCAAATAAGTACATATCTTTAAAATCCAAACTCCAGAAAATATCTCGCTTTTGTACAGAACTTCTCTAGAACTTCCTTAAAAGCACCTACCTAACCAACTATAGCATTGGTTATAAAAAAACAAAAACAAACAAACAAAAAACAAACAGGAAGTTGTAGCGAGTAGTAATACTTAAATACTTATCCTCGTATTCTTGAACTTTTATGATATTAATGTATATCCGTACCATACGTAACTATTTTAAATTTACATTTAAATACATATCCTCTTATTCTTAACTTTTATAATATTAATGTATATCTGTAATATATGTAAATATTTCAATTACATTTAAATATATATCCTCTTATTCTTAAACTTTCATAATTTTAATGTATATCTGTAATATATATAAGTCTGAACATGCACATATGTGTATTTACGCTCCTGTGTGTGTATATTATACATATACACAGAGACATATACACATGTCTGCATCTTCATATTAGAGTGAATGTTCCTAAATATTTTGCATTTTATTGATTGTACTTTGTAGATATGTAGATTATATGTACATTGCATCATATTATCAACCATAAATTAATCAGATTGTAACTATTAAACTCCAGAACCTACTGACAGGGAAATTTCCCTAGTAGGACTGTAAAAACTCAAATTATATAAATAAATAAAAAAAAAAAAAAAAAAAAAGAACATCCATAAAGACATAATCACATTCAATTAAGTTCGGAAAGAATTCTTGCTCTCTACATTGATATAAAGAGGCTGTTTGAAAGTTGGACTTTCAAGAGATTAAAAAAAAAAAAGAAGAAACGCGTAGTTGGCGTGACAACTTTTAAAAAATCAAATCGAAGATTAAGATTAGTTTTTCCAAAAAAAAAAAATTGTTCGCCTAACCTTACAGTAAGCTTATTGTTTTTCTATTTAATTAATTTTTATTTACCAGAATTTTATGGAAACTCTTTTAGTAGTTTCTGATCCCATTTGATACTAAATCAATATGGAGATCAAATTCAATACATATGTCTAAGTTTGAACAATTTCAACATTCTACTGTAATTCGTCTTTCAGTTATCGTATTTCTTGCCGTTTCAAATGATGTATATTTTGGTGTGCAGTTTTTACTTAAAGATTCACTTTTTACCAAATCACTTCGTATCTTTCATTTTTACAATAATAAAATTTCAGCTTTCTAGATTATGTAGTTTCTTAGTAACTTGTTCAAAGGCAGACGGACATACAGGCTCAAAATTGGATTCTAAAGCTTTTTTGTTCAAAATCCTTTTATCTCCATAAAATTATAACAAATTTTAGCACAATTCCTAAGAAACCCAGGATTCTTAATTTATAACCATCAACAGTATATTATGAAGGAATAAATCAATATTTGAATCTTAGGCAAAGAAAGAGAATCTCAAAGAATCTAAGAATGAGCTCTAAATTTAGAATTTTTTTTTTAATGTCAAAAAAAAAAAAAAAAGAAAAGATGTCTAAAAAAAAAATGAACGATAAATACCAGATTTTTTCACCTAATTTATCTCGTGTTGTTCTAGAAAAGAAAAATACTTTCGTAAACAGGCCTCAGATTTCACAATTCACCTATTTTCGAATTGCGAAAAAAAACGTCTCAGATTAATGAGATCTATTTAATCCACGTGGACTTATTGGCATCGAATTAAATTAAGCAATTGAAAGCTCACTACGGCAACGCGCAGGCGCCTTCAATGCTATTTCCCACTTGTCGTTCAAAGGCCCTGGCATCCAATTACTACAACATTAAAAGGATGTCGAAAACCCTTGGTTTCTTATCATTTTAGCCAAGGGAGGGTGAGGATATTTAAATTAGTAAGTCAGTGGTTGTATTCGTGAGTAAGCCACGTATCTCTAACAGTATTCCTAACAATTTTTGAACTAGCGAACAGATGCTCTTGAAACTCACCGCTAAGAACGAGAGAAGATTTATCTTTTGCATTTGGACGTTTCCCCGCGTGGTTCGCTGTGGAGAAATTTGAAGATGATAAAATTCCCATAACGAAGTTTTAGAAGAGGAACAATTAACTGATTGTAAATGATGAATTTCTATAAACACATCAAAATTCATTTTATATTCCACCTTCAATTTGCGCGTGCTTTGATTTGATTAAAATAAATTGGATTCAGGAGAATGGATTTAATCCATTCCGGCAAATGAAAATGGATTGTTTTAATTAAAAATAAGTAAGGATTGTTTTTAATTAAAATAAATTTGTTTGTTTGTTAAAATAAACGAATGTGGGCCCGGTAGCCCAGTGGTAATGTGATTGGCTGCGGGTTGGAGGAGTCTGGTTCGATCGCTGGTCTCCGCGGAGGCGGCGATCTTTTCACTCTCCATTCAAACGGGTTCTAGGGTTTTACCCAGCTCTCAGTAGAATGAGTACCGGTTTCTTTCCAGGAGTACAGTCGGACTGACCCCCCTACCTCATCTCAGCTCCATTGGTTAAAGAAACGTTGGAGCCTTACCTTCAGCGCCCTGTGGTCTGTGAGCTTTAGGACAAACCTAGTATCGTGTTGGCCAAAAAGTTCGTTCGGCTTTTAAAAAAAAATAAAAGACATATTTTTCATTTCACCAATACTTTAATTGAACAACATCTTCAACGGTTTGTTTCACTACCTTCTGCCATCTTCGTAATTCCATCTTCCTACATCTTTTTATCTTTTTGAGCTAAAAAATGTCCCAGGTGCCTTGTTCCAAGGGAATTGAATTTTTTTTCCATTAAGAGAATTTTGTTAAAACCGAAATCAATGGAAATCCGAAGGTGCAATGTCTGGTGAATAGGGCGGATGAATCAGAACTTCACAGCCAAGCTGTAACAGTTTTTGTCTGGTCATTAAAGAAACATACTGTCTTGAGTGTTTATTCCATCTTCAATATTAAATTGGTGATACAAAATTCTCTAATTTTGATCAGTTTTTGTTTTAAATGCACGCTGATATGACAGTTGTCACAATACAATCTAACAAATTGGTGTCGAACGACGTTAAAGGCACCTAAGTACTACCAGAGTCAACTTAGATAAAAAACCCGAACGAACTTTTTGGCCAAATCAATATATAAATAAATAAATAACATTTTCAGGAACAAAATTTGATTTGAAATTCTTTCTAGAACTTAATGTAAGTTTCATCATTTTTGTAAGAGATAAAAAAGTTTACATTAAGGTTGACAAAGCGGAACTAGGAGGCAAGTCCTTCCAGCTACTTTTTTTTGTAATAGTTAATAGTAATGTTTAAAAATGCAAAAATGTAAGATATCATCAGCTCAGGTCTTGACTGTAGATGAGTCTCTGTACATAGACAGTACTGCTGAGGTTGGCATTACGTTTATATCTCTCGTTGTTCAGGCATGATTCGAAATGTTATTTAGGGTTCCTAATTAAGCTCTTCCCATATTAACAGCGGCTCTTTTAATTGGATGGATGCTATGATCACTTCCTGGTTCGTGAGTGATGATCCTCCCTTGTTCAGTTGCCAAAGATTAAGTGAGAAAAATCCATTAACGTTGAGAATGTGAAGTAAACCGTCCTAATCCTTATTTGGGGTTAATATTGTAGATAAATCATTAGTTTGCCATTTATATAATTTTGAGTTAAAATTATATAAAGGCAAAAGTAAGTCAAAATTGATTTTGATTTTTACTTCTATTAGAAATTTATTTAGCCAAGATACAGCTGTCTGTCGCTTGCTGGGGATTGAGATTCCAACGCTAGGGTATCAATTTTGGATCAAAAGTACAGGGGAGATCAAAATTGTCTTGCTCATAAAGTTAGAACATAAATAAGAATAGTACTAAGTTTACAAGAATGTAGAGAGTGGATTTTCTCCGATACGTGAAACAATGACTTCAATCAAGAAAAAATTTGAAGACACTGGTTCTGTTGGAACAAAACATGCTGCGAAAGGGTCACACATCAGAATAAACTACGAAATAGAACCAACACAGCATCGCCGAAGCGCTGGTGAAAAGTCCGAAAAAAAGTCGATTCGAAAGTTGTCTGGTGAAAAATTGACCCAGTCCAATTGATATACCCTGTTTGTATTTACATGAATAAAATAACATGACTGTAGCATAAATTCCTATTTGGTTGGTTCTCTTTGGCGATCGGTGAAGAACTGAAGAGCGATTGGTTCCCGTTGGCTCTTGCAAACGTCATCAAATAGATTAGCATCCTACAAACCTTGTAAATCGTTACAAATTAGGACCTGTTTTATTAGGATCAGATTAATTTCTGTAATCTGAAAAAGCCTGAGGGCGAAACCGTTCGTTTGTAATTTAATACATGGATATATAGTGAACTTTTTAGAAATGCATGATTATAATGAAATTTGAAAGTCTTTAATTAACCTTTGGCATACACATCTAAATATTTGTTATTAACAATCTTTATTCAATAGCCTCTCGTAATATACATTAAAGTATCCAACGAATGCCGTTCCAGCAAAACCTAGTGGTCTAGGCAGCGGCAGGTATGTCAGAGACTGGGTTCGAATCCCGCCATCGGCAGGGTTATTTGAAAAGAAATTATTTTCCTGTGGTGTCTGCTTCTTCGTCTTTCTCTTCAGGTCTCGGGTCATTCCTTAATGACTTCCTGAGGAAGGCAATGGGAAACCACCTCAGTATCTTTTCCCTAGAGATTCATTGGGTTCTTCTAAAGCTTTGCCATAATGGCAACCCTCGAGATTCGTTGTGCACGGAAACTTCGGACACGAAGTTTGCACTTGATGTGCACGTAAAGAACAACAGTATCCTAAGAATTAAGGGCAATTTTAATGCTACATTCCGCCTCTATCTACAAGAAACATCCACCTAAAACTTATTTAAATAGTGAACCTTCTTAGGAACTGCCTGGTGCATATTGAAATGACGATACGTCGTAGCTGTGTATCATTTTTCAATTAGTTTACATATCTATTTAAAGATCGTAGAGATCTTTAACTTCGATCATTCTTACTTTCATCGTTTTAAATGAAAGAATAATGCGGTTTGAAAACAGTAGAATGGCTTCGAAAACTGTCATTGGACTAACCAATCATGTAAGGAATGTTTTGGGATTTAAAAATTAGGATTGTTATCTTGTTAGTGTATTTCAAAGAGAAAAAGAATTCTTTCGAAAATATGCTTCCATTTTGGATGTGGAACCGGTAATTACATGAGTGCGGATTACATACGCGCAAATACGAAATTCCGTATAAATTGAACAGACTACGATGATGGGAGGAAGTGATTAATAAAAATATAATGAACATTCAAAATAATGAAATCTATGACAGAGAAACAGTAGAAACTATTGACTTTCACAATAATTAATTATCTGCTTAATTAAGGGTTTATTGTTTTGCTGTCCACTTAACCATAATATAATTATTTTTTATTGTCCTCTTGGAAATCTCGTGGGAGTGACAATTACATTGCAGCCCGAGTATAAAAATAAACTCAATTGTGGGAAGAAATCTGCGGCAGACAAACTCTAGTGTCAATTCCTGGAAGGGAAAATGTAGACCACGCTTCATGTGGGTTCATTAAATACGAACCACTGAGATATTGAAATATATCAAAAATAAATAAAAATCAATGTCATTTAGTATACGTTTGTGTATGTATATATAAATATATATATATAAAATTTGCCGGACAGCTTTCTGAAATTTAAAATCCAAATTAATTTCAAAAAGCTGTTTCTGTGTAAGTATTAAAATTCGAATGTACCTACACGTCATCAGCGGCACCTGGTGTTGAATTTTGAAACTAAGCTAAAAAAATTTTTTTAGAAATAACATAACAGCGCTTTATTATAAGAAAATTGCTCTCTTTTTTAATATTTTTTTAGGTTTTTTAAATTTATTTTATTTTTTTAAATTATCTTTTAAATTATATGCATTATTAACTTCTTAACGGCTTCATGCATCTTCTTGAAACTTGGTTTGCACATTTAAGGACTAGGGATGATCTGACTTCTATAGTTGAAATCTTATCCCAAAAGGTTCCTTGTGAAGAAATTAGCGCGAGATGGCGACAGACATTCCCACACTTAAGCAGAAATAAAAGAATCCCAATGAATAAATGATAAAAAAGCAGTGTTTTCCCGCGTTGTAATCTACGGTTAAATTTAGCAGAATTAATGAATTAATCCAATAAATTTTAAGTACTACAAAGATTTGGAAGAAACCCAAAGAGTTAATTAATGAGAATCCTGAAAATTTATTATTCCATTCATAGACGACGAAAGGTCACGGGATTTATAACTGAATCAATTTCCATATTCATTTTTATAGTTGTCTGCAATAAACGATTTGAGTTCTTATTTTCTCTTTTTTTTTCTTTCATTCTTTATATTTTTTTGAAATAACAAACAAATCAAAAAAATATAGTTGGCATACTAACTTTCGATTATCTGCACAAAAAGCTCCGATGAAAAGGATTTTTTTTTATTTACTGGTCCTATATATAAAAGTCATTCATACCAAGAACTATTGAAAAATATAACTTCAAAATTTCATCTGTGTCATTTTAGTAAAGGATAAACTTAGCTGACGATACCGCAGTGACGTCAATTCATTACTAGCGATTACTACAATAAATACGAAACCCCATGAGAATTCAGATTAACTTGTCTCCTCATATTAAAAACATACAAGATTTGAACTTGTTAAGGGGCGTAAACCTAACTTATTCTAACCTAAAATTAGAATGGTGTTATCCCTCAATGAGTTTAAAAACAGAAGTTAATTTTCAGTTCTGATATTAAATAAAGAAGATAACAAAAAAGCTGCGTGACGTTAAAAAACCACAATCATAATCCTGTGATGCGCGTAGTGAATCTTAATCGGTCGGGATTGTATATTAGGTAGAGAGTATTAGGAAAGTTGCATTTTAGTTAAAGCCTAGGAAAAGAAAAAAAAATTGAGGAATGAAATGTAATTCATCCATCGACAGCATAAATTTAAATCTTTATTCCGGAATTTTATGAAGCATTTTAAAAACTTACACATGAATAGAAAAAATATACTGAAATTGTCATGTAGGTTCTCGTCTTACACGGAATTTCCTAATAATTTCTTCTACCCAAGAGTACAATATTACAATAGTAACGAAATTTTCATTTTGTAAGCAGAAATTATTTAGCTGTAGTTAACATTTGAAAAGAACATTCAAATCCAAAATACATCATTTCGATAAATGCGGTTTTTGAACATTCGATTTAACCTTGGAATTCGATTTAACCTTGGAATGGTTAACGGCCTCAATTGAAATTACAATCATCAATGAGAAGCTTCTGATTCTGATGAGGGCTTCTCTGTACAGCTACAAGTTATGCAGAAAAGTCTTCAGGGACGTAAATACAGTACAGTAGAACCTCATTATAACGGACTAATTGGGGCTGAAGGTTGTCCGTTTTAATGAAAGTCCGGTTTATAACAAATAATTCTATATCGGTGTAATGCATCAGGGTGTACATCAATGAAAGGACAATAGTTAGCTATAAAAAGTACTTAACGACATGACTCAAGGTTACTGAATAAAAACTGATGAGTGTGTGCGGCAATTTGTGGAATTTCAGACAATAACGAAATTAAATGATCGATAGAATTGAGAAAGCAAACGAAGGAACAACGCTACAAAGTTGCGAATCCTTCCTTGTAGCGTTGTGCCTTCGTTTGCTTACTCAATTCTTTGAATCATCGGGCACGTTAAAAATTTTTTTTCATTAAATGATCGATGTTTAATCGCTTGCTTTAAAATGTAAAACTCGTCAGATAAACATATGCATCCTTTATTATTATTATATTTTTTTAAAAAACTGTCCATTATAAGCGATGTCTATTATAATGAGGTCCGTTATAATGAGGTTCTACTGTATTATAGTCTGACAGATCAGAACGAACGAGATTTCTTGAGATTCACGGCAAGCCCGAGATCTTGACTTTAGCCTCTTTCCAAGGTTTCAAGAAATGTAGTGACTGTCTGTCAGTAGGAAAATGCTACATGATGAATTTATTGTTTGCCTATTTTCAGTGTTACGAAAATTAGACTAAAATAAAGCAAAAGCCTCGTGTATTTTTCAAAAATACTCTTCTACTTGCAATATAATTTTGCATACGCTACTTTATAAAATAGTGTGTCGACATTTTGCGAGAAGCCTCGGAAAGAGACAATTGTCTCGGAATTTAAGTGAATCTCGAGAAATCTCGTTGGTGATGACTGATCTGTCAGACTAAATTCAGTTTGTTCCTTAAATAATTGTGATATAAAAGCATAACCGTGGTATTCTAATAATAAACTTGCTGAACTATGTATTTATTATGAACGTTCATTTCACTACAAAAATTCATGCCCACAATCAGTCAAATTAATAAGACTTTTTTGTGCTGCAATTTAGAATCACGATAATAATTTAATTCAAAATGTAATGCATTTAACGACATCAAATTTATTGATAATAAAAAGGAGGTGAAAATGATTATAATCCTCGCAGGGGTTCTTGAATCCTCTAGAAAATTATCATCAACTACTTCCACCATTTTTAATGCTGAGCAGGACAGCAAACGTTCTTGCTGATGAAAACCTATCGTTTTGTTGACGAGTAATTTCGTTAACAGAATTGAAATTCTTTAGTTTTTAAAACGATCAACATTAAGAATAATCTCCCTGGATTGCCTGTTGATGGCTTTTCCTTGACGAAGTTTTGAGTGTGAAGCATCTGTCCGCATTGTTTTTTCAGTCTGTCCTTCCGAGCATTTTTTTCGGTTTAACGTAGCCACTGATCAGCACACGGTTCCAGAATCACTGAGAATGTAATAACTCTCTTACAAGCCCATTCATATGCCAACGGTGTATCAAGCAGACCATGGATGGAAATTGTACTTGAATTGCAAAGGCTTGAAGAAATGAGTATCAAACAACACTAATGCCACTTTTGCAAGCATTTGATAGATTACAAGTTGTCGGGAGTCACATTTTTTTTTGTGTGTTTATTACAAAACAGCGTGGACTTGTTGATAATAATTTTGCAATTGGAAAATTAATTCAAGAATATTCCCAAAACCATTTACCGAAAAAGTAGATAAGCTTTGCATCAGGTCACCTCGTCAATAATAGATAGACACGTCTACTAATTAAAAAACGTAAATCAAAATGCATAATATAAAGGATTTGCTCTCTGAGCGATCACCGACGGGAATCGGTTTCTGTCTTATTGGGCGTTCACAGCCAGATTCACCCCCGGTGGTGAGCTCAGAGTGAGTGCAAAGGTTAAGGAACCCCCCACCGCTAACGAAATTGGTTCCCCAGCCCAAAACACAACAGTAGAAAATAATCTGCCAAATAAACAGTTTTAAATCCCTTGTCCTGACCATAGCCAGTCTCAAAGAGATTTGATGTGGGAAGAAACAACCAAAAAAAAAAAAAAACACAGAAATTCAATAAAAATAAAATTTACGTTCAAATCTAGGAGTAAATCTGGCTGAGGACGCCTAATAAGGCAGAAACGGCCGTCCTAGACTCCTGTCGGTGATCCCTCAGGGTGCAAATCCTGTATTACAGTGCAATTGATTTATATTTTTTTTTTAATTTAACACATGTATATTAAGCTTTATTTTTATTGAATGTCGACTAATTATTTAACATTACTTACTATTATTCACAATCATTTATTCTTTATAAAAATATTTGAAGTTATTTAAAAGTGTAGTAAAAATAATTAACGTGTGCTGAAATAATCTAAGCGTTCAAAATTAAAGCCGGCACACCTGATTAAAAGCAAGAAAATTACTTGTTAAAAATAAAACTATATACAATTAAAAATCACGACCTGGTTTAGTAAGACTTGAAAAATGTTCTAACTAATCTGAAGGAAACCAGGTCGTGATTTTTAATTATATATAGTTTATTTTTAACAAGTAAATTCCTTGCTTTTAATCACGTGTCCCGGCTTTAATTTTGAACACTTATTTAAACGTGTATTTACATTCACTTTATATTGTAAGTTCTGTACTTCATAAAATATCACTGGAGAGGGAATGTCCTTCTTGGTATTTTATAGTAGCTAACATTTTGTTCGTAAAACCTATTCTTAAATCCTATTTATGGTTCGATTTAGAATTTTCAGAGCTTTCTACTCCATTTCCATTCTTTGCCATTTGTCATCGTCATTTTCCAATCATTATTTCTTCGTCATCTTCTGCTACATCGGGTTTTATGACCTCCTGAATACATTCAGTATCTTCCTGTTACTTCGAATTCAAGAAGCGAGTTTTCGGAAACAATCCGAGTTTTCTGCCTCAAACGCCAGCGTTCCAGTTGGCGCTTGTTCAATAACGGAACGTTCCAATCAGCACTTAGACCCTGTTCTTTTTTTTTCACTGAAAGCGGGGGCGGAACTTCATCCCAAAGCACTCAATCACCAAATGGATCGTTCGGGGTTATCGGACACATGAAAATGCCTTAACCGGGATTCGAACCCATACCCGCGTGCCTTATACCAATATTCTTAAAAAATAAGTCTGAAATTACACCGAAATAGATCTATTTATTTCCTTTTAATAAGCTAAAGAGACAGACAGGTTTGATTGAACAAATAGTCCTCCGTTCCTCAGACCCTTACGTAACTCGATTCCGACGTGCGTGGGAGCACCCCCTCTTCACATAGCTTTCTATGTTCTAAAAAGAAATATTCAGAAAATTATGTAGTGCCGGTAATAGAACAGATTACAAAGAAACAAAGATATTAATAATTAAATGTAAAAGCGGTTTCAGTAAGATGTTTAAATACTGGTAAAAATAAATGAAAAATTGAACATAGCACAGACAACTTCTTTGGTAACTGTTCGGATGTTGTCTGGGGATTGGGAGTCAATTTAATAAGAATTGAAATTAAACTTTTACTTTTCGTTTCCTTTGGGGAAAAGAGTTGGTCTTTGTATTTTTCACTTTTTATTTTATTATTTTTTTTAACTGTTTTAATTAATGTGTTCTTTCAAAATCGTTTTATTTATCTTAAAAAATTGTTAATTCTTGAATAGCCCGACTTTTTAGCCTATTTTTCTTAGGAAAGTGAGAGTCTTAAATCACTCTGTCTGTGTGTGTGTCTAATAACTTTTGAACCACTGGATGGATCTTCTTGAAACTTGATATCCATATTTGCGGACAGAGACGATATAATTTGTTGTATTTGAAATTCTCAGTGTTGGTCCTTGAAGAGAAATCAGCGAATGAAGGTGGCAGAAATTACCACAGAAAATCACTAGAACCAAAAACAGTACATATTAATCCACTTAAATACTCATTTATTTGCGCGTGCTTGGATGTGATCAAGAACTATATGATGTAGGCAACGTAAGTAAGTAACGAGGATTTAGTTTTAACTCTCCGGTTAGAGAGAGCTATTAAGGTTTTCACATCTGGATGTGTGTTTAACGTCCTTCACAGCCCAAACCGGAATTGGAGTCCCGTGAGTCAACTCCTGTTTCTCTCCCCATGGCCTGGAAGTTTGTGGACAACTCCGATTCCGATACTGGCCAATTCCATTCGTCAGGACAGGAATTTACTGGGGTAATTACACAAAGTGGGGCTCTGTCTACATTAAATCGACTATTTTGAGAACGAAATGATATCCTCGGCCCAATGTAGCCATTTCCGGTTCAAGATGGCCACTGATCACTTATTCACAGCCACCCGAATGATGATAAATGGGGGTGTGATATATATTAAAGGAACTCAATGCGGACATCGCTAGAAATTATACCTGAACTGCTTGAATAAATGAGGTTTGCACGCCAAGAAAATAGAAATTGATAGATTGCAAACTGCACGGGGTCGCTTTGGTTTTTGTTTACTGCAAACTGTGAACTGACTTTTTTTTTTTATTTTGAGAAAATGAAGAATTTGTAATGTTTATATTCAACATGTTTATAATTAAAAAATAAACGGAGATGTTCTTTTGTTTTAATTTTACGAATTTACAAAACGAAAAGCAAAAACAAAATAGCAGCTTAAAAAAAAACACAGACAGTGATTAAAAGGAGATTCAAATTAATGTTAAAGGAGAAAAAGAAAAGACTTTCTTTTGTTGTAAACAGTCTTTTATTAATAAAATAAAATATAAGAACAACTCTCCCTTCTTTCCTTAGCTTAGAATTGTATGGTAAGATTTATTCTTTAAAAAGAACAGCAGATTTGCTTTGCAGTTTCTCGTTTTCCATAAATTTTCCTGGAGCAACTAAGACATATGCTAGCTCTTCAATATCATTGGATTTCATTTCGCGCCATTAAAAGCGAGCAACGAATACGGAAGTATGAGGGGGAAAAATGAACCTCTACGAGGACTCTGTCTTTTGAATAACTGACTACACCATTTCTGCATTGAAAACTTCAAGGACACAGCTACTACGATGCCGAAGCTTTGCCAAATAACATTAACAAAGGAATCAAGTAATGAGAATCGTGCCTATATTTTTAATAACATTTAGCTTTTAGTATTCACTGTCGTTGCAAAGGTTAACTTACTCGTTGGGGACTTACAATTTTGTGAGGATTTTTAGTTGGCAAACTGCCTGTTGGGATTCAGATTACATTGAGCTTTTAGGAAAGCTCAGACTTCGCTCCAAATGTCCCCATTCAATGCACACAGCTTCATTTAATTTAATCTAACCCTTTCTTTACAAAAGAACTGTTCAGTCAAGCATTCATATAATCAATAACTGACAAAGCTAAGAATACACTGGTCTAAAGCACACCTGGAAAACCTAATCTGATAATAGGTAATTTGTTGTAAAAGATACGAATACATTTTTTTTTTAATTATTCTTAGTTAATAAAGAAATTCCAAAACGTGTCAAATATACGAGTAAATAAAAAATATAAGGTTATGGACACAGTAACTCAAAAATTGCAATGAACTTGTCTATGGCCTTAAATACATGACGATGATCGGGATTTTTTTTTCCTATTTATTTCTACTCCAGACAACTCCTAGGGTTGACCCGTTCTTCTGTTACGTAGGTGGCGAGTTTCTTTTCGAATTGTTAAAACTGGTGAGCTTCGAATGGTTCTTTCAATTCCATTTTATCCCGGAAAGGCAGATGATCACATAGAAATATATACATTATTTTCACAAAGTACATTCAATTAAATGTGTTGGTAATTTTAATTCTTTGGGTCCTTTTTTCTCGCAGTGTCCACACAATGTCGAACAAGATCTTCAGGATGTAGAATAAAACATTTTTATTTTTTTTAATTGAGTATTGATCACTCTCCAATACAGTTTTAAAAGATATAATGAAAACTTCTAGGTATCCGCACATGCACGCGTATCAAAAAAAAAAATAAAAAAATGTAAAAATTATTTTTTTAATTCTTATTTTGTTTTTGTTTGTTTTTTTAAAATAATGCTCGTAAAGGATTGTCGACTCTCAAAGCAAGAAGGCGGCATCGTTTCCAGTACAGAAATATCAATTGCACAGATCAACTTTAGTAAATCACACAAAAGAAACAACACCTTTTTTTTTTTCTTTTTTTCAATGAACTGCATAGCTACAACATTTTTTTCCCCTTTCTTTGTGTAGTGGGTGGTTGTGAATGCTATCCATCAGAAGTCGGTAACAATGCATTGCAGCTTTTGATCTTTTGTTTTCCTAACGTCAATCGCCCTCAGGCGGGTTGCTGCGAAACTAATGGAATTCATCTGGTCTGAAGGCCATTGTAACGTTACGTAAACATGAATAATAAAAAGACTGAAGGCCACCGTTTGATAACATCCCGTCAAATCATTCTCTTCCTCTTTCTTTTTTCTATTGTAAATCAAACATATTAAGTAGTTGTTCCGTTTATAGTTAATAAAAAAATAACTTTAAGAAGATTTCAAATTAAAATTGTAAATAGAAAACGTATTGAAATGATTTTAAAGGGCAAGTGCACGGAATTGCTATAAAGAAAAAAAAAGGATCTAACTATTAACTTAAAAAAAAGTATATTAATTTTTTTTAAATAAATTACAAATTAAATTGTGAAATTTTTATTATTGTAAACTATGATGGTTGAAAAGCTTTAAAAAAAAACATGAAAAAAAGGTAAATAAAAGAACGCTGTCTCCACCTGTTGAGAAATTTTGAAACTAAATGAATCTTTAATTAAAAATGAATTAAAATATTTAATGTTAAAAAGCTATTATGAAGTTAAAAATCTATTAGTTACATTAAGATTTAAATTGTAGAATAGGATTAGTTAGATAGTTTAGTAAAATTTATTAAAATCGGTTGACACGTGATTCGCTTGTTTAACTATTAAAGTCATATTTTGATTTTATGTAGCTTTACAAGATTCATCAATGAATAGTAATCATAAAAAATTAAAAAATATTTTTTTTAAATAGATTAAATTTCCAAAATTTTTATTTAAAAACAATGAATTTAATTTATAATTAAAACCGATGGATTAAAATGCAAAGAAGGAATTTATAATCATAAATATCCCTACATATAGTGTCCAATAATTAAAGGTACTCAAATTGTACGATCTTTTTATCAATTTTGTTGTAGAAATCATGGTTTTTTCGGAAGGGAAATCTTCGGGAAAAGCGGATCTAAGAGGCTGAGAGCAAGGTTCTTTATAAAACGCAAACAACACAATTACTAAGTTAGAAAATCAATAATGTCTGTTCAAAAAAATATATGGATTTAGATATATTTTGATAAAAATAAATAGATAAGGAAATAAGCAGTTCTAAAAATGTTATTAGCAGAATGGCTTGTATTTCATTTCTTCTCAGTCCTTCAAAGCTATAAAGAGGTCCTAAAAGAACTAAAAGCTTACTTTCTTTGCAATATCTTTGTATATTTTCTTAATTTTAAAATATCAAAAGTAAAATTTGCGAAATAGAAACAATCTACGAAATAAGTAAACAAACGAAGTCATAACGTTACAAGATAGGATTCGCACCCTGAGCTGTCACCGGGAAGAGACTGGGGCGGATCGTTTCGTCCTTTTTAGGAGTCATCAGCCAGCCAAACTCATCTTGTAACGTTGTTCCTTCGTTTGTTTACTTATATCTTTGAATCATCGGGCACGTTAAACTTCTTCTCATTAGAAACAATCTAACTTCAAATTTTATTTCCTTAAAAATTTCCAATGCAAAATACATTTTGTCTTTTGTCCACAAACATGCGTACAAGTTTCAAGAAGATATGCAGAAGTACGGACTGATTTGGCAATACCGTAAATCTAATTTTCCTTAGAAATTTTATAAACATAAACATTTTTGAGGAGTCGAAAAAATGGGCATGCGTACAAAAAAAAAAAAAACAAATAATAATTCCCTTCTTACTACCAGAGAAGCCCAAAGCGAATATCTTTAAAGGACATAATCGTCGGAAGCGCAGTGGTGCCTCAAAAAAAGAAATAAACAATAAAAAACTCACTAATGAAAAATCAATAAGAAAATTCATGTGGCAGCAGTCCGACGGTCGCGATGAATTTGTTTAAAGCATAAAAAATTCAATCTGCGCATTGAATTATTAACATGGATTTTAATCTTTACATGGATTGTCATCGCTCACACACAGACGCAGGTTTCCTCCTAAAAAGGAGCCAGAAGTTCGTTTGCATTTGGTTTGGACCACGAGGGGACGGTGCCTTTGAAGAGGAGGTTTGTGTATGAAGTTAGAGGAAGTGTTGCCTATCCCCCACCCCCTATTCTTACATTCCCACTCGGAGCAGTTCCGCTGCACTGACTCCCAATAGTCCGCCGGCCTCCGGTCTGTGCTTGCATCTTATTCTCCCCCCTCCCAAGGGGAAAGGAAATTCTTGCCATAGACAACCATCGATTTTTCCAGAAACACAGAAACGAAGAGTTGTTAGCCCCAAAACAAAGAGAATCTTTTTAACATCATTGAGGTTCTCACAGAATAACATCCTCCTCTGACATCGAATCAATTCCTATCACGGACGTCCGCACAATTTCTTCTTAACGAGGGAGAGATTAAATATACTGGTACTATTAAATAAATAACTAAATAAAAAATACAATGGAAAGCTAAAGGCTTTTTAGCGAATTTTCCAGTGGAAGTGACGTTTATGAAATCACTTTGTCAGTGCATCTGTCCGGGTTTCTGTGTCCCTTTCCCTAATAACTTTTGAACTGCTGAACGTCACTTCTTCAAACTTGGCGTGCCTATTTAAGACAAGAGAAGGTCTAACTTTTATATTTGACATTTTTTTACATATGATCCTTGTCGAGGAATTAGCGAATGAAAGTGTTAGAAATTCCTGGAGAAAAGCATCAGAAAAGAGACAAAGATTCTAATCGATATAGTAAATAATCATGGGCGTATAAGGTGGGAACGAGGGGCTACGGCCACCCCCTACATTAGAAAATGTATAGTTTAGCTCTATTTTCTTTCTTTGTTTCGATACCAAGTTGAAGGAATCTTCAGCACACCCCCTCCCCTCGAGAAGCAGAACTAGGTTTCCCTAAGCGGCAGTGTATTGTTACTTGAAAGAAACTAAAATGAAAGAAAATACACATTAAAAATAAAATATAGAAAAGTCACGTGCCAGCCTCCGCTAGCCTCAATGAATTTTTCATGTGCAAATCAATAAAGTGCCTAAAAATGTAACACATGCATTTTCTATATTTTAGTTTTAATGTGTTTTTTTTTTATTGTTATTTAATTCTTGGAGGAACCACTTTTCCTTTGACTAAAATTATAATCACCTCCGTACTGAGACCGTGTTGTTTTACTGGTGACTATTCACAGCTGATGAACGCCAATGAGCGTGAAATAGCTATCCTGAAATGTCACCCATTAAAAAACAATGGGTCTCAACTTTTTAAATAAAAATACTGTCAGTAAAATGTCGGTGAATTCAATAAAGAAAGCAATAAAAAAAATGGCATTTATTTGTATGTATGCATCTTAAGATTTTAGAGGTAATTTGAGGCCATCTAATGAAAATCTTCAGGTTTTTTTTCTGTTCCAATATATATACAGTAGACTCCCTCTTAACCGGCCTCAATGGGACCGAGGATAAGCCGGTTAAGCGAAAATTCGGTTAAACCGGAGAAGTGAAATAAATTAAAATTCGGATTTATTTATCTTGTAAATAAATACACAATTAAAATATTGCGTCATTTTATTCAATGTATTAAAGTATTATAAGTTACATACCATTAAAAAAAATGAGTAACTTTACCAATACTAAATAACGAAACACGTGGATTTTTTTTTTTTTTTTTTAGCTATTTTTTACATTTTAAAGATAAAAAAAATTCGGCCGGTTAAAGCGGAGATCCGGTTAAACGAAGTCCGGTTAAGAGGGAAACTACTGTATATGTACTTATATCTGACAGATAAAGTAAAGAAAAACTGATTAAAAATAAAAAAATGATTCATGGACATCTTCATTGCTAGTTTTGAAAAGTTGGTATGGCAATTATAATTTGAGTTTTAATTTTTTTTTTTTTTATTTTACGTTTTTTCATATTAAATTACTACTAATCTTTTACTTGTAATATTAATTCCAAAAATTGCGAATTTACATGTAAATTGAGATGTGAATTTACTGTCATTCATTACCGTTGAATTTGAGTTTTAAATTTCTGATTTCAAGCACTTTTCGCTCTTCCCTTAAACGAGAAAGGCTTCTCTCTTTTTTTTTTTAGTGGTTACAAGAGGGAGTGAAGTGCGTTGAATTTTTTGATTCATTGGAGCAGTTACGAAATCAGGCTTTGCGATCAATGGCTATTGGCGCCAGACGACCCCATCAGGACTAATGATAGAACGTGGACGAGCTCTTTCCTGTATAGTCCTCGCGCTCTAGTCATGGGCTTCGTCAATCTCCTTCCCCATCTACCCTTCCTCCATCGGAATGGGACTCCCCGCGGACACCCACCACTTCCCTCTTTGGGTCTCCGACTAAAAGATGCTACTAACATTGAACTGAAGGAAAATAGCAGTTTATACACAAAACACGAATATATCTGAGTGTCTTACGGACGATGGGTCAGCGATAAATATTATTTTAAGTGAATGACTGTAGGAAACTACAAATAAAATAAAAACAAAATAAAATATAGAAATTTACGTGTGCGCATAGTTAATTAAAAAATTGCGGAGAGCCAACAGACAAGACTAGTTAAAAAAACATTATTTACAATTAAAAAGTTTACAACCGGTTTCGCCTCCAATATGAGACTTTGATGAGTGACCTTACTCGTAAAATAAAACAGTACAAGAAACAAGAAAATAAAAACAACTGCTTAATATTTCACTTCCAGAAGTTTCTTTTACTCCAAAACGAGATAAATACAAAACAAGAAGTTTGTTATTTTTGTTAAAATATTAAGGCACTTCTAGTCAAAACTCTTTTGCATCATTAAAATAACGAATTGAAAATGAATGAAAAAAATATTAAATCTGATTTATTTACTTGTTTTGTGTAAATCGGGTTAATTTTAATCAAACCACGCGTAATGGATCAATGACTTAATATTCATTGTTTAAGACAACGAAATATTAATAGAAATCGAAATCCATTGTTTAGATTCCAATGCTTTTCTGTGGGAATTTTTATCGCTTTTTAGCGCTAATTCCTCGACAAGGAACCATTTGGAAAAGATTTCGAATAAAAAAGTTGTTAGAATACGTGGCCTCGAATAGGCATATCAAATTTCAAGAAGATCTACAGCGCTTCATAAATAGTTATTAGAAGGAACACTGACTTACTGATTTAATAAGCCTCAATTTCCTACTGCAAAATATGCTAAAAAAAAAGTCACTAGGAATAATAAACTTTAAAAACATGATCAAGAAGTACCTGAAGGAACTTGACCTCTATTTTTCTTAACATATTTTCTTTGTTTTTTAAATCCGTAAAATGAAGAAGTCTTCTCATATTTCTAATTTTTATTCTTTAAGAAAACTAATACTATCTTCAAATTTTTCATTTTCTTACAATTAATAGATATTTAAGTTTCCTAAATGATTTGTAATCCTAATCCTATCACTGCACGAGCAATTGACAAAGGACTTTTATACGGATTGATATTCATTATTAGAAATCGACAGAAATTCATTGTTTTGCTGGTAACACTAATATTTTTTAGTTTTAGGCTCCTGAATAGAAAGCTTTATAATCCCGCTTTGTCCGTCTGTCTGTGGACAAGTATCATTAAAATCTCATTAAATTATCATTAAGCACAACAATCGCAATAATTGCGCCTTTTGCATTCGCAACAATCACTTCTATAAGGCTAGGCGAACACGTAGCAATATGAGGCAATATTGTCCCACAATATTGCCCCTTTTCATTGCTGACAACCGTTTGCAGCAATAAAAATGAACAATATTGTCCAAGATTGCCCATTTCAAGACAATTGAGATTGTCGGAAAAAAAGGAGCAATTTCAGTTGTCGCAACGTATTGCTGGAACAATAGCGAATCACATGAACGGATTAAATCACGTGTCAATGCTGACGTCAAAGGAGGCGGGGCTTCAAAATCGGCATTGCAGTCACTCACGCCGGCCATTTTGTTTGAGAAACAAGGATTAAAATCAGCAAAATGGATCGGCCCAAAACAGATAATTCCAACAACAACATTTTGTCGATTGATAATGGAAGAATTGTAATTGATTTCTACAGAGGGACGGCGTTTAAATACTATAGCAATTCTGTACGGAAACACGCTCTCTTTGGCTCGCCCTAGTGAGAAGCGCCGTAACTATTAATTGTCACGGCAATATTCGTTTCGGAACAACTCTGTGTTCGCGCGTGATATGAACTGACAACGGTTGTCAGCAATAAAAAGGGGCAATATTGTCCCACAATATTGCCGCTAATTGCCGCGTGTTCGCCTAGCATAACACAGCTCAGCAACAATCACAATAATCGCAACAATTGTGCCTTTGCATTCGCAGCAATCACATTTATAATAATAAGGAAATTAAAGTAATAATTCAACATAAATTACGTAGCAGAAGCCGTTGCGAAGCATTGTGATTGGTTTACTTATCGCTATCCCTACCTTGTTTATTATTTGTTTTTAGGTCTTCTAATTTTTGCCATATTTATGCTTAAATTTCACTATAAGGATTCTCTCGGAAAACTTTCTTTTTAATTGTACCCATAAAATAAAATTTCAAGTTGTTATCACTACCTCGTTATGAGTGTTTTTTTTTTTTCTTGGAAACAATAATTAAATTCTAGTTTTTTATGTCTTTTTTATATATTGTCAATTTTATAGTTTTCATTTACGATCAGTATACGAATTACGTAGATGTTACAATGGAAAGAACTAAGCTATATCATCTGCAATACATTATAACTATGTGTGGTTTCTCCTGCTTCGTTTGTCAATTTCTATACCAGAATTTTTACTTAAATGCTGTTAACTAAAAAATAAAATCTCTCAAGAGCTTTTTTTTTTTCTTTGCCATGAAACTATTATTTCTGTTAAATCTTATACATTTAATACTTCAGATACTCACAGAACCCTATTTAGTTGCCAATATCTTTTGTCAAAAGCTTAACACTATATTTTCTCTTTAAAAGTAAGCACTAAAAAAAAAGATAGGAGCAGCAATTCCAGTAGCGATCATATAATGCGATCTACACAGAGCGAATGTTAAAATCTCGGTTTACAACTTCTAAAAACCCATAGAAAAAATAGAAGCTCTCCGCAGATTTGGGAGATTCCATTATAATAAAAATAGACCAATCTTTGTAACATTTATTTCAAGATGAGAAAAGAAATTGGCTTCCTAGTTATAGAAGGTTTTTTTTTCGGTTGAAATTGAAGTTTCGGTTGCAAAAATAATACTACAGATATGAAATTGCAATTATATTTATTTGTAAATTAAACTTAAATAAGAAAGCATAACTTTTTATTTTATTTACTTTATTCACATAATAATTCTAGTTGAAGTCAGTATAAAAAATGAAGAAATAAATTTTATAATATTTTTTTATAATTTTAATAAAACTTATAAATTAAGATCAAATTGTAGAGGAGACCTATAACTTGAGAATCACACCAGCTGGAAATGGGTTCTCAATGGCTATGAGTTAGTCTTGGCAAGACCTTTCTAACGAGGTATAGATCATATCTCTGGCGTATATAGTCCATGAGAAATGAATTTCTCCCGACGCGACGGAGGGATGGCCAGATAGGGACGGGATGTAAGGCTTCTCCTGCTCGGCCTAAAAGTTACAAAAGAACAACAAAAATTGAAACAAAAGGTAATCCTGCAGATAATTTAAACAAGGGATTTGAATGATAAACATTTGGATTTAATTTTCAGTAGTTTATGATTATGAAAGTAAGTAGTAAATCGTTTCAGATAGATACAAATAATATAAAAGATCAGAGAAGGTAGTTTTGGCATTACACTGTACTACGACGTAATAATGTAAATTGAAGTTTTGGTTGCAAACAAACAATAATACTACAGACATGAAATTGCAATTATATTTATTTATAAATTAAACTTAAAAAAAAAAAATCACTTTTTCTTTTATTTAGTATTTTCCGGTACGCCTTCTGTGTACCCTTTGTGTTTCTAATCTAACCAAAAAATTAAGTAAAGATATAATGAACAATTTAGCTTTTCTGTTAAGAAACTTTACATTTTTACTTATACTTTTTTTTTAAATTATAAATAAAAATAACTAAATGTAAAAATTTTTTTAAGTGTAATACTGAAAAAAAATCCTATCATAGAATTTATACATAAAAGATATTTTAATGGGGCAAATGTTTATTAAACTCTTATATGTTTCGTAACTATTATTTTTTTGTTATATTTTCAAAGAGAATACTAATTTGGAAAATTAATAAAGAAAAAGTCAGCTAAAAAAAGTTAACAACTAACAAAAAAATAATTGTGCGATTTCACGTTGTTTTTTTTGTTTTTTTTGTTGATAGTTAAAATTATACTTTTCCTTTATTAATTTTTCAAATTATTATTCTCTTTGAAAATGTAACAAAAAAGTATTAAACTTATGTAAGAAAATGTTTATTTAATAAACATTTGTTCCGTAAAATATCTCCAAAGAATTGGCTAGATCCCCATAAAATGCATGAATACTAAAATTACTTATGTAATTATTCGTGCATTTTAACAATCATTCATACATTTTATGTGGATCTCTCCAATTCTTTGGCTTTATATCTATTTTATCCCTTTCTTTTCATTAAAATATCTAATATGTACAAATGTAAAATAACGTTCAAATTTATCCTACGAAATGCGAAGAAGCTTACGAGTAAAATATGATAAAAAGTTTCTGTTTGTTAAAAGAAAAGAAGTGTCTGAAAGAACGTGAAGTCTACGTTCATTAAAAATCTTGCTTTTTATTTGTTATTTTTAAAATAGTCATAATAATATAAACGGAAAGACTCCGTTTAACTCTTTTGAATTGTAAAATCTGTTGAATAGTAGATATTTTTTTTTTTCATTTTCTGCGAATATTATTTAAATCCAACGCTAGAAATCCATGGCTTCTATTGTAACGTTTTTGTTTTTTGTTTTCCAGGAATTTTTGGCACCTTTTGGTGCTAACTTCTCGACAAGGACACACAATGAAAAATTAAAATATAAAAATTGGAATTGTTCTTAAATGTGCATGCCATGTTTCAGGATGATTTATTCACGGAATTCAAAATCTATGAGGGAACACACATACATACACAGACTAATCTATTACAGTAGCCTTACTTTCTTGGGAGATTAGGTTATAAATTATTTTAAGACAAACATTTTTAACTTCATTTATTACAGAAACAGTGTAAAGTGGATGATTTCTTAACTGTAAATTGAGAATTTTTTCAAGTATTCACTTTATTTTTTTAAATTATTTTAATTCTATTTTTAATCATAAAATCGGAAAAGAACAACTGCTTAAATAAGTATTGATTAATAAATATGTTAAATAAATAGATTTTCATTACTTACTTAAGCTGTTTAAATCTGATTAAATCCGATGAAAGTGCATTATTAGGAAATAAAAAAAAAAATCATTATTTCGCTTCTGTAGGTTGCTTAATTTGGCAACTTTAAGAGCTAATTTCTCTACAGGGATCTATATGAAAAAATTTCCAAAAAAGTTATATTGTCTGTCCGTAAATATATAAACAAAATTTCAAGAAGCTTTATTTACTGGTTCAAAAGTTATTATGCAAAGACACGCAAATTGACTGACTTCAAGAGATTTACTTTTCCCGTGTGTGTTTTTGTTTTTAGCGTAAATATAACGAGTATCTTTTTTTTTAATCGCCATTTTGAATTTAGAAAAAACAAAAGCGAAACTGAAACCTACGAGTGATTCTCAGAAGCGCTGCATTAGAACGATCTGCGCATGGGCATTATTTTAGAAACGAAGAGGAAAACAGATGTGACGCATTTCAGCCGGACTTTCGACCGAAATAGCAACAACTAAATTGTGGAACAGTTTATAGGAGATTAGGAATAAAAGTAGTGGAAGATCCAATTTCGTTGAGAATCCGTGATTAACGGGATAATGTGGAAATAGTTAGTGTCATGTCTTTATTGTTTTTGACACGAAACGTAGTCTTTTTTTTCCCTGTGGTATCATTTTCTTCGTTGTGACCTTGGTTCTGTGTTTTTATGTAAACAACTTAGAATGATAAACATCCCCCCAAAAAAGAGAATTACGAAGGCTCATTAAGCCTCAGGCTATTTTCTTGACAGCTACTCACCAGTCATTAATCTCTCGTAATTGATGGTAAATAATGATTTAAGATGTTCTCTGTTAATTAAGGTTTATTTTCTTGTTTTTTATCATCACAAAGAGTAACTTTTCCATCACCCAGCTGGCGTTGAATTTGTAGTATTATAATATCTATTTATTTATTTTATTTATGTATTTTTCTGAAGCCTACATAAATAAAGTTAGAAGTGATATTTATAACAGTAGTTTTTCATTTCAAATCTCACTTCTAACTGATTATTCTCAAGGATTGCTATCGCGCGTTATACACTGAAATGCCAAAAAAACTGCGAAGGACACTACCATGTCCATTTCCTGCCACCACGCCCTTGGTTATGAATTCCGTCCGGCAACGACGTTTATATATCGGCAAATATCTCCGCCAAGAGTAGCATTCGCAGCTCGGATGGCAGCTTAACAGGATTTAAGCGACTGTAGGGAAGATGGGTCACTCTACCTAGGAAATTACAACGAAGTTCGAATTCACAGGTTGAACAATTTTAAGGTTGCACCTGGACTAACGAAATCAGGAAAAACATCCAGCTTGCGAGATCGAAATGGTCGAAAAACGGCCTCTTTCAACTGGACAATGCACCACCGCACAAGGCCACAGTCACCCAATTATGATTGGAGGAGCATGCCTCTGTGTTTGCCATCATGTCTTGGCCCCAAATTCGCCGGATTTAAACGCCATCGAGCACTTATGGGATTCACTTCAATGTGCCGTCACTGCCAGGAATTCACCATCAGCGAACATTGAAGGACGCTCTGCAGGAGCAGCATTATAGCGTATTACAGAGCGCTTGTGGAGTCCATATCACGTCGTCACTCAAGCACCACATTATTAGACAGATATTAGATAGATATCCCAGTTTGTTTTTGTTTTGTTTTTTGGTATTTTTTGGGTGTAGCTTCATCTATAATTCATAAAAAAATTTTAAAATAAACTTTTTTTGCCATTTGTTTGTCTGTTTGTACGAACATCACATTAAAAGGGCTGGAGGATTTCCGTCAAAATTGATACAGACAGCTTACTTGAAATCCAATTTAATACCTAGACCCTTTTGTTTTGGACAAACATCTCTCCCCCCCCCCCCAATTCCTGAAAACTGAGCTACGAAATCCCTCATAGAAAAGGCTAGATTTTAAGACGGATTTTCTTATGTTGCTGTTGACATCTAACTTGAATGTTCATTCTAGCACTGCATGTACATTCCTCATTACGCGATAGATAACTGACAGTATATTTATTTAAATATAAGCTTAGATGCAATTCTTGCAAGAAAAAAATTGAAAAACGATGATGATTATTGATTGAACATGACAAATCTGAATGTTCATTTGAACATTCGTCTCCTTTGTTTGTACGTGCATCACGCTAAAACGGTTCGGCGGATTTTCGTGAAATTTTATATGTAAGTTTACTCCTGTAAGTTTACGCCCATTTATTTTATTTATCACCTTTCCCTTCCCTCAAACTGACCTCGAAATTTCTCTCTAGAACACTTGACTGACTTCTTTAAAATTTGATGGATGCCTATTTCTGGTTCAACTTAAAATTTCAGTATGAGTATTTTGGACTAGGTCTTCGAAATTAGACCCCATCGCTGCATGTTCAGT
>JAFIDM010000007.1:37451823-37463860 GCA_023159025.1 Thereuonema tuberculata | reverse complement strand
AATTTTTGGTCCGTTAAATCCGAAATCCGTTAAATCGAGTGTCTACTGTATTTTTAATTACGTTTTATATTTTAAAAATGACAAATTGTTGGTCGGTATCCTAGGAACTGAGGTTCGAAACGTGTTTATTTGTTACATGTTGCATTTATAGCAATTTCATCTCTTGTTATTTCAGTACATAATCAGAGACACACCACGAAGGAAATAAAACAGATGTAATTCTCTATAACAAAAAACAACTTAATGAAAGAATCTACTGGGGAGAAAACATTTAATTGTTTAGTGCTATATTTAAGCCAAATTATAAAGTATCCAAAACTTTGTAGGTAATTTATGGTTTATGAATTCGAACCCTATTTTTAATAGAGACTATTTACAACAATTTCTATTTTGTAATTGGAGAATACTAAGTTGATTTAACATGAAAGTTTATAATAAAGACATAAATCACTGCAATGTTGACTGATAGCGTTTATAAGTAACATTCAACTAAGTCAGGCAGTTATAAATTTTGAATATTTATTGTAAATATATAATTATACGATCCATTACGAATGATTAGCGTCTTCTACTTTTTATTCCCACTCCTTAATCTCATGGTAAGTGGGCTGCACGACTCGTCTCTAAAGGGTTCCTTCTAAGGGTTGATAGATAGGATCTTCCATCCTTAATTCCACTCATAAATTGAGCCCTTTGTCTCCATATACCGGCCTCTTTCCATCATTTCTTCAACTAAGTTGATGCACCAATCTGATTGTCTAATTAGCTGACTAAGAATCACTTCCCCTGTTCATTATCAATTCTGTAACTTTCCACGTAACTTCTTAAATAATACAATTACTTGAATATAATATTGTATGTGCACTGAATTTCATTGGTATCATTAATTAAGCCCGTACACCTGATTACATTTGACAAAAACTTTTTTACAAAAAAATTATACTATACAATTACGACTAGTTTCACTGTCGAGAGATGGTATTATCAAGTACCGTATATTATAATAAACAATTTGTATATTATAAATTTTTTGTATAAAAGTTTTTGTCAAATCTAATCAGATATATGCTTAAGTATTGATACCAATACAATTACTTGTTTATATTAAATTTTATGCATAGTAAATTATATTTATAGAACTGTATAATGTATTTATTGTAACGTATTGTAGCAATAAAAATTCTACGTACAATACTTTACTCCATTCTATAACAATGGCTATATAATTATACAATAATATAATTACACTGCCTTTTAAGTTTGAATTTTCTTTATTATTAATTACCTTTCGAATCCTAATGATTGTTAGGTCAAAGGTTTTTTTTTGTTTTTTTTTATGTGCACTTTCACACTTATTTTTAATTGTTGTTTATTTTGTTTGGGAGTCACTTTTGGGAGCGAAAGTGACTTCCATTTCTCCTTGACGTCTTTATAGGTTTTTCATCAAGGGAGGGTGAATCGGGCTGATGAGTCCCTAATAAGGACGAAACGGCCGTTCCCGGTTCCCTCTGTTGACAAACTCAGAGACGTGATTTGTTTATTTATGTACAGGCTTTGATTTCTTAATAATATAATTATTTACTTAATTAAATAATGAATTACATAAATATAATATGCAATCGTAATTATAATAATATAATAATAACTATACATATAGACTATATTTATTTCATATTGTATATTACAGCCGCTTGCTATCCTAAACATCGTAGGAAATTATACGTTTGATTTAACATTCCATCGAAAGACAAAAGGAGTCTAGAATAGAGAAGTTTTCGAGCACAGTTTTAAGTTGTTACACACATCAGTCCATCATCAAAATAACTCAGACACTACAAATCCTAGGAAGCTGAGAGGGATTTTTAGGCTAATAAATGGAAAATACCCATTCATACATCGGACCAATAGATAAAAAGCTAGGAAGAGAAAAGCGTCAAAATATGTTTTCGTTCAATATCAGTCGATAACACAAAACTATTTACCTTAGACAGATGAAATTTTAGTAGTACAGAAATACTATTCAACGTCAGCTCCTGGTGAAAATTTGAAAGTGGGGGGGAAGGTCTCAAACCATCAAAATAAGATTCTCCTTAAAAATCCATTGCAAATAAAATAGAATTACAAAGAAAAGTTGGAAGTTTTTGATAAAGTTACAGTTTTCTTTTTTTTTTATTTATTTATTGTTATTTTTACATGTTACCGTGCATCCATTCGAAAATTGGCACGACAGTTATATTTTGTCTAAAAGCAATTGTTTTTCATAAGCTTTTTAATCTTCAGAAATCACGAAACTGTAAAAATTGCCTTTTTCAATCACAACATAAACGTCGCTGTTTTCAACGTGTTTATAAAACAAAAACAAAAACAAAAAATTCTGAAAAACATTCTATCCACAAAAAGATTTAAAGTATTATTACAATTACGAATTCAAAAACAAAAATAAATTACGAACCCTATTAATTTCATTCAAATACTTCTGATTTAAATATTAGTGAGGCTGTTAAAACGTGAGTAGTCATTATTGAAACTCGGTTAGACGTCGCTTTCTTAACCTGGTTAGGTCACCTGGCGGCCAAAAGGTGAAAATGGGATACAGGCCATGGTAAAGGAACGAATCAGTTTTTTGTTTGCTGCAATTTCTAACACTCAGTAAATAAACACAGCAAAACATCAAAGTAACATCAAAACCTCTGGGAGTTTTCATTGTACTTCAAACTATTATTTTTGTACAACGTTAATAAGTAAAAATAACTTTTTTTTTTTAAACCTTATATAACAGCCTTATGTTATTATAAAACAATTTAAAATCATCTATTTATTTATTTACTTTTTGTACTGCTATTCTTGGAATAGGACAAGAATTATAATTAGGGGTGTATACAGGAATTCCTTTTAGGGGGTGTGTCGGAAAAGGGGTAATGGCTGTTAAGTGAAGGAAAACAATAAAATGTTTTCTTCACCGAGAGATTTCGGCAAAAAGCTAATCCCTAACCTTTGACCCTTCGCCGAAAAAGGAAAAACGATCTGATTTCAAAGCAAAAGTAAATGGTACATTCTATCAGCTCAATTCGTTTTAAACAAAATTCAGAATGTTCTGGAAAAAAAAAAAAAAAAGACTACTTGAACTTAAGATAAATAATGAAAATAAATAGTTATTATTATAGTTTGTAATTTAATTTAGATGAACCATTTTAGTAAATGTAAACATCTTAAAAGTACTTAAAAGTTTAATAAAATACTAACGGAAATTGTCTTTACTATCATTTCTTGCAGGAAAATTTACTTATAGAATCGTAATTCCGATTTAGGCATAGATTTCGGAACTGTGCTTAACAATTCTAGAAATGTAGTAATTTCGGGATTGTAGTTAAAAACGTAGGGTTTGGAAATACATACAAGGAATTTAACAATTTCCGAAAAGATAATTTTGAAACCGTAAATTTTACTTGGAAACTGTACTTAATATATTAATTTCGGAACTATACTTAAAAAATAAATCAATTTCGGAGCTGTATTTAAAGCAATTACCAATTTTGCAATCGTATTTTCGAACTACTTAAGAAATGTTCTAATTTCGGAATAGTACGTAAGAAGTATACTGATTTGGAAGGATAGTTAAAAATACAAAAGGTTTTGAAATATACTTAAGAATCTTAAGAATCGGAAAAAATATTAATTTCGGAACTGTAACTAGAAATTTACTAGCTTCCGAAATATACGGATGAAGTTAACAATTTCCGAAAAAATCAATTCGGAATTGTAATATTAGTACAATTAGATGTTTATTACAATTCCGAAATGATCTGATCTTAAATATATTCGAAAATGAGATGTTAAATACATTTCCAAAATTAGTACAGTTAGATGTTTTTGGGAAATGTATTTAAGATTTATATCAATTTTTAAAACAAGTGTATATCGCAAATTCGAAAATGAGATTTGTAACTAGTTGTTAAGTAAGAAATGCACTAATTAAGCAAACTAATTAGCCTCTCTTTCTTTTAAGATACAAAACTGAGCCAAATTTCGTTTTCGTAGCTTTTCAACGTTTGATCTCAAATATAAATTTATTTTGATAAATATATATTCTTTAATATATATTTTTATGTATTAAACATATGATGTCATCATTGTTGTCAATGGTATACAGATTCTAAAGAAAAATGCTGGGTAGTGAAAAAAAAAAAAAAAAAAAAACTCATCCGAATACCCGGTACTGATGCCGGGTCCGAATGATTTCCTATTAATAGGTCAATTACCCGGTCCATCGAAACCACTACAAATATAAAGAAGCCCTCATAGAAGCAACCATTCAGTTTCTAGTCAAGTTTATTACTTTGCATCAAAGTTATTTATTTATTTATTTATTTAGTAAAGTGGTATTAGGATACTTAGTTTCCTGTCCAAAGAGGATTACAAATACATCAAAATATATGAAAAAGCTATAATTGGATGGTGTTATACATCATTTGACCAAACCCAAAATAAACTTTTTTAGATTATTGTAAGCGAAAGGTGTAAACTCTTTATAAAAAATTGTTCCTTCTTGCTATCTGAACATAATTCTGCGAAAAATTAATTTTAAATAAACATAACAAATAAGATTTCATCATGTGACTGACGACCTTTGAAGGATATTGTCAACGTTGATAATAATGAGAATTGTCCTGTGAAAGTATTCTTCATTTTGATATATAACACTCTTCATTCCATAAAAAAAAAATGTGAAGTAATAAATAAAATTTTGCTTTAATGCGAATATTTCAAAATCGAATTTTGGCGCTTGGTGGGATGATGCATAACACCATCCAATTTTATATATAATCTATAACTTACTTCTATACTTACTCATTTCCATATAACTATACATCTGTAATTCAAATACTTGCTTATTCCATACAAATATGAAATCTTTATAAAAATTCATACATTCCCCGCGTTATTCAATTACATTTCCTATATAAAGAAGTATGTTAAATGGAAATAGTTAGCATATCAAAAGACACATATATTGATATACTACTGCTAATTCTCTTAAAATATAAGTGATATTATAAATTGTTCAGCGTAGCTACTAAATATATTATAATAATCTATATTTGTTGGTTATATATTATTAAAAATTAGAAATCGAAGAATCAGAAGAGTTTTTGTTATAGTTACAAAGATGTTAGGAAGATGTCTCAGCTGAAACCTCGAAACACATTTGGCCTGGGATGCTTGACACAGTTAAGAAGCGGAGAGAAAAACCATGAAACGTATCCAAGGAAATAGAAAATGAATTCGGCATATAGAGACGTCGGAAACGCAGAGATAAGGGTGAGGTCTGTTTATTCCAGCCAAATTTACATTGGAAAAAAAAATGATTTCGTTCCATCTAAATTGGTGATAAAAAAATTTATAATTTTAAAATAACTTTTCCACAAAAATACTGATCAATCGACTATCTAATTGAATTATTATCATTATTATTTTATTATAGCATTAATTATTATTCATAAATAACAAATTAAATATAATTATTTATTATCTATTAATAAATTAAGTACAATAAATATAATTATAGTAGTAGGATTATTTAACGTGTGTTAAAAATTTTTCGTTAATTAAAATAAGAGACAAACAATACAATTATTTAAAAATTTTAATCATTAAAAATACATTATATCTCCGGAGCTTTCGAGGTATTTGACAGACTTCATTGTCAATTCTGAGTTGACAATGAAGTTTATCAAAGACTTCGAAAGCTCCAGAGATGTATTGTGTTTCTAATGATTACAATTTTTAAATAATTTTATTGTGTTTGTCTCTTATTTTAATTAATATAATTATACTTATTAATAATTAATAAATTAGTATTATCATTATTTAACAATGCTTTATAGCTTAGTAAAGTTAATAATTAATTATTATTAAATGATGATTAAAAATTATGGAATGCTTAACGATTGCTTATTATTAATTTTTCTGTGATTGATCGTCTCCCCACTCTTGAAACACCCGTGGATAGACGAATTACTTGGGTGAGAAGCTAATGAAGACAACCTACAATTGTGTAATACATTTGAAGAGTTGAAATCACATCATAGATATAGTTCGAGATGTATCAATTTTGATTTTAAAATATATTCTTGGTAATCAAGGGGTGAGGCTCTGGAGGAGCCGGCTTCGATTTTCGGTCATGGGGAGGGAGTTTCTTTTTCCTTCTTCTGCAGGGAGTACAGCGAACCCTTTGTCCAGCAAGTACCGAATTTGTTTTGCTGGGTAATAAGGCGGCGAACGCGCGTCGGAAAGTCCTCCAACTTCCTCTTAAGCATATAGTCCCGTTAAGATGATGATCGCAGGAACCTCTACATCCCGTGCAGCCGGCTCCCTTTTACGGTTAGGGGAGAGTTGATTTAGCTCAAAATTTTAATTCAGATACGAGAGAAATTGAATCTTTCTCAAACGAGTCAGGGTGCATGAAAGGACAGCAATCAAAGGGTTCAAATCTGATCGTTTGACTCGTTTTTTATTCATCGTCTGGAACTAAAGGACGTCTCTCTTGCCTCGGGCAGAGCTTGTACACAAAGTTCTATTTTCACCTCTCGTTACAACAGTTTTTCCTTCGGTTTAGCTTCAAGTGCAAACACCTCGACGGTATGATTGCCACAATTATCTCGAAATAGATATTCAAAATACCATTTAAGCATTTTTAAGTAATAAGGATGTGTTTTAAGTACCTTAAAGATGTATACTTAGAAGATATATTTCAAATACTTCTGTAATCATCCTATAAGTAACAACAATAAAACATTAAAAACAAAAATACTGCAACTGTATTTTCGAAGATACAATTGTAATAATTTTTAGTTTTTATTTCAGCTGTAATTAGAAAACTGATTATACTCTGTATAGTGAAGAAAATAATTTTTAGAGGAAGTAATTAACTTTGAGTAGGTTTATAAGGAATTTTAATTTAAAAAAATAATTAACAACATTAAAAAAAATAATGATAAAAAAGTTTGGTTAGCCAACTTTAAGGCATTCGCGTAGTAAGATCCAAATACTACAACAGACAGTATTAATACGTTTTCACCAATTTTTTGGGTATATTTTTGTTTATTTATCGTTATGATGTCGCTGTTCGCAGATTTGTATTTTAATAAGTTTTCGACTCTATGGGTCCAATTTCAATGAAAATCAATAGGGAAATCACTTTAGTAACACTTCTCAAAATTAAAAATTTCATATTTCTAATATAAATAATGGTTTTAACAGCAACGTATTTTAGCATTTTTTTCTTTTTTAGCTTCTTATCCGTTGATCGGATACGTATCGAAATCAATATAGAGAATGTTCCTGTAAGAACCTCAATATTTCTCTAAAATATTTAGCTTCCTAGGATATTTAGTTTTTGAGCTACCACGGCAACAGAAAGAAGCACATACAGAGTTCAAATTTTTCAAATGAAATTGCATTGTTAAGCTTTAATAATAACTCTTTTTTAATCTTCGATCATATTAAGAGGGGTTTTACAATAAATTGTTCGACCAAATTTATAGTATCCTTTGATAACTAACTGTTAAGTAAAATAAAAAAAAAAAAATGTAAGTGCGTCGGAATATGATTTTGATATGGCTAAATTATCCGAGGATTAACTTCGATATCTTCATTTTTTTTTCCTATTTTTATCAAGATATTCGGATTATCTCTGAAAATAAGCTAAGATACGGTGTCGTCAAGGTTACGCAAAGAAATGTCCAAGACAAATTTTTTCAAGAATTTTCTTTTTGGATTCTATTTTCTCGTTGACATAAAATAATATTAAAAAGGGATAAATGTGTAGAAATTATGTAGATAGAAATTAGAAATCCTAATTAAAAAGTTGTATTTTTTTTTTCTTGTTAACTTTATTATGACTGACGTTTCAACATAAGTGAGGACATAGAATGTTGTAACTGGTTTCAGTTTTAATGCTGTGAAAAGTTGAAGCAATTATTTTACAAAGGAGAGAAAATGAACTGATCCTACCTCCCAGGAGGATGACAAGCCTTGTACGAATCAAGCAGTGTTGGCCCATGCTAAAAGCCCTCTTGCGGGGGGAGTACAGCATACCCTCGTGGTGGAGCATCGTTCTTAATACCGGTTTGTTTTCTGATGTTTTTACATTTTCCGGGTTTGTTCTGGAGCTGGGATTCACAGGGGACTGTAAGCTAGACGAGTTTGCAGAGGTATTTGAAGGGGAGGGCGGGTAGGTGGTAGCTATGCCTGTCCGGTGATGATCATTCCGGTGCCCCGACGAGAGAAGTTGGTGCGGCAAATGGGCTCGGCCGATAACAGCTCGGGATTCCCGAACGGCGTCCGTCCGTGTATGCGTCTCTCCGGGCCAGAGGCTCGCGCGCGCAGTTCCGTGCGTGACTGTTCTTACCGTCGTGTCCCCAAGTTTGGCCACAACTGCCTCATCTCTCTCCTCGCCGCCTCCTGCACTTGCGGCGCGAGGGCGCAACGCAGCTCGCGCATGACGTCATTGCCCGTCCCCGCCGACAGATGTCGTGCCGGTCCGGTGTTTCTTGCTGTCTTACCGGCTGCCTCTCTCTGTTTACACACTTTTACTTGGGCGGTTCGTGCTTCGAATGTTAATGCAGCGCTCGGGCGGGTAATTAAAATGCGCGAGTTTTATAGAAACCATTCAGTTTGCACCCGATGCTCTCGTCTGCAGACACAGACAATGAGTTTACTAACACCACTGGTCTGCAATTCGTTTAGAAAAAGAAAAATAAATGAATTAAAACTTATCTGTTTCTATCTTAATTTAAGCTTTGTTAAAAAAATGCCTTTAAAAACAAAAAGCTTCCATTAAAAGATTTCTTTTTAATTACTGTAGTTAAATTAGTTAGGTTATTTAGCCTAATTATAAAATATGTTCACCATTATGACTGATAACATTAAATTATAATAACTGATTAATTATAAATTATCTAACTTCGTACTCCAATAGCAATATCAATATTAGCATATCCATTGCATACAAACTTATTTAAGACATATTTAATACTCATTTCGTATTATATTATATATCTATCTATATATATACTTATATAAAAGAATATTTATGTATGATGATACCCGTAAAAAATATTATCGCGTAATGTAAGTAAATATTTAAATATTAGGTGAATGTTACACCACTATCCGTATGTAAACAATATAGATATTTTCATTATAATTATAATTTAAATTTTTTTTTTACTTCCTATTATATAAAAGATAATGCAAATGTCATATTCATCCGTAAAATTTTTCAGTGCTTTGATATAAAAAATTAATATAATTTTTTTTTTGAAACACGGATCACCTAACATAATCAATCATTATTTATAAACCCGTTAGGGCCCGTTCAAATAATACGTAAGTACAATTTTAGTCATTTTAGACTCCCGAATGCCCCTTCCCCCCTTCCCTTTGTGCTTACGTAAGATTTGACAAATCATTAACAGTAAATACCAATGAACAATAAATTAAACAGTCAAAATACAAGCATTAAAATGTAACAAATTAAATAAGCTTATAAGTATACCTAATAGGATTAATAAATATTAGAAAAAAAAAAGAAAAAAAAATATAAAAATACACATGAAATACTGAGGAAAAAGTTACTTCGCGCAACGCACTCTCTCGCGTGCATGTTTGTCAGTCTTAGTTAAGCATTGCTCTGATTCACCTTCCTCTAATCATTCAAAATAAGCAAAGTATGAACCTGCCCCTTTTATGCTTATGTAATACTTGAACGGCATCTTAATATTAATTTTACAAATAATATTAATAATAATAATATTTTTTTTTTTATTAACATAGATAGATAAATTCAGTACAGTCCCGTTAGGGAAGTGTCCCTATCAACGGGTTCTGATACTCACATAATTTTTTTTTCTTCTTACAATATATATTTACATAAGAATATATAACTTATAAGTCTGCAAGATTATAAAAAAAGAATAAAATAATAATAATAATAACTTTTTTTTTATTCACTTAAATACATAATTAAGTTCCGTTAGGGATCAAAAAAAATAAATCCCTGTCAACGGGTGCTGTGAATTTTACTACAAATTCTTTTTACTACAAATTCTTTATATTAATCATTCAAACTTAAAATGTAGAAAAAATAGTCGGCTACCCGTCGCTTCGCTCCGGAAGCCTCGCGTATGTAACGGAAAACAATTTGTTATTTATTATTAAAACACACACACACAAATTACATCAAGTAAAATAAAACTAAAATTTTTTTAATTTTTTTTTTTATTTTAATTTTTGATGTATATATTCTCTCAATTCACGACTGCTTTTAGAATCAGCGTGTGAATCATATATCTGTGATATATTTTTATTTTTTATAGAGATTAGAATGTAATCCTTGTGGTCTAATGCCTAAGACGTCTAACGTCGGAGCAGAAGGTTGCATGTTGGATTCCAGTAGATAACTTGTAGAAATTATTTCTATTTTTGTAAATTACAATAATTGCACCAGACCGACAGAGAAATAAAAGATTTTCGTAATATTGATGCAATTTTCAGTCGCTTTTGAGCTACAAATAGTGAGCTTTCAGTATTCTACTTAATAGAAATAGTGCTTCTTTCTTTCTTGAGTCTCTTTTTTTTTATTTCCATTGATACTTTACAGTGGTTTTTGAGTTAGAAATAGTGATTGTTTTTGAGTAACGAATAGCGATTTTTCAGTATTCTACCTAATAGAAATAGTGATTATTTTTTTTTTCTGTTCTTTTTTATCCAATTCCAATTGATACTTTTCAGTGGTTTTTGCGTTACAAATAGTGAAAATTATCTACATCTATTAGCTAGGCCATCAGATTGTTCGATATAGATATTTGAAGAAGAGATGTTCAGATGGACGTTAGTTGATGTAGATGATAAATGAAGATCATAGCTTGTATACGAAATTCTTCGCAACAAATTGATTGTGAGTATTCTTTAGAATGAAGATAACCAAATTCTGTTGAATTGTGACTCAAAGACCTAAAGTTGTATGTGAGTTAAGACAACGTTTTCCAATTATATGGCAACTTTATTTAGAGTTTGTCCTTGAGCTTTATTGATAAATATCGCATAAGAAGGTCTGATCGGAAATTGTTTTCTTGTGAAGGTGAATGGAAGTAGATTACCGCATGGTTCCATAGACATCCTATGGATGAAAACAAAATCTCCTTTGTGAGTTCTGTTATAATTTCGGTTTCTATGAGATCATTATCGAATGAACAGCATTTAAGTTGAGTTCCATTGCAGTATGCAAACTTGGGATTGATGTTTCGCAACAAAATTATTGGAGATCCAATCTTCAATGACAAACGATGTTGAGGAATTCCGCTGAGATTCAATGCGTTCAGACACTCGGGCATATAGAGATGTTCGTGTGGTGAATTATCAGAAGTGTCAATTTTATTCGCACTTGTATTGTATGCTCTGTAGTCTCTCCTTGTATTCTTAGACTTATCATTCGATTGATGTTATCGACACTCTCGTTCATCTCGTTTATCCAATTCCAATTGATACTTTTCAGTGGTTTTTAAGTTACAAATACTGATTTCTCAGTATTCTACCTAATGACGTACTGCGTCTTTCTTTTTTGACTTTCTTTTTAATTACAATTGTTACTTTTCAGTCAAAGTCAGTTCAGTTTTGACAGATAAGTCAAAAAAGCAATATGAAAAGAGTTGTAGTTCCCATGGCCTAATGGGTAAGATGTCTGACTTCGGATCAGAAGGTTGCAGGTTCGATTCCTGTCGCGGATGTTTCATTGAAAAAATTCTTTCTATTTTTGATTCTCACAGAAAACTGCGCCGGACAGACACAGACAGACAGAGAAATAAAAGATTTTAGTAATATAGATTGTTACTTTTCAGTCAAAGTCAGTTCAGTTTTGACAGATAAGTCAAAAAAGCAATATGAAAAGAGTTGAAGTTCCCATGGCCTAATGGGAAATTTAGTCAAAAAGAAAAGAAATTTAGTCAAACCTGTAAATAATAATAATTTTATTAAT
>JAFIDM010000007.1:37424235-37448434 GCA_023159025.1 Thereuonema tuberculata | reverse complement strand
GGAACTACATAAATACTATTGTGCAACTGTGGAACGAAAATATTGCTATGCATAATAGCGCCACATAGTAACCTGGTGACAAAAACTAGAACTAAAATATTTTTGTGCATAAATCTCTTCCTCATCCTCTCCTTACTGAATACAAAATTTGACATGCGTGTTCTTTGTCAAAATCGAAACGATACGTATTAGACGAATTTTCTAATACGAACTGGGAAAGTTTCGAAGTGATCTCCCAATTTCAATTTCTTTCAGATCAGGACATCTGCTTTTTGTAACCCGTCCGAAGAATGGATCTTTCAGCTAGTTATTTATATAAGAGAGTTCATTTACTTAATTTGAAGATATTTTATCGTCGGAATCAATGTGGAGACTGAAGAGCTAAATTCGCCAAAACGATAACTGGCGAGAAAATTCATGTGCACGCTACACGCGGCCGCTATGAATTTTTTTAGCGCATAGAAAATCAGATTGCGCAATTAAATATTAATAAAGGTTGAGACCAAGTTGTTTACAAAATGACATCCATATTAGCATGAAACAGTTGTACTAGGATGTCATTTAGTAAACATCTTGGTCTGACCTTTTATTGATTATTTTTTTTTTAACCGTAGCTCTTTAGTTAATTTTCCAAATTTTACCGCAATCAAGAGGGATCATCCTAATAAGCATCTAGACTTTCTACCTTAGTTTCAGCTTTATAGGGTAAATAGTTAACGAGTTATTTTGATCGCTGACAGACAGCATCAGATAAGATTTTCTGATCGTAGCTCCACACCTATCAGTCGGAATTGTATCAAAATCCTTTAACAGCCCAAATGTACCGTTTCAATTTCATTGTTGTAGACCGTATAGTTTGTAGTAAAGTTTTTTTCTTGAACAGAAATGAACGGACATGAATCCGTATTTCGACAGAAAATTTGCATTATTTTTTTAAAGACATTTTTGTTCTAATGTTTTATTCTTGCATGTGCCATGTTTCAAAAGTTAGACCTAATCTGTCATATTCTGTGGTGTGCACACTTTCAACACAACGCGCTTCGAATAATCTGTGAATTTCAATTTATCCTTCAATCACTTCAGATCCTTTTATTTCATCACATTGTATGTTACTGAGTTAAATTAACAGTTAACAACACATTTCAAACCATTTGACGCAATTTCAAAGGTTTTGAATGAAGATGTCTGTATTAATACTTTGTACTGAGTAAACACAGCTTAATGGCTGATCACTTTTGATTGAAAAACTTCACACACTTACAAACACTATCCAAACAAACAAATTTTGTTTCACATTTTTGTCACACGTGACGAAATCTCTTTCTATATGTGACAGAAAGAACTCCTTTTAACGCGGCCTCGTGTATAACCACTGCCGAAGTTTTTGGATAGAACCAATGTTCCGATTGCCAATTTACGATCAAACTTTTCAAAACATCAAAAAAATTGAATATTTCCAAAATCCTTTGAATATTTTTTGTATAGAGAAACATGTATCATATGGAAGTATCTAGAACACGTATAAATCATACGTAAACATAATTTACCCACATGCATTTTGTAGACTGCTGTCGTAGCGTACTTTCCGGTACTGTTTAGGCAACAAGTATTACAACTAGAACTAGATGGCATTGGTGGAGACTTTAGCCTAAACCTAAAAAAAAGGAGACCACTACCTACAAAGCAGGTTTCGGATCCCCAATAATTGTGAAGACTAATATCCGGCGGGAATTCCCAGCTCTGTTCTCTTAATAACAATAGTAACTGAAGCTAGTGTGTTTATTTGAAAATATTTACTCAATTTATTTTGTATTCATAATTTTGTTTGTTCTTATTTATTCAAAATAAATGTAATATTTACTATAGTTTGGTTCTGAAGGAGGAGTGGGATATGATACAATACAGATACTTTTTTTTGAAGAATTTTCCCACTCCGGTATGAGATTTTCTCGATATTTCGGCCCGGTGCCTCGGGCCTATTTCGGGAGATGTAGTACATATCAATTACATCAAGGCGGCGCAAATCTAACAACTTCACCATGGCTCAGAATGAACAACAAGATAACAACTTAAAGATAAAAATATTTTACGTGCTGGATAAAATTTATTTTAATTTCTCACATTCGTGCTTTTAATTGCAGGCTTTTATTTAAAAGATAACAACTTATCCGAGAAACTAACAACGGGAATTGTTAGATTTGCGTCCGCCTTGATGCAATTGATATATATATATATATATCTCCCGAAGAAGGACTGAGGCACCAGGCCGAAATATCGAGAAAATCTCATCCCAAAGTGGGAAAATCCCTCAAAAAAAAAAAAAAAAAAAAAAAGGATCTATGTAATATTTACTTTTTTACTGCATGACTTACATGAGTTACATTTTCGATGATAACGACGATAAGGATAAATTTCTACAAAACATTTGACAGTTCTTCTAGTAAATTCCGGTCCATAATTTACGTAAGATTTGTGTAAAGTTCTACTTACATAAAACACTTTTACCACAGTTCTCTCATGTTCAGGAAATAATTGAACTCACAAGATGGTCGGCCACCTTGCTTTTTTTCCAACGTTCACATTCGATGCCTTTTAAATTAATACGAATCTAAAACATTTCTGAAGCTTAGCCATACCAAAGCTAATGTGTCTGAGTTCTGACTTATGTTCAAATATGAAACACGATATTAACCCAAAACTTCGCGGCTCTTTGTAAGTCACTCCATTGTCGTACACGGTATTATGTTTTCAACTTAAACAATCATCAGTACCGGCGCAATTGATCTCTCATGTCTCGTGAAGCGTGACATCAATTGTTTTAATTAAAATGGATTAAAAAAGATTAAATCTGTATCGTAACAGACCCTGGGTTGCGCTGGAAGTTTAGGCTCCAGCGATTCTCCACCAACCGGACTAGTTGAGATCGGATTGTCAGACCGACGCAAAATACGATTATACATTTGAATAATAATTTTAACGTTACAACTAAATAATTTTTTCAAATTCTCACTCTTTCTTTCATTTGCTCGTATTCCCTTAATATTTTATCCCTGCAACTAAATCTCAACATCAATACCTAAAAAAACCCTATATTCTTGTTCTCTTTTGCTGACCGTGTCCAGATTTCTTAGTCGTTGAGAAAAGCGGTGCAAGCATCAAGAAGAAGGCTTAAACAATGAAAAGCGCTTGAAGAAAAACAAACTCCCTTATTATTGTAGCCTCAGTCCTTACGTTGTAGTGTGACTATATCATTTTTTTTTCTGTTAGACTGAATTTTAGCTATCATCCTAAAAAACAAAGTCAACAAATAACGGTCCTTAGCCAAGAAAAATAGGCTTGAAGTTCTTTAAAAGGGACTTTTTTCAGAGGAACTTCAAATTGTAAGGGCAAAAAAAATCACCTATTGTCGCGAGGTTGTTTCTGTCCGTCTTGAAACTCCATCTTCATGAAACTTGATAGAGGAAGGTGTCTTAATTTAGGATAGCGTGATAAATCGCATACCGGTCAGCAGATTGCATTAGTGTCTACCATGAGCGGAAGCTCTGACCACCATATGTAATCTATCTTGTCGTCGTGAGCCCTTGATTTGCATGTACGCAACAATAAATAATTTAAAAATATTCCAAAAAGTGACTTTTTGAAGATGTCAACTTCGAACACAACTGGAGCGCAAGTGGAAAGTTCTAATAATTTGTTTTAAAGTGTATAATGAAATTCGTAAAATGTAGTTTAAGTGACAAGTCGCATCGTTGTGTATGATTTTAAAGTTAGTTTCAAATATTGATTCAAAAATATTTGTCTTAACGTCCTAATTTCGGATAGTCAATGGCGCAACATGAAAATAGGTTTTGTTTTGATTGGAATTTGTGTATTTATTTGATTTGAAAAATCGGTTTAACGTTTTTCAATTTTTTTAAGGTCAAGAAACGTTGACTGTGAGAACGCAGCGAAAAAACACTGGGTCTCCGTATAAAGTGGCCCTTGAAGAATCCTTTTGATATTTTTATTTTTGTATTCCTTTTATTATTTTTAATGTATAATGTCGTTAATTTTATTAGAATATCATAAAGTCATTACTCAAATAAATAACTTACTGTATTTGCATTGTATGTTTCATTTAATTATATTATCTTAATTATTATCCTGAAATTCTTATGTATCCGAAATTAAGACCCCATTTGCTTCACAACAAAAACAGCAATGTTTTGCAGAAAAAATAATTACACTATCTATTTTTTATAATGGATATTTATCAGTTCGGGATCTAAAATTATGTTATTTATAGAAGAAAACAAAGTAAAATTCTTAACCAAAAACTTCAATATTTTAAATTCTTTACATTAAAACAAAATGGTATCCGAAATATGGTCACCTTCCTCTATACAGGATATCTCATAAGTCTGGATCCCGTAGAGAATAATGCGGTGGAGCTCCAGATTTTAAATAATCTTGTTTTTAAGAAAATTTCATTTGAGGCTAAAGAGGCAATGTAAATGAAAAGAACTAAGGAAAAATGAAAAGAATCCCCTTCTGGATTTTAGATTGATGGTAATTCCCAACCTGGTTTCAACAGGACGGTGCTCCGTAGTGTTAGACCTTATGGATCCCGACCTATGGGACACCCTGTATTAATATATGTTAAAGTTGGTAAAAGTCTAATGTTAGAATATTAATGAAATTTAACAAGTTATTGTAAAGTTCGTATAGCTCTGTCCCATTTGTCTGTATTTAATTTTTTAATAAACCTTTTAAGCTAACGCTAGATAGAACTCAAGGCCTACATAAACCTTGAGTGTATACAGATCTTGGTAGGTCTAAGTAGCAGTGTCTCCCTCTAGGATTACTTTTGCAAATTAAAGCTTCCTTTGACGGCCTACAGACGGCAGCCTTGCCCAATAAAACTACTAATTTCTTATTATCATTCGACAAATAGTGTATTATAAAAATCGTCCAGTAAGGTTTGAATCTATTTAGAAATGAAACTAAATATCTAGTTATAAATAATGATAGTAAATTAAGGAATCATTTGGCAGGTAATGTTTTAATCAATAAAAGAGCGCCATAATTAAAAATAGTTATCTCTATCTACAAAAAAATAAAGAGACAATTAAAATATATCGATTGAGGTTAACAGTCACGCATTTCAGCCATTAAACTAACAGTAAATTTTTATATAAAAAATTACAAATGGTAGCATGCTAATAATTCACAGTTTTTTTTTCCTTCGAAATTTTGACACTAATTTCAAAGAAAATTCATTTATCAATTATTTCGTGTACTCTCGTCAAAAAGACTATTTTTTTTTCGAACACTGCATATTACAGTAGTCAGCTGTAATCCCAAACAGTTAACCCCAATTCGTATATTTTTACCTCCCCTGGAGTAATGAAATTTAATGTACCTTAATACTGATCTGAACCTCGCGGCGCTTCTAGATGAGTTGTTTTAAAAAAAACTTCATTTTTATTGAAAGTATTCAATGCAGTACTACACCGCATATATTCAGAAGTACTTAGTTAAGTAGCTAACAATGATATTCAATTTTTTTTTATTAGATCAGCGTAATAATAAAATTTAATTAACCCTACTCATTATTTCTCTTACAGACCTAAGAGAAACAAAGCATTCGTCCAAATATTTGCAAGTCAACTAGTAATAGAACACAGAAATGACTTAGAAAAGAATTTTGTTGAAGGTGCAATAGTTTTATTAATATATTATTATATGATCAAACAAAAAAATCCTGTCTGATAAGTGCCAATAAATTGACACATGATACTAATAGAGAATATTTTTAAATTTAAAATCTCATTTTAGGAATATTATTTCACATTTTTTATCTTTGCCATTTTACTGTTTATTTCCATTTAAAAGCAAAACATTTAATTTAAATTTCTTTTCTTGAAGAACCACATTCTATAACTGAATCATTGACCTCCGTTTCTGGACTTTGATTTGGTTTTCAAATGACTAGTTCTACTGACGATCGCCGATAATTGTGAAACAGCAGTGTTCAAATATCAACCGCGAATTTATCATATTTTTCTCTATGATATTTTCCCTCAATTTTAAGTAGGGGACGATATACGAACGAAAACAGTGGGAGGTGTTTGATCTGCTGCTGGTACTGGACTGAGAGCAAGGACAAATCCTCGTCTTTACAAACGGATAAGTGCTTGTGACATAAAAGCACTCGCGTGGACGGAAGCTACAAGAATGGAATCATTGTAGAAATATAAATGGGAGATAAATGGAAAATTCTGTAAAGCATAAACATAAGGATAATTTGATACAACACATAATTTTTTCGGAAACTGAAAGTGATTATTATTTCTATTCTTACTGTTATAATGATTATTATATTAAGAGAATTTAATCTTATAAACACTAAAAGGATTTGATTTGATTCTATAAACTGTATATGAATGATCATCGGAAGCGCAGTGATGCCTCAAAAGAAAAAGTGAACAATAAAAAAACTCAATTAAAAATTAGGGAGGAAATTGATGTGTCAGCTGTTCACCGGCCTCAATGAATTGTTTTAAAGCATAAAAAAAAAATTCAATCTTCGCATTGAATTATTAATAAATATCAATGGATGAGACCAAATTGTTTACCAAGTGACATCCTGGAACAGCTGTTTCACGCTCTTTGGCGATCATCAGCCAGGAGGAGTCACCAGTAAAACAACAAGATCTCTGCACTGAGGTTAATACGAATAATGGTTGGAAGCGCAGTGGTTCTTCAAAAACTAGTGACTTCAAACTGATGTATCATGAATAAGCATTGGACCAGTTTTAGCTAAAGAAATTGCTCAGCATTTTCAGAAAAGGGTTTCGGGGCGCGCGAATCAGTTGCTGAGGGTTGGGAGGATGGAGGATACAAAAATCGGTATGAATATGTTTAAATTTGGATTATTCATAAGCTACTTTTCAAATGGAAAGCCGTCCTGCCGTTTTAGCGTGATGCGCATATAAGCAGACAGATGGACAGGAAGGTTTAATGGATTCCTTTTTTTTTCTTTTATGTAATTCATTTTGTAATTCATCTTAGATTGATTTATCGAGTCCTTTAGTTTACAAAAAATAAAATAAAATAAAATAAAAATAAACGTAAATTGTTTACTTGTTGATGAACTATTAACCAAAAACTAAATAAGACAGAAACATTGTCACAACCTTGCTATATCTTCAACACATCTGGGACAGCTGTATCGTCTTTAGGACTCATCAGATAGAATTATCCAGTTGACGAACAAGTAAAAGGTGCGAAAAGTTGTGGATCAGCCTCAGTGACATCAGAATGACACCCAAATAAATGAATAAATTTCCTTATTTTATTGATTAAAATCAATAGTTACTAATTGCTTTCTTTTTCATGTTTATTAATCCGTCATTACTGATTTCATATTTATTTATAATGTTAAGATTATTATTTATTAATTGTAATGTTTTAAATTTATGTAATTTGTCTGTATCACTTTTAAAATGCTAAAAATACTTTAGGTACCGCATCAGCGAAAACTTAAATTAATTTACATTCTATTATGAAAATAATGAAGGAGTCAGGGAATTTGACACGGTATTACTTATAGTTCCTTATAAAAATTTAAAATTTTTAACTCTTTTACCACATTAACTGATATTGATAGAAGATAATAGATTTGTTGTATTCTTGATTCGTTTGTTCGTTTGTTTTTTTTTTATTCCTGTTTTTCCCGTAAAAAATGACTTTTGAACGGTTTAAGGAATCTTCTTGAAACTTTGTTTGCACGTTGAAGGTTAGGAGACGATCTTATTTTTAATATTAATTCTGTTCCGTGTGAATCCTTGTAAAGATATCAACTCCAGAAGATGATATAAATTCATACAGCGCCCTAAACAAAGGTCTTCTATGGATGTCTCAAATAAACGATATTAATCCGCTTAGTAATCCTCTTAATGTCTACGTGAGCATTAATATGATTACATTAACTAGATTCAGATATTTAAGTAAGTATTTCGAATTTTTTTTTTTTTTTAATAATAGAGAAATCTACTGCAAATATTATATTTGTGATATTCAGTACATATTAGAATTTAAAAATAAATATAGATACAGAAGTAAATAAAGGTCTAGAAATTTTAAATAAAAAATATTTGTTTGCATTATTTTTCACGACTTAAAGTCACGATTACTCAGAAAAAGTAAAAACTCAGAAAAAAGTGAGTAGTTTTTATCCTACAGCTCGTGTATATTATATGAGAATTAAAAGCATCTCTGTCCGTTCTTCCGTGATTTTCATTTTTCACCTTTCACAGCTGATGCTAAGTAACAGTGTCTCCATCTATGATTTCTTTTGAAAATTAGAACTTCCTTCGACTGCCTGTAGGCGGCAGACATGTCCAATAAAAACTATATTTTCCGTGTTCTTACTTTCACTCGACAAAATAATGTATTGATCTAGTAAATAACACATCCCTTAAAAAAAATATCTATTTGTGAGCGAAAAAAGTAATAATGATAATAAATAAATAATAAAAATCCACACATACGAATAAAATTCCATTTAATAAAAGACAATTAATTAAAGTAGTATTGATATCTGTTATTTAATTCATGACAGTAAATTACGAAATCATTCGGCAGGTGTTGCTTTAATTAATAAGAACAAAATTAAAAATAGTTACATCATATTCATTATCCAGAAAGAATCGATTGAGGTTAACATGTCATTGATTGAAGTCACGCACTCTAGTCACTCAACTAATATTCATAAAAAAATACACATTGGTTTATTGATAATTACTTCGTAATTTTTTTTGAATCCTTCGAAAACTTTGACACAAAGAGAATTCAATTATCAAACTACATCATGTGCTCTCGTCAGGAAGTTTATTCCATTTTGTAATCTTTTTAGTACTTTTATCTTTAAAATTCTTACATTCTGTTACTTGAAAATGTAACAGAAATCGTGTATTGTTTTATTGACAGAGCAAGCGAAGAGTAGCTATTCAACAAAATGATAACTACAGAAGACACAAAGGAATCAAAAAGATTTCGCAGCGCGAGCTGTCACAGGGGAGAGACTGGGACGGCCGTTTCCTCCTCTGTAGGACTCATCAGCCAGACAAACTCCACCGATGACAGACTTAAAAGGTGCGAACATATAAGAATCCCACTCTCGTTTCCGTTGTGCCTTCTGTAGTTACCATTTTGTTGAAATATTAAGTACGTTAAATTTCTTAAACTAGCTATTCGACGTTCAATTATTTTTGTTTGTTTATTTGTCTGTCTGGTTACGCTAAAACTGCTAGACCTGTTCTCTTAATATTTGTTACGTAACTTCCTTATAAGCTAAAGTAATGTTAGTACGATTATTTTGGCCTTTATTATCCCTCTAAAAATATATATACGTAGGCCTACATTGTGATATATTTAAGCGCATCAAATGCTAACGACTTTACCAATTTTTTTGTTAACTTTTTAGAACGTTATAACGTTAATGAAGCCCTTTACTCAATATCAAAAAATATTTTGTAATATGATTTAAAGTTTTAAAAATAAATATATATATATATTTTTCTCGAGCAACTTTCCTGTTTAATTATAAACTTCTCATCTAACACCAAAGACAGTCAGAGTAGAATTCTAAGGCGTTTATCTTATTCTTAATTTAAACTCTAGCCAACAAAAAGAATTTAAAGCAACAATAATACCGGTCACGTAAAAAAAATCAGACATTTTATTAAAATAAAGGTAAGTGAATCGTAGAGAAGTGAAAAATATTAGTTGAATTTTAGCAATATTATTTTTTTTTATTTTTATTCAATGAAATAAGCATGTAAAGTAAATAAAATATATTTTTGTGAAAAAAAAATCTTAGTTCAAATTAATTATCACTTTGATTTTTTTATTGAAGTCATTCATACGAAGAAGATCGAGTTGTCACTGAGTGAAATAAGCAACAATTTAATGTGATCTATAAAAGTACATAGGAGTTTGTTTTGTTTTTTTGCTTTTATATCAAGACACCTTCATTCCTTTACGCCAACCTCTGAAGGTCGAATTCTATAATTGTCTTAAGATAGGCTTTTTTATAACTTTCAGTACAGGTATATCTCGAGATACGACTACTCGACCTACGACCATTCGCCATTGCGATTAAGATATAAACAGAAAGCCTTCACAAACCCGTTGCATCCGACAAAGGTATCTGCTAATTCTAGAAGTTTCCACATAAGCAAACCGATTGAAATACTATCGGTATAATGTACAGTACATATCAAACTGTAATAGTCTCCAATAGCATTTCTTTTTGTATTGTATTATTATTTTGGAGCCGGTTTTATGTGCACCTCCCCAATTTCCACTTACGACCTAGTCGTAATTGTACCCCGTCGTAAGTCGAGGTAATTACAGTTATGCAGCAGACAGGTTTTTTTTTAAGTATTAATAAAATTTTAAGACTGTTATCTAATAGAAAAGCAAGGCTTATCAAATCAGACAGTCTGTTTGTGTGTCCACTTTCCTACAGTGCTCACGCCGAGAGTTGAAAATCCCAGAATGCAACGCAGATTATGGAGTTTCCTTTCCTGGCCGTTCGCTAACATTCAAATAGAAAAGGTCGCTTCTCTTCTATTTGAATGTTAGCGAACGGCCAGGAAAGGAAAATCTATAATCTGCGTTGCATTCTGGGGGTTTCAACTCTCGGCGTGAGCACTGTAATAACTTCTGAACTGATGGTTGAATCTTCTTGGAACTTGAAATGCATATTCCAGGGCGAATTAGGTTTTTTTATTTGAAATCTTTTGCAAATGTATAAAAAAACCCATAGAAAAGCAATGGAATCTAAACAATGGTTTTCTGTCTCTCATTGTCTTAAACAATGAATATTAAATCTTAACCCATTGCGCCTTTTTGATATGATTTTAAAATTAATGATTTCTTTTAAATTTAAGTAAATAATGAGGATTTCACTATTTTTTATCCAGAAAATATAAAATATATAGTTTTTGTTATTCAGAAGATTTTATCGGGAGAGGCAGGGTTGGACTGAAGAGTCTGTAGAAGGACGAAACGGCCGTACCCAACTCCTCTCCTAATAATTGAATCGGAAAGGCAATTTCTATTTGATTCAGGTGCTGATCTTTTGTTTCTTATCTTTGTTTATGTTAATTCAGAAGATACTTTACTTCAAAAATATTGGGTTGGAAAAAAAGTTCGTTCTTTTTTTTTTTAACGTACGTTGGCTCTAGTAGCGCTTAGATGTCTTTAATGTCATTCGATACCTTTTTGTTAGATTGTATTGTGACAGCTGTCATATCAGCGTGCATTTAAAACAAAACTGAGCAAAATTAGTGAATTTTGAATCACCAATTCAATATTGAAGATGAAAGACACATTAAGCCCGCGTCACACCAGCATATTTTTCATCATTGTTTTCAATCGTTGGCCCTATCTTTCAGGTCTACGATCGTGTGATTTGCCTCTGTTGACCATTTTCAACCCTGATTCCATCATTGAAAAAATTTCAGAACGTTTCTAAATACAACCCTGTTTTCCGTGATGCTCATTAGTGAGCTCCAATCAGAACCGACCAGCTACGATCCCGAAGGAGCTGACCAGCGCCATTTTGGCTACCGTATCGAGAGAATCCGAAGGCTATTAGGAATTAAATATCACAGTGAGGAGATTATTTTTCGAAAATAAACAATATTTTTACTGAAATAAATTAATTCTATGCGTCAAAATGTGCAGATGTCAAATTTTTAAAGAGAGATTTCATTTCTTCTTGAGCTGTGTGAAAGGCCGCAGGGGCTTGTGGGATACTCGCTCTTTTCAGCCGAAATTCAGTTCGCTTTCGCAAATAGTAGAGATGCTTGAATACAATTTACAATTAGTTTCGAACAGATTGACAGCTTACTAAAAGTCATTTCAAATTCTACCTAAATTGCGTTGCCGAAACACGATTTTAGCCTCTAAAAAAAGATTAATCGCCGTCTTTTCGTAGCTTTCGAGAAACCGCCAAAATCTTTTAAGCTCAACTCTGATTGGCTAGCACTCTGCCAATCAAATGCACTGTTTCACCAAATTTCGTCGAGACGAAGGAGGAAGCAAGGAAGGGGGAACCCTGCACTGATTTCACTGTAGCAAAACAATGTTGAAAAAAATATGCTGGTGTGACGCGGGCCTTAGCAAGCAAGACCGATGTTTCTTTGATGACCAGATAAAAAGACTGTTTTAGCTTGGCTGGGAAGTTCTGATTCATCCGCCCTATTCACCAGACATTGCACCTTCGGATTTCCATTCATTTCGGTTTTTACAAAATCATCTTAATGGAAAAATTTCAATTCCCTGGAAGACACCAAAGGCACCTGCAGAACGTGCTCCATACAGTATTCGGCAAAACAAACAGCATTGAAACATTCCAAATTCCCACGCGATAATAAGGCGTGTCCGAACATCATTGTTTATTTAAAAGTAAATTGTATAGTAATTATGAAATAGGTTTTGAATCAGTCGAGGTGATAATGGTTCTGAGTACAGAAGATATTTTTAGACGAATATTCGAAACGTACATACGGTCAAGGATGAAAAGACGGACCCGGCCTGACATATTTGGACGAGCGGTTTCAGTTTATGTTTCGGAAACACACCCTAAATGGACTCGTGAGAGTTCTCAGTAATCACTCATTAACTGATCTACAACGTTTCGAGGAAAATAAATTATAGTGAAAGTTCAGTGCAATCGCTTGGTCCTCATTACAAAAGAAAGAACTTAAAGTCTTCCTTCCTTAGGTGCCTTCTCCCACAGGGAGGTTGGCGATCAGCATGTACCACAGATCTCTATCTCTTGAAACATGTATGATGTCCTGAGCATTAAGTCCAGTCCACTCACGCAGATCATCCATCCATCTTCTTCTTCTTCTCCCAACGCTTCTCTTCCCTTCTATCTTTCCCTCAAGTGTCAATTTAGGTATCTCATATTTGACATCTCTCTGTATGTGCCCACAATAGGCAAGTTTTCTTTGGTGTATAAGTTTGATGATAATTCTCTTGTAGTTAGCAAGATGAAGTACTCTTTCATTTGATGTCCTGCTGGTCCAACTTATCTTTAACATTCTTCTTAATGACCACATTTCAAATGCCTCTAATCTTTGTTTAATTCCCTTTTTGAGAGTCCATGATTCACATCCGTATAAAAGAATTGGCCAAATATAACATTTCCACACCCTTTTCCTTATTCCAAGGTTGAGTTTCTTTTGGCATAATACTGATTTCATTTCATTAAATTTTAATTTTGCTTGTATAATTCTGTTTTTTATATCTTTATCTTGGTCATTATCTGAATAAAAATGCCTACCCAGGTAGCGAAAGTTATTGACTTGTTCTAAATCTCTGCCATCACATTTAATTTTCATTTGGATCTGGGTTTTGTTGATGCACATTGTTTTTGTCTTTTTTGTATTCAACTTGAGTCCCATTTCCTTGCTTTTATTAACAATTGCATTAATGAGGTTTTGGAGGTCTGTGGAAGATGTTGCTATCAGCACGGTATCGTCAGCATATCTTAAATTATTTATTGTTACTCCGTTTATTTTGATTCCCTCCTTCTGCTCCTCTAATGCCTCTTTTGTCAATATCTCAGAGTATAGATTATATAAAATTGGAGAAAGGACACAACCCTGCCGTACACCTTTCTTTATCTGTATCCAATTAGTTTGTTCATCTCCCACTTGAACTCTAGTCTTTTGGTTCCAATAAGCATCTTGTATTATTCGTATGTCCTTTGTGTCTATTCCTGTTTTCATAAGTATTTCCATTAGAAGATCATGTTTGATATTGTCAAAGGCTTTTTCGTAGTCAATAAAGCAAAGGTAGAGTGGGATATTCATTTCTATTGATTTTTCCGCTATTTGTGTCAGGGAGAAGATTGCTTCTCTTGTTCCAACTCCACATCTGAATCCAAACTGAGTGTTGCCAATTCTGCTATTTACTTTTGCATATATTCTGTTATGAATAATCTTCAATAATAGCTTACTTATATGATTGATTAAGCTCAAGGTTCTGTGTTCCGTAGGTTTTTGGGTTTTGGGTTTTTTGGGTATGGGTATAATTATTGATGTGTTCATTTCCTCAGGTGCTTTTCCAGTCTCATAGATAATGTTTAACAAATGGGTAATTTCCTTAATTCCTTCCTCGTCCAGATGCTTTATCAGTTCAATTGGTAATTCATCTGGACCTGTTGCTTTGTTGTCCTTCATATATTTAAGTGCATATCTCACTTCCTCCTTCAATATCTCTGGGCCTTCTGCATCTGCAATAGAGGTATTGATGCTCCTCTGGTCATTGTAGAGCTCTTGGATATATTCCTCCCAAACCTCTTTTATCTCGTTGGTGTCTGCTGTAACTTTCCCATCCTTGGTTTGAATACATCCAGACTTGCTTGGGTATTTACAGGTCATTTCTCTTATTTTTTTGTGAAGTTCTCTGTCATTATGGCTTTTTTGCAGTTGTTCTATTTCTTCACACTTAGTTGTTAACCATTCTTCTTTTGCTCTTACAATTTCATTTTGGATCTTTTTGTGTATTTCTTTGTATCTCTGTATGTTTTTGTTCTTATATGATTTACGTTCATCCATGAGGGCAAAGATATCTTCATTCATCCAAGGTTTATTAGTTTGTTTGGCTTTAAATCCAACAATTTTTTCAGCTGTTTCTGTTATGATGGTTTTCATGTGCCTCCATTGGTCATCGACCTCCTCTATCCTTTCATTTCGGTGTTCTTTATTAAATCTTTGTTTCACTTCAGTTTGAAATTTTGTAGCTACATCCTTGTTCTTGAGTTTCACGGTATCAAGTTTTTTATATTTTGTTTTCTTTTTAATTGTTTTTAATTTCATCCTGATTTTAGTTGTCAGAAGGTTATGGTCTGATCCACAATCTGCACCTGGGTATGTTTTTGTTCTAATTATCGTGTTCCTGAATCTTTTGTTGATTAGTATAAAATCTATTTGATTTCTTATTATATTAGTACTATTGTCAGCTGGTGAAGTCCAAGTATATAGTCTACTTTCTGTAAAACTTTGTTCCTTAAATATTTTTTGTGTGTCAGGAAAACGATAAAAATGAAAAATTCACAGTTATAATTTATAAAGTATAGTAAAAAAAATGAATGATGGCCGCCCTGTTTTTGTGAGATCTGCGCATGTATCATCGATTAGTCTGGTCAGGCACTTCCGTCTGATTGTAAGACGGACGCCGCCATTGTGCAAATCGCTTGTTACTTTGCAAAAGAGCATTGTATTTATAAATAATATATAATTATTTATTTATATAAATACTTATTATTAGCAACTGGTATTGAAATAACGCTAAATACTCGAGAGAAGTTTTAATTTGGCGTTATCAACATGTCTTTCTCCTGAAAACAGACGACGGGCGTCCATTGTGACAGGAAAACATAATTGATCAGCTACCGGAAGGGCTGCGCAGTTCAAACTTCCGCCGGTCATCATTCATTGGGAGGACAATAGTCTACTACAAACAGCAAGAAAATTAAATTTCTGAAAAAAAAATTAATTATTTATTAATTATTATTTAAATTTTAAAATTTTACTTATTAATTATTTAAAATCAGTAAATCCAATTAATTTCAATTATAAAATGCTTACGCACTTTGGTGGAATAATAAGTGGATTAATATGTTGCTTCATTTGTGGTATTTTTCTGTTAGAATTGTTGTCGTATTCATGCGCTGTTTCTGGACAAGAACTTTTCAGATATTTTCTCAATTATAAAAGTTAAATATACATGTCAAATTCCAAGAAGACCCATCAAGCAGTTGAGAAGTTATTAGAGGAACACATACAAAAATACACAAATCCCAGATACCCTAGTATTGTGGTGCCCCAAGTAAGAAAGAATTTGTAGGATCCCTATGTAAATAAATATATATACAGAAAAATACATATTTGCACAAATAAGAAATCGTACATTCGATTTATTCCTAATTTTGTAATTAGTTTCATATACATAAAAAAAGATCAAATTTTTATTTACAATGTGTCCGGGAAGTTCCCGTACCATTCATTGGTAGTCATATTTTAAGAAAATATTTACACATTAGGTGTCCAGTGCATCTGTATGTTTGTCATCATGCTGTATACACAAGTTCATACGCCGCCACTGTCCTACTTGACATTTATTGGAGTATGATGGTTCGAAATGCGTCCTGAACTGCATTGCATGTTCATTTGTAGCATAATGACGTTCAGACACATAGGCCTTGAGGATTTCCCACAATGAGTTGTCAGGCGTCGGGAGGTCAGGACGTCGTGGTGGCCATTTCAATGGAGCTGGCGATGCTGGAGGATCGCGTCCAATGTTCATGAAGAAACCCGCGCACAGTAAGAGCCAAGTGAGCAAGTGTTCTGTTCTGCAGTAGCCATACGCGTTCCATGATACCCGCGTCTTCAAGGTGTGGGATTAATCATGTTTATAATATGTGTAAGTAAGTTCGCGATTTTAGTGCCTTATGTTAATTAATAAAGAGCTTTCGTTAGTTACAGCTTTAAAGAGCTTTCATTAATATCCAACTTCGGATATGGTAATGCATCAACGTATTCTTCTTTCTTGTATTTTGCCGTTCACAATAAACAAATAGGGGGTACGGGAACTTCCCGGCCACACTTTAATTGATAAATTTTGAATTTGGACTGTACAACACCAGATCCCAATAGATCCCACCCGGGGCGGGAGCAAAGCTTTAGTGCATAAGGGCGGCCCTGAAATCAAATGCACGTACAAATTGATTTCACATACGCACAGTTTGATGATTTGATAAACCTCATTTTCGTAGGAAATAGTTAATAACCAAAATCTATTGTTTTCTTATTTAAGTACTTTTTTTTATTGCAATCTGTGTAAACCTTGCTGAAGCACCAACTTTTTTCCGAACGCATGCGCAACTTTAATCAGAAAAAAACCTTCTGCATTTTCAGACAGAAGCCATTTTATGTAATGAGACAGTCTCCATCGGTTGATACTGGCGGGGAAAAAAAAAAACGAATTTGCTTCATGCCATTGTCACGTCCGAACTTTATATTTGCCGACGGCAAATTGAGTTTCTCTGTCTAAAGAAAGTTTTCTCTGTTTTTCTTTAATTGTGCATCAACTAAGTTGAATTATTGATAGTTTTCATCATTAATCTTGGTAATAGAAATAGTAAATGTAATCAATATTATCTTTAAAGTCTAGAAGAAAAATATAAATTGTTTTTCTTAATAAATAATAATTGTCAACAAAATTTTTTAAATTGAAATTAATTGGTGTCTATAATAAATCTTTTTTTTTTCCCATGTTTAATTGGAATTCCTTCTAACCTACATGTTTTTACGGCTGCTATTCTTAGTGTTTGGAATTGTTCTTATAGTTTCCTATGATGACATTAGACTGAGCATGCGCATTTCTCATTATTCCATTTTTTTTCTGTGTTTGTCTATTTTTCTATTTAAGCGCGGATCATGTTAAAACCACTTGACGGATTTCCAAAACATTTGGTATGTAGATTACTTATGGTCCAATTTAAAACATAAACACTTTTATTTTCCCTCCATTCTCGAAATCCTTTTAGAAAGGCTGAACTATTTTTTTGTTGTTTTTTTTTTCAAATTGGGAAAATGGTCAACTTAAATTATGAGAATTAGGTACCTCCCCTCAAATTGGATTCATCCTCACTAGCACTGCAATTACCAATGTACAACAGATACTGAGCATTTAATATTGATACCCTTTATATTGATACAGGGTGATTCAAAAGTCCGGCGACATAAGACAACTCCGGACTTCTGCAGAGTGAAAAATGGATAGAGGGGAATGTTGTTGGAAATATGTAGTTTTCAATCTAATGTGCTTTTTAAGGAAGAATGCACTGTTGATCTTTAAACTGGTATGAGCCTCATGCTGGAATAACCAAAACACCAACAGGCTCCGAACATTGTGCTAGGACAACATCAGCGGAGCCTGTGCAAAACAAAAACCACCTGCAATGTTATGGAATGTGCTCAGCAGTTTCCCTCACGGTGTTCGGATGTGCCGTCTAAAGGCCAATGCGCATATCCAACGGACAAATGGACACTTGCGGACTTCTCGGACTTTCGCGTCTTCACCTTCAGTTTAAAAGTTCAATAAAAGGTGCGCCAAGGTTTAGCATGAATGAATGAATTAGACAACACACACAAATTGTTTTAAAAACGGCAAATAATTAAAATTTAAAATACATCACAATCAGCTAAGAGCTTTCGCAACCATTCACGGCTGCCTTATCAATCAAAAGGTTACATGGATAAAAAGACTTCGAATTTATACACTATGGAATTAAAATTTACATAATTTTGGAATCGTCATCTATGAGAATGTAGGGCGTCTTGAAGAAACCACTTTGCCAATGATGACGTTTTTTAGTATCAATAATTTTAATATCGACCTGTATTTTTAATTTTTTATTTTTAATATATATTTTCAAAGGCATATATATTGCCTCGTCAATTTATTTTGATTTTCTACAATTTAATATTTTGATTGTAGAGAAACATTGTCTGATATCCTATTGATTTTGCGAGGAGGTGGACCCATAGATGTCCAAAATTATCAATACACTACTCTCTGACAAACCATAAGTCTCGAATTATACAGGAAAGCTGAAATTTTCCTATAGGGTTTAACATGTGTGAATAAAGTTCAATTTCAATAAAAACATGAAGCCAACACACAGTCTAAGAAGAATAAAATTTAAAAAATTAAAACGAATATATATAATTAAAATCAAACTAGTTTCGCTCCGTCTAAGCGTAGCATCTGCAGTGAATGAGGATAGAGTGGCAATCCAGTCTCTTTTTATAGGCGAAGAACACATAACCAATGGAACCTTGGTCTCTCGGACCAATTGTCGAGAATATGCAAATAGCTAGTTTGAATGTAGCGCGCACTTGCGCACCTGGTGGAGATCGTCCGAACAAGTCCTGGCGAAGATCGGGACAAACCAGCCCAAGCGCATGTGTGTATTTATCAACACACGAACTGCAACGCTCCTGGTATTGAAAAATGGAACTGCATGCGGATAGTTGTTGACAAACACCGAAGCACTTATAAGAGCGAAACACTGGAGCCTAGACGAAGCGAAACTAGTTTGATTTTAATTGTACATATTCGTTTTAATTTTTTAAATTTCATTCTTCTTAGACTGTGTGTTGGCTTCATGTTTTTATTGAAATTGAAGTTGAAATTTTATTGGTAAATTTCGATTAAATATATCACTCTCCTTTGGTACAATACTGTTGCACCTTACTATTCCGATATTTAAAAGTTGGCACGCCAACTATATCTTAATGAAACACAGTAAGAATATTTAAAAACATATCACAGCTTAAATGGTGTCATGAGAAACAAAAAAATTACGCACACATGTTACAGGGATGAGCTCTCATCAGTCGAATAATTGCTGGACTTTTTGATTCCTTAAATACTTCGAGACATTAACATAGGACAATTCATTATTAATTGTGGGTTAAATCGAGATAAAATAAGTTTCACGAATGAATAGGGCTATTTGGCTGCAGAAGCAATAACTGAAGATTTGGAACATGTCCTATTTCTTCATAATGATTGAAAATCATAGACCTAATAAGAAAAGCCAAATAGTCCTATTCATTTGTGAATATTATTTTATCTCTATTTACCCCACAATTAATAATGAATTATCCTATGTTAATGTGCTGATGTATTTAAGTAAATCAAAGACCAGGAATGTATTCGACTGATGAAGGCTCACACCCGTAACATGCGTGTGTAATTTTTTTCTTTCTCATGACGCATTAAACACAGTAAGAAATATATAAGAAAACAAGATTTATATTATAACTGTGTTGAATCATCATATCACACAGTTATTCTGTTCAACTACATATTATTTAACGTTTTCGGTATATAAATTATCTTCTATTGACTTTAGTAATTACTTAGTTATGGCTTTGTTATTAAATTAATGTTTTCAATTAATATGCATTGGATTGATAAAAATAAATTTTGGAAGTACGTGATTTTTTAAAAATCAAAAATACTAAATTACTAATTACGAAATGAAAATGACAATAATGAAATAATACTGTTCTACGTAATTCCTATTTGTATATTATTTCATATAAAAGTTTCATTGATTTTAAAAAAAAGATAATCATATAATAGAGGGATACATCGAATTCTTTATATTTATTAATTTATTTTATTTTTACTTATTAATACTTGCTCTTGAGTAAAATTTTTTTATTAATTTCCTAGTTTAATTTATTAATTTTATTACATGAATTTTAGAAAATTTTATCAATTATTATTATTATATCAAAAAAGTTTCAAACCATGGGATTCCCCAGCTAAGACAATATGGCGGGTCAAGGACCAAAGCACATATTGCCAAGTGTATTAAAAAAAAAAAAAAAAAATTTGGAAGAATAGTTAGGGATGTGTGCTTGTGTCCATAAATTTCCGAACTATGCGTGTTGTGTTGAGTACTACAGCCTTCTGGAGTTGTGCATAAGTGTTTTTATAAAGTCCTAGTGTGCTGAGGCTGTGATGCAATGTGTGACGCACCAGACCAGTAGCGGACAGGATGATGGGTACAACACGTACTCGGTCCTGCCTCCACTGCTTCTGGAGCTCGTGTGCTAGGTCTGTGTATTTACATATCTTGTCAGCGTGAGTTTTCTGCATGTTCTTGCTGATGGGAACTGCAATATCAATGAGATAGGTCTGTTTGTTGACCTTATCAACAAGTGTAATGTCAGGTCTGTTGTGATGTATAGTTTTGTCTGAGTGAATGGGACGGTCCCAGTACAGCTTATGTGAGGGTGACTCTAGTACACTTTGTGGTGTGTACTTGTAGTATGGGACCGTGTTCTTAATAAGTGAGTGTTTGTGTGCTAGCTGTTGATGAACGATCGATGCTACCTGATTGTGTCGGTGGAGGTAGTCTGTTTGGGACAGAAGGGGACAGCCAGATATTATGTGGTCGATCGTCTCATGTGTAGTGTGGCATTTCCTGCATCTGTCGTCATGTGTGTTTGCGTCGTGTAGAATGTGTTTCTTGTATTTGAGTGTGGAAATGACTTGGTCCTGTATCGCGATCATGAACCCTTCGGTCTCCCCAAACAGCTCACCACTCATCAGCCATCTGTTCGACGCTTCCATGTCGACATGAGGTTGGCTGAGTTCGTGGCGATGTCTGCCATGGAGTTCCTTACGAGCCCATGATTCACGCAGCTGCTGTGAGTGGGTGTCGGGAGTGGTGAGTGTTAGAGAAGGGTTTGCGAAGTCCAGGGATGTGAAGTGTGTGTCAGCCTTGACAATGGCTGAGTGGAGTGAGGAGTGTTTTGCTCTTTGGTGGAAGTGTTCCCTAAGTGTGTGTACTTGTTTTTCGTGTAGGGTGATGAGATTGATGAGTCCTCGGCCTCCCTCCTTGCGGGGAAGAGTCATTATCAAGGTTCACAACTAGGCCCTTTGTTTTTCTTACTTTTCATCAACGATATATTTCAGGTAATAAAATCATGTTACATACATATTTATGCAGATGATATAATGATTTATTCGAATGGGAACTGCACTACAGAAATAAGAGATAAATTACAAAAAGATTTAATTCGAATACAAAATTGGATGCATGACAACAGACTTCAGATAAATGAAGACAAAACAAAAATAATGCTAATATGTCCAAAAAAAAAGACTAATAACATAAGCCAAAAATCTTTTTTCACCATCACAACTGTCTTCATAATTCACCATATGAATGTAAAAGCTGTTCAGTACTACAGTACACAAAAACAATTAAATATCTGGGCTTAATAATAAATGAAAAATTTTGTTGGAATAATCACATTAAAATGTTACATAAAAAGCTAAACAAACTGTCATACATATTCTATCATATAAAAGACATACTTCCAACGCGGATTAAAATGTTATTATATAATGCTTTATTCGATTCGAACATAAATTACGCTGCTGACATTTGGGCCAACACCAATGACAATTGTTTAAAACCTATAATTAACCTGCAAAATAAAATTTTAAAGATAATTTTCTTCAAGCAAAATGTAAATGATAAAAGTATAATATTAAAGAAAAGACTTCAATACAGAATACTAAATCCCAAACAAAAATTCATATACAACATACTAATTAAAAACTATTAGAAAATCTTTGAGCATAAGAAAGAAGAAAAACAAAAATCCTCATATAATCTAAGAAACAAGAAAAATATCCATCTTCCCTATCCACTAATATACAATGACTATGGTAAGAGGCATCAACACTATAGATGAAAAAGAAATATATATAAAAAATGGAAGAATGTCGTATGTTAAGAAACTATTAAAAAAGTGGCTGATAGAATGTAATTAATATGAATTTCTTTTGTTCAATTGTTTTCTTTGTAATTGCAAATCCTGTTTGTAATGTCTCACTTAAGTATTTTGTTCAATTTACTACCAATGTCCTTAATATTTATTGTTACTAGTTCTTACTGTACTCGACAAAAATAAGCTAAACATAGGTAACTTTAATATACATATGTAATAATTATATATATAGTTAAATCAGAAAATTATTTTAACTTTTAAATCATGTTACTGCCTAATTTAAAATTTTTTGAAAATTATCACCTAGCGGTCTACCTGACAAAAATCACTTGTAAAAACAATACTATGTAAGTAATTTCATATTTTTTAACAATGTATTCAAAATTAATTAAATATTTGTAGTATACCTATATTCAGAACCTGTTGATAGGAATTTGTCATTCCTAACGGGACTGTAACTTTTGTATTTAGAATCATAATAAAAAAAATAAAAATAAAAAATAAAAAATAATTATTATTATAACTAGTCGGCTACCCGTCGCTTCGCTCCGAAAGCCTCCCTTATGTAACGGAAAACAATTTTTTATTTATTAAAAAAAAAACACACACACACAAACACACACAAATTACATCAAGGAAACTAAAACTAAAATTTTTTAAAAGCTTTTTTTTAATTTAATTTTTGAGGTCTATATTCTCTCAATCTACGACTGCTTTTAGAAACACCTTGAAAATCATATATCTATGATATATTTTTATTTTTTACAGAGATTAGAATGTAGGCCTGGTGGTCTAATGGCTAAGACGTCTAACTTCTGAGCAGTATTCTACCTAATAGAAATAGTGCATCTTTCTTTCTTGACTATCTTTTTTTTTATTCCTATTGATACTTTTCAGTGGTTTTCGAGTTAGAAATAGTGATGGTTTTTGAGTTACAAATAGTGATTTTTCAGTATTCTACCTAATGAAATACTGCTTCTTATTTCTTGACTCTTTTTTTTTTTTATTCCAAATGATACTTTTCAGTGGTTCTGAGTTACAATAGTGTTCAGTATTCTATCTAATAGAAATACTGCTTCTTTCTTTTTTGAGTCTCTTTTTTTATTCTAAGTGGCACTTTTCAGTGGCTTTTGTGTTCCAAATATTGATGGTTTTTGAGTTAGATAGTAATTTTTCAGTATTCTATCTAATAGAAGTGTCGCTTCATTCTTTTTGACTCTCATTTTAATTATAATTGTCACTTTTCAGTGACGTTTGAGTTACATTTATTGATGGTTTTTGAGTTGCCAATAATGATTTTTTCGGTATTCCACCTCAGAAAAAGAGTGCTTCTCTCTTTCTTGACTCTGTTTTCTTAACTCCAACATCTGGCGTGTACACCCACATATTTTTCAATATCACGTAGGATTTGGTTAAGTAAGAATATTTAAAATATTGCAACGTTTCGGCAATTATCGTTCTAATTGTCAGTTTCGAATTACAAATAAACTGACTGATGTGAAATAAATAAACAATCTTGAGATTCAAAAAAAAGATTGAATACATTCCTTATTGATGGGGGAAAGGAAAGGAGATATAAGTCAAAAAACCATATGAAGAGAATTGTAGTCCCTATGGCCTAATGGATAAGTCATCTGACTTCGGATCAGAAGGTTGCAGGTTCGATTCCTGTCGCGGATGTTTCATTGTAAAAATTATTTCTATTTTCCATTTGCTCAGAAAATTGCGCCGGACAGACACACAGACACACAGACAGACAGAAAGACAGACAGACAGAGAAATAAAAGATTTTAGTAATATAGATT
>JAFIDM010000007.1:37386864-37404681 GCA_023159025.1 Thereuonema tuberculata | reverse complement strand
GAACAGTGAAGAAAAAACTTCAAAATATAACGAGGATGAAACGATTATATAAAAGCTATGGATGGGTAGTTCGTTAACGACATTATTTGAGAACCTTTTTTTTTTTGGTTGTAAAAGTATTTGAATTTCTTTTTTTTTTGGTTGTTAAGGTAAAAAGAACTACTTAGTTCATTTGAACTAGTTCAATAAAAAGAACTACTTAGTTCATTTGAACTAGTTCAATAAAAAGAACTATCTCAAAAGAACTAGTTCAGTAATTAGAACGACTTTGCCCATCTCTAATAAAAGCGCTTTTGAAAGCCAAGAACAAAGCATAATTTCCCTGCATTTATTAGTTATTGTGCTTTACAGTTAACCCAAATTATCGCCTAAAATTAATTTTGATACGATTTTCTGAGTTTTGTAGAGGGTTAAACTGTATTTGTTTGAAGATATAAATCATCTCTATATTCCCGAGGGAACAGAGATAGTAAGACCTCGCTTCAACGATTATCTACGACGGACATTTGCACGACATTTCTTGGAATATATTACTATTAAAAGTTTATTATTTTTTGCTTTTTGTAATTTCATACATTCTTAAATAAATAATTATTAGTTAATTATCTATGCTAATGTAGTTGGTTAGTTACCCGCCTACGTAATAATTATCTATCTAAATATATCTATCGGAAAAATGATATTTGTATGTTTGTGTTATTCCTCCTATGTACCGGTCAACGCCGGATCCTTTCGCTAATTTGTTATATATTGAACGTTTGACGATCATATTTTGGTGGAGATATTTGATTAATGTCGTATTTAATAGCTGCCTTATTATCCTGACTGTATCCTGAATATTAGCCTGATTTAACCTATACTACACGGCCAAATGTATCCGAACACATCGTGGTCAAGACGCGGAGGCTTCTGAGGCACATATTAATATGATGTCGGTCCCCCTTTGCATCAGTGGCAACCTATACACGTCTGGGAAGACTTTCCACCAGGTTTTGATAGGTGGTCGCAGGAACTGACTTCGGTCATTAGAGATGAAGTGAGTCCGGCAACGGAAGTTGGGCGATGTGGGTGGGCACGTAATCTGCGTTTTATTTCGTCCCACAAATGTTCAATGGGGTTGAGATCGGGCTCTGAGACGGCCGGTCAAGTTGTGGAACACCCATGCAAGATGGTGCAGCACCGCATATTGGTCACCCAGTAAAGGAACTTCTTCGTGCCCGCTTCGGTGATGATCATATTCTGTCGACACTTTCCAGAGGCGTGGCCTGCCCGTTCACCAGACCTTAATCCTTATGACTTCTGGCTGGGAATCCTTAAAGATCGTGTTTATGAGGGACGCGTACGGGCCTTGCCTGAACTGAAAGCCAATATCATTCGTCATGCTGCAGCCATTTCATGAGACACTCTACGTGCTACTGTTGAGCATGCTGTCCTACTCTTCCAGCATGTCAATGACGCAGATAGTGGGCATATTGAACAGTCACTCTAAAAGCATTAAAATATTGCATTCCCATCGTCTGTTTATGATCTTGCAGTGCCACTTTTTCACGTGGTGGCAACTTTTTGAAGTAATTTGTTTTCCTTTGGAATTCTCCTTCCCATGCTCTAGGTAGCTTATATACAAAGTTGCATTACTATCCATGCAATAATGCGGTCTCCAGACCACGCAGAAGTGGGGAACGTAAATTATAACCACCCGGTATATATATAAGTTAAAGTATCCATCTACAGGCCTGGACAGGCCTTTGGGGCGCGGGAGTAAGGCTACCAGCGTTTCGTGACCAACGGGGCGAAGTTGAGGTCGGGTGGTCAGCCCGATGCCCGCCCGCCTTTAACTTCCGGAAAAGAAACCCGGTACCTATTCCACAGAGGGCTGAGTAGACCCTAGGACCGTTTGGAGATGAAAGGAGCGTGGAAAAATCGAACCCGCCACCTCCAACCCGCAGCCAAGCGCCTTGACCACTCGGCTACCCGGTCGATATATATATATATATATATATTTGTGTTTTGTTTTTTCGTTTTTATAAATTGTTAATTTTAAAAATGGAAAAATTAAGTGAGACAATTTGCATTTGTGAATTGTTGATAATGCAGCTTATGTTGAAATGATAATGAATGAGCGTATAAACTATCTTTGATGTAAAACAATCACAAGTTTGTTATGAACGATGATCGCAGAAAAAAAATGCGTTCACGTTGTTGTTGGTAGTTTGTTTTCCAGAGAGTTCATAATCTGACAGTAAAGACGGATGTGGACTACAAGATTGCATATGAAAAAAAGATTGCGTATCGATTCATGAGTAAGATGAAAGTAAGTAACTTTTATTCTGTTTTATAAAGAAAGAAGTGTATGGAAGCTATTCAAGTTAATGAAAGTTTCAATATTAAGAAATAGTTGTTTAACGCCACTATACGGTTACTTAGATTGAGATTTCTTCAATAATAACTCAACTAATATTGAGTGAATTAAGAAACTGTGAAGATTTAAGAACTTAAAGCTTTAACAAAGAAATGGAACATTAATAGTTCAGTAACCTTAAATGGTTGAAAAGACTTTGAACTCTAAATGAACTCCTCTCTTTGCACTCTGAAGAAATTGTTAAAAGGCAAGCTTTTCGTCACGGCCTACAAAGTGAAAGTGTTGTTCTACTATTGTTCCAGGGATCAGTATCTTAACATCTCTACACTTACTTTCAATACCAATGTCGTTTGTATGCAATGCTATTGGATCAGCCGGATACCTTATATTCTTAAACTCCAAACAAAGGTTTACTAAATGAATATCGACATTTTATGCCCATCTTATGAAAAGTCTAATGATTTGACTTCAAGCATTTCTTTATTTTTATTTGAAGTAACATGTCCCAAAGTTTTACACTTTGAGAAATTAAGAGTTAAGGTTATTTTAGTAAATTATTTACTGTTAATGTTACATGTTGTTTATTATTAATTTTTCTAAATAACTTAGAAGATCGTCCGTCATTACTTGGTAGTCTTTTCTTTATCTTCAGTTTCGATTGCCTAGTAAATGTAAGACCCTGTACTTCCGCCACCTAAAGAACCGAGTGGAAGAAAAACGAGTCATTCCAGCACAAATGTTTCGAGTTTATTTACTGAATTCGAGCCGCACGACTCCGCGGGAGATATAGGCTCCAGCATTTTAAGGACAGTCGAGGCTGCTTAAGATTTGTCAGCTAGTTAAACTGCTTCTTGGCTTTAAACGGATCTCTGTTTCATAGACTGGTTGAATCCTTAAGTCTGCCAGGAGGACCTCGAAATTCAATCTGAATTAAGTGTAAAATAGACATATACTCCTCAGGGAAAGTATGTGGGACTGAGAATGAACCACTTGGGTAAAGAGGTGGGATTAATTTTAAGGAGAACAAACTAATCATGGTCGTATTATAAGTGCGACCAGAACGAATCATCATATAGCCAATTTCAAACAAACCATCTTTGTAGCGAAAGATTTCGGGGTCAGTTTCGAAGGATGGGAGGGATGACGCCAAAATAAAGTCACCTTGTTTTAAGATAGACCTTAAGTAAGCTACATAGTAAGCATTTGTGAAAATCCACCCAACGGTTATAGCGTGATGCGAGTATAACTAGACAAACAGACAAAGGAACAAACAAACACAAAAATTATTCAAGTGGAATAAAAAAGAATTCGCTTGTTCAGTCAATCAATTCTTTAAAAATACTCACGGGAACCTCATAACTCGATGATCGAACAGTCAGCTACAGATTTAGGTGGTATCGTCGATCGAACCCAAAAGGCGTTGAAGATTTTTGTTTTCAAATCCTAATTTCCTTCAATACTGGCGAGACTTACAACAGGGCTTTTCTCTCCAAAGTAGTGCTGCGTGTGGATCAGAAGGGTGTGATTAAAATGGCTCCAGTTGAATGATTATTTTGCATCTTTAAAAATAATGCCATTGAAAGCCAACTACGGAACTCAAAACATCTGTTCTAAGCAATAATAATTCATTCACTCATTTCGGTCGAGATTTGCTGATTTTGTAAAGTGCTGACAATCATTTCAACTTCAGTTAGAATTATTTTTAATCAACCAGACAAGTTCTTGTTTAATTGTTTCTTAAGGTCCTGACTCAAGCAACTGCAGGCGACTGCAAACCTTTTATTTCATTTATATATTTCTTTTATCAATGCACCTAAAATTCTGAAAATTTAAATTGTTAAGCATCTGGGATTTCTATATTCTTGCTTTTAATTTATTAATTGTTGTTTTTTAATCCCGTTCCGTATCAAACTGCTAATTTGTTATCCGTTGAATGTGGAGCTTAAATCCGTTTTATCATTTATTTGGTTAATATTGAAAAATTTCAGTATTATCCTGACCATATCATGATGATTATTGTCAGATATCTAAGTATATTCTCGTTAAATTGCTTAATATCTTATATAATGTATATATATCGTCGCTTCGCTCCGCAACCCTTGCATATATTGCTTAAAAAAAATAAAAAAAAACTTTATTAATTTAGCAAATTGTGGCCTTCTCTGGATAACTTGGATGTATGGCGCCACACATCTACATATCGATAAGGCAACTTTAAAGCGGAAATATAGATCCTCTTTATTCCCTATTCCGGGAGAATTTCGAAAAATCCGGCCTTATTCCTTGTCTACATCATAAAGGGAACCACTGTGCAACATTTCAGCTTTCTAGATCTAAGGGTTTGGGCTGGGCGTTGATGAGTCAGTCAGTAAGTAGTGAGTGAGTCAGGACTTTTCTTTTTATATATATTGAATAGGCAAAACTCAAAATAGTGTTACGATCTTTGTATTGGTGGTTTGTTTTTTTTTTAAATTCAACTTTGTAAAGAAGTTTAAATCAGCTCCCATTCGATTTATTCTTCAGTAAAAAAATAAACTAAACTATTACTTAATTGTAAACTAGCAAACCTGTGATCACGTGATCTTGGATTCTGAGATAATTTACTCGCCACCCGTGACCACGACCTCTTTCTCACAACCTCGACACGGAGACCCTCTCTGAGACCTGATGTTTGATCGTAAGTCACGTGACTGTCGATTGACCTATGTAAAATGAAAACGTGATCATCCTCATTACTACGTCTAACATTTGCCACCTTATTTGTATTTCCGTGTCACATGGTTTAGGAGGGGGTAGAACCAGAATAAAAAAATCAACTTTTCTTTATGTAGAGAGATTCCTCAGAATTATTTTGTGAGTACCTGTTGATTTTTTTGTTTTAGGCATATCTCCAATAACCCCTTCGTGTTACCACACCTTGATAACCTTTTTTTCTTGCTTTTCCTGTGTTCTTTAGAGATACATACAAAACGGACTTATTTTTCTGAATTTTGTAGATTTTAAAGAGCACTTTTAAATGAGGTAATTATTTTTATTTTTTATCCAATATTTTAGGAGCGTGAATGAAGTAATCACAAAATATCATTTTAAACGGAAAGTTCAGCTTTTCAGCAAATTAAAAGGCTGAAATGACGATGACTCGGAAGGTTTCTTAATTATCCAAAAGTAGCATTACTTTTATTTTTGAACGCAAAATAGTTCTGAGGAATCTCTCTATACCAAGAAGAGTTTATTTTTATCTACTTAGGTCAACCGATCAAGTCACGTGACATACGATCAAACATCAGGTCTCGGAGAGAGTCTCCGGTTGTAAGAAAGCGGTGGTGGTCACGGGTGGCGAGAAAATTATCTCAGAATCCAAGATCACGTGATCACAGGTTTGCTAGTTTACAATTAAGTAATTGTTTAGTTTATTTTTTTACAGAAGAATAAATCGAATGGAAGCTGATTTAAACTTCTTTACAAAGTTAGGTGTTTAAGAACTTTGACATTACAAACAGCCTTTTTCCAGTCAGTAATATTTTGAGAGGAAAGAATAAAAAGCTTTCTTTTTTTCAGATGAAATGCTTTTTTTTCTGTAATGCTTTTTCTAAAAAGTAACTAAAATTTTTAGAAGTTATTTTTAATTTTTTTTTTTTTTTTATGACGTGATATGAAAGAAAAAGAAATTTCAAGAGAGGACAGTCATTAAACGTTTACTTTCATTTGTAAAATATATGAAATTATAGATCTAATTTAAAAAATAAGATAAAAATACAACAAAATCACATTTACTTACGTTCAGAGAAATACCGATTCAAATATCCAATGAAATCTTACTAAAAACTAAATTTGTTGACATTAAGCTCTCCCGTATATTGCCAATTAAAATTTTATTTTAATTTAAATAATGTTTTCAAAATCCGATAATTAATCTAAGAACAACGGCCAAATGTCTGAATTGCAATGGTGAGTTAATAAATCATCATGTGATTTACATGTGACGGTATTCAGTGTGATATCAGGAGCATTATGGAGGGAATTCAGGAGAACATTAAATTTAAAATTGAGTAGGAGGATAACTCTAGTATTCGCTTTCTGGATGTTTTGTCAATAGATCAAATATCCAATTTCATACGACAGTTTATTGGAGACCTACCAATTCCGGTATTACTCTCCACTACAACTCGGCCTCATCGCATGCATTCAACAGGAATATCGGCAGCCTGGCGGTTAAAAGAGCTTTCCGCTTGTCAAGTTCAGAGCAGTTATTCATCAGAGAAACCATTCAAACCATTAGGAATATCCTTATTTCTAATGATTACCTACTTTGAGTCCTCAAAAGGACTATCGGACAAAAACATATATAGAAGGTATGTCTGTACTGATTAACCTATAATAAAATGTAAGTAGTTCTAGTAGCATTTCAAATTATTTTAATCTGGAAGAGGAACTGGATGGAGAAACTAATAATTCTTACTTAGAAGACATAAGCCATCCTTTCTGGTGGAATGAATCGTTCTTTTTGAGATGAAAGTCAAATGTTTCAAAGATTCTTAAAACCAATAAATCCTCTGCTTCCCATATTTTAATGTTATTAATTTCTTTCAAAGCACAGCAAAATAAGATCTTCCACAGTAGTTAACCACTGCTGTTAGTGAAACACTAAGAATGAAACTGTCGATGGTTTATTCCCTTATTTTCCTAAGTCAATTAATATTGAAGTAAACTAGTTCACATTAATGGAAGTAAATTTCAAAATGAAAATGTTTCCTCAATAAGTGATTTTTGTTCAAACTTAACTACAGTAATGAAAACTGTGTTTTAAAATACGAATGTCCTGTTCTTCTTTTCTTCCTTCCAATTCAACATTGCTTTCTGTAATCTTTCATTTCTCTACTTCGCACATACCCATACCATCTTAGTCTTCTCATACAATTTCTTTTGCAATATGTTTTTGAACATTCTTTCTCATTACTGTATTCCTTATCCTTTCCATTCTTGATTTGCTTTCAGCTCTTCTCCAAAAAGCATCTGTAAGCTCTCTTGTTATCTCGTATTTACAGTCAATATTTCAACCCCACATAGTACAAAAGTTTGAAAAAGATTTGTAAATTATTGTTTTTGTTAGTAAATAACTGTTCAGTAAGACTGAATGAAGCATTCCAATCTCTCTTTCCAATTTCCATTTGTAAATTTTTAACTATATAAAATAATCTAACCTATTGGTTTTCTTAATTATTTTTCTTCAATTTCTAAATCTTCATCATTGTCTGTTCTAAGTTAAATTTATTTTCTGATACCTTTTTTATTTTTTGTTGCTCATTTATTTTCCTACATATCGAATCAATATCCTCCTTATCTTGAGCCAACGGCCAAACCACCCTAAAGAATTTTAAAGAATTTTATAATCAATGTAGAAATTCTGTTTAAAAATATGATCGAAAGAAAGAAAACAATTAATAAAACAAAACAGAGAAAATTGAAAAAAAAAATAAACTTTTATTTTGATTCTAAGTAAGCTTCGATCATAGAAGAGCATCGAAAAATCTAAATATAAAAATTCAATGTTAATAAATTTCTCATCAACTGTTAGTAAGAATTATTTTAAATCAGGCAAATCAGTTTCGAAGGAACTGTAATGTAAATATCAATTAACTTACAACTTCTTCTAATTACATATAACTAGTCAAACATTTGTTTTAATTTAAATAGCAAAAAAAAATAAACTTCGAAATTAATAATTGTGGCCAAATTTCTGAATTCCAATGGTAAGTTCTTAATTTAAAAAAAATCATCACCTCTTTTTATTGTGACAAACATTTAAAGTCCATAGAGCTCTGAATCAGAGATGTTTGTAAATTTATAATTAATAACAAAAAAAGTTATGTATTAAAAACGATAAAAGTTCTCACAATTCTAAATTTCATGTTACCGAAAATTTGAACCCATGAATAGATACTTCGTTTTATTTCATTCACGTTACTACAACATAAATATCTGTGTTTACTACTTTGGTCTTATAAAAAAAAAAAGTGTTTTTATTAAAAATTATCAAATATTCATCTAATATTACTTAATTTAAAAAGAAATGTTAAAAAGCAGTTTATTAGAAGTTTAATAAAATTCATTGAATTTTTAGATTTAAGCATTTAGATGCCCCTAAGTTCGAAGCTTACGTAAATCGCTTGTAACAAATGTTTTTTTTGAGTTTTCTGTCTTTTGTTTATTGTATTTTTTGCTTTCTATCGATCTCGTTTTTGGTCATTATTTTTACTTTCTTAACTGAAATTCGTTTGTTTTAAATGAACTAATTGCTTAAAATGAAATCTGAAGCAATAAATAATTCTTATTCAAACTAGAGGTAATATGAATTTTGACGACGTATCTAAATGAATTACAGGTCACTTTGTTTCTGTAATATCAGCAGCTACTGTATCACAAGAAATCAGTGCATTAGCTATCTCCGATTTTCAATAAATAATAATTTTTTAGTTCATCTGAACATTATAATCTCTCGAAAACAGAAAACTTAACTCATTACTAATTAGAAGAAGTTGTAAGGTAATTGATATTTACATTATAGTTCCTTCGAAACTGATTTGCCTGATTTAAAATAATTCTTACTAGTAGTTGATGAGAAACGTATTAGAAAAACATTGAATTTTTATATTTAGATTTTTCGATGCTCTTCTAGGATCGAAGCTTACTTAGGATCAAAATAAAAATTGTTTTTTTTTTTTGTTTCTTTTCAATTTTCTCTGTTTTGTTTTATTTATTTTTTTCTTTCTTTCGATCATATTTTTAAAGAATTTCTACATTAATTATAAAATTCTTTAGGGTGGTTTGGCCGTTGACTCAAGATAAGGACGATATTGATTCGATATTTAGAAAAATAAGGGAGCAATAGAAAAAAAAAAGATATCAGAAAATAAATTTAACTTAGAACAGACAGTGATGAAGATTTAGAAATTGAAGAAACTAAAAACCAAACAATTAAAACCAATAGATTATATTATATTGGGTGATCAAGAAATAACAGGAGGTGTTCGGAGCCCTGTAACGTATTATGTACTGGACGAAATAGAACAAAATTTGGCCACCATACACATTAAAGTATGCGGTTTCGATTTGTCAAGAAAAAAAAAAACAAACAAACAACGCCGATAGGGGAAATTCTGGCGCTGCAAGCGCATAATGTGTGAAAAAAGAATATACAGGGTGCCGATAAAGTTCCCGCAATTTTATTTTTGCGAGGTTTTGGCATTGTCATCGCAATTTTATGTTGCTCCAATAATTTTATTGAATTCCTCGGTTAATTTTAGTCCAGAATATCTTTTATTTATTTGTTTATTTTCAGTTGTACTGACGTTGTGGATCGTGAAAATATACATGTCACAGTCGTTGAGTGGCACAAAACTGGAATGAAGACATCTGACATTATTCGTACAACCGGTTTCAAGCAGAGGATCGTCTACGATGCCGTGAAAAGTTACAAGGAGACTGGGGGACCGCGGCTCGCGGACCGTCATCGGAGTGGCCGTCCGACAACCGCAACGACTCCGGAGAACATCGACAAGGTCCATTGTCGAATTCGCCGCAATCCGGAGGTGTCGATGCGCAAGATGGCTAAAGAACTTGACATCGATGAGAAAAGCGTTCGCCACATCGTCAGAAAGAAGCTGAAACTCCGCAGCTACAAGATCTTACGAGTTTACTACTTGAATGAAGCGATGAAGGCAAAACGATTTGAGAAATTTCGCCGAATGCTTTGTCTGGTCGCCAGTGGTCTCTTGCAAAAGGTCCTGTTTACCGACGAGAAGATTTTCTCCGTCGAGCCTATTTACAACCACCAAAATCATCGCCAACTGCTCAAGAAGGGTCAGCAGAAGATCGCTGCCGTGAAAACCATCGGCCGCAGCCATTTTCTGGTCTTCATCGAGCGGAACGTCAAAATTAACGCCGCCAGCTATCAGCAGCGTGTTCTCCGTGATGTACTGGAACCGTGGGCGGCACAGCACTTCAGCCCAGAAGGATTTACGCTTCAGCAGGTCTGGGCTTCAGCACATTCCGCCAATTCGATAATCGCTGTGTGGGTTGAGCTGTTTCCCAGCTTTTGAGCAAGGATGTTTGGCCACCAAACTCACCGGATCTTAACCCAATGGACTACTCAGTATGGTCCATCATGGAGCAAAAAATCTCGGGAACACGATATGCCACCGTTGACGTTCTCAAAACGGCTCTAACACATGCCTGGGACGAAATTACGGTGGAAGAATGCGCGACCAACGTCGGCACTCCGTAAATGTATTGAGGCCAAAGGAGGCAATTTTGAGCATTTGATGTAAATGTTTTGGATTTTTATTTATTGTTACTAAATCAATAAACGTTATCATTCATTTTGTTGATAGACTTAATTTGTTGCGCCGTATTTCTTTACTGTTGAAATACTTTTAAAAATTGCGGGAACTTTTTTCGCACCCTGTACAGTAGAGCCCCGATTATCCGCGAGCGAATGCCAAAACCTCGCAAAAATAAAATTGCGGGAACTTTATCGGCACCCTGTATATTCTTTTTTCACACATTATGCGCTTGCAGCGCGCCAGAATTTCCCCTATCGGCGTTGTTTGTTTGTTTTTTTTTTTTTCTTGACAAATCGAAACCTCATACTTTAATGTGTATGGTGGCCAAATTTTGTTCTATTTCGTCCAGTACATAACAAGCTACAGGGCTCCGAACACCTCCTGTTATTTCTTGATCACCCGGTATATCTTTCCTAATTAACTCCTTTTATCCTCCTTTTAACTCCTTTTATCTAATTTAAATATTGTATTTAAGTTCCGTTTTCATATCCTATTCGCTTAAAATTGAGATTAAATGTTGTTTTATTTCATTTGTTTAATGCAACGAATATCATCTCTCCCTCACCTTTAAGTAGGGGTTAAAATTATTCCCTCATTTATGAGAGGCATTTGGATGTTTGTCCTGATGCAGTATTTCTGAGTAGATACATTTACGTTACCTGTTGTGACACTTCCTCAGTCCTTTCGTAGCACTTACTGAACGATGATCTACATGCCATGTAAATTTCGAGGCAGAAAATAGATTTGGCTAAAAATACCTTAATAACCAGTGACCTACCGCCATGTGACTTTCCTCTCTCATCGCTCTGAAGAAATTCTTAAAAGGAACCGTTTCATCTCAGACGACAAAATAAGAGTGATGTTTCACGATTGTTGAAGGTATCAGTATCTTAATCAGTAGGCTGAGTTTTAATTGGCCGTTTTCGTGCAATGTTACTGGATCGGCCGAAATGACGATGTTTTACGATCATTCAATGATGAGTTAAATGATAAGTCTAATGATTTGATTTCAAGCATTCCTTCATTATATTACGATTTGAAGTAATTGCACCAAAGTATAAACTACAATGTCATTTTAGACTACATTGTAGCCTTTGGCTGTCGGTTTCTTCAAAGGATTAGTATTAGCATTAATTGATAGTTTGTTCAAATTGTAGGTCACAAATTGGGCTTAATCCAGAAATAACTTAAGACTATTTGGAGAAACCGGCAGTGGGAGATTTAGAGGTAAATTATTACTCGAGATTATTTAAGTTGCTTATTCCTAATTTTTCTTTAGAACTTAGAAGATCGTCCATCCTTACCTGGTTGTCTCTTTATCTTCATGAAAAACAACTGTCCCTCCTTTAATTTTATTTCTTTCCCTTATTGTGCACTTATTCATATAGATAAATATTATTTTTTTCTAAGCAATTCTATTTTGTTTTTCCTTTTTCAGTAATTATTTGTCCCTCCAAACCCAAACAGAACTTTTAGATCAAACTCTGTCTCAATTTAAACATAAACCGATAGTTCCAATGTTAAAAGAAAAGTGACAGAATCGAATTTTTATTCCAGGAGAGGTCTTTGCGTAATGGCGGTTGGGTTTCCTTTAAGGCGGACGAGCATTGGACTGACCATCCGATCCCATTCAGTTTCGATTGCCCTAGAAACGCTGGAGCCTACACCTCCGCTGAGTGGAATAGAAACGAATCATCCCAGCACTAATGTTTCGCGCTTATTTACTGAATAAAAGATAAAGTGTTGAATTCCAGCCGCATGACTCCGCTGGATATATAGGCTCCAGCGTTTTAAGGACAGTCGAGGCTGCTTGAGATTTGTCAGCCAGTTAAATTGCTTCCTTAGTTTTAACAGGATTCCTATTTCATAGACTGGTTGAATCCTGAAGTCTGTCAGGAGGAAATTCAATCTGAACTGAGTGTAAAATACACATATACCTTCTCTGGAAGTATGTGGGACTGAGAATCAGAGCCGGCGTTAGGGGGTAGCGAATGGGGCGACCGCCCAAGGCCCCGCGCCTGATTAGAAGAAAGAGGATAAAATAGGATCGTCATTTTTTTTTTTTTTTTTTTGTTTTTAAAAAAATTTTTTTTTTTTTTTTTTTTTTTTTTTGGTTGATAAAATAGGATTGGCAAGAATTCATCTCGCCCGAGGCCCCGCACCCTCCTAGCGCCGGCCCTGTGAGAATGAACCACTTAGGTAAAGGTGTGGGGTAAATTTTAAGGAGAAAAAACTACTCGCGGTCGTATTTTAAGTGCGACCACAACGAATCATCATATCCAATTTCAAACAAACCATCTTTGTAGCGAAAGATTTCGGGGTCAGTTTTGAAAGATGGGAGGGGTGACGACCAAAATAAAAACGCCTATGTTTTAAGGTAGATCCTAAGTAAGCTAAATAGTAAGCATTTATGAAAATCCGCCCAACGGTTTTAGCGTGATGCGAGTACAACTAGAGATACAGACAGAGGAACAAACAAAACACAAAAATTATTCAAGTGGAATAAAAAGAATTCGCTTGTTCAGTCAATCAATTATTGAAAAAATTAAAAATACTCACGGGAACCTCATAACTCGATGATCGAACAATCAGCTACGGGATTTAGGTGGTATCGTCGATCGAACCCAAAAGGCGTTGGAGATTTTTGTTTTTAAATCCGAATTTCCTTCAATACTGACCAGACTTATAACAGGTCTTTTCTCTCAATTCTTCCGCTGCGTGTGGATCTTAATTTTATAAGATGTTTGCGATTAAAACTACTCCAGTTGAATGTTTGTTTTAAACTTGACAAAAGTTAATTACGTAGCTCAAAATTGAAAACAGGCTAATCCCTCCAAACATCTGTTCTAAGCAATAGGGGTCGAGAATTCACTCATTTAGGTCGACATTTGTTGGTTTTGTACTGTGTTGACAATCATTTAAAGTTCACGTAGGATTGTTTTAACCAATCAGAAAAGTTCTTGTTTAATTGTTTCTTAATAATGGTTGTTTTTTTTTATCCTGTTTCTTATCAAACTGCTAATTTTTTATTCTATTTGCTGAATGTAGAGTTTAAATGCTTTTTATCATTTATTTCGTTAATGCCATGTTAAGCTCCATTATTATTTTAACTACAGCAAGATATTATCGAAATATATTCGCTTTAAATTGATATATATGTATATATATATATATATATGCGTAGCCATAGTTTAGCGATGTAGAAGCGTATATAAGAGAAACGAACTTGCGTGAGGCTGAGCCAATCAGTGAACAGCACGCTCTGATTGGCTTGGTTTCACCACACCCGATTTTTTGGAAAAAAAGTTCTTGCCCACACACAAGGTCCAGCGGCTAGATCTAGCGTTAAAGGATTTGCGGGGGTGCTTGAATACATAGGCGTACAGTAATTTTAATTGTAATACAGGGATGTATAATTGACTCAGACAATCGAGCGCGTGCAGTATCATTTTCACTATCTCGATCAACTTTTCAATGAATATATTTGAAAAAAACCGCGATAGAGTGAAGCCGCGAAAATCGATTGCTTTAAATTTAGATTAAATGTTGTTTTATTATCCTATTTCTTTAATGCTATGAATATCATCTCTCCCTCACCTTTAAGTAGGGGTTAAAATTATTCCCTCATTTATGAAAATTGGTGTGTAGATGCCGGTGGACCATCATGGTCTAACATCCTCAAGAGAATGATGTGTGTCTAAATTTTCCTTGTAAATGAAAGCCGACGCTGATAATCGATAAGTTAGGCCCGGCACCATGTTTCTGACATTTTTGGTCCTGTGTCACTTCCTCTGCAGGGCCCTGGAATTGGCTCCCGATGAGCCAAAGGGACCTATTGAACCAAACTGTCCCACCCACGAAGGAGGCGCCATTGTGTGCCTACTGCTGCCACTTCCTCCTCCCGAAGGTGAAGAAGCTGAAGCAGAAGATGAAGAATTGGAATTGTATCACATTGTAAAGAATCGTTACAGCCATTTTATCCTGAGATTTCGAGGATCATTGTTTAGGGACAGAAGAACGGAGTGCCTGGATTTTAAGGACCCTAAAAGTTAACTACATACTGAATCTTATGGAAATCCGTTCAACTATTAGTATATATAGTTACGCGATATTAGTACAAATAGACAAACAGTCAAAAGAACAAACAAACACGAAAAAATATTCAAGTGGAATAAATATGAATTCGCTTGTTCAGTCAATCAATTATTTAAAAAACTAAAATGCTCACAGAAGCCACATAACTCGATAACCGAACAGTCAGCTGCGGATTAGGTGATATTATCGACCGATTCCCACAGGTATTCGAGATTTTTGTTTTGTAATCCGAATTTCCTTCAATACTGGCCAAACTTATAAAAATTTCTTCAAAAGTATAGCGTGTGTATCTGAAATCTGTCACAAGTTCGAATGTGAGACTAAAACAACTCCAGTTGAATAATTGTTTGCAGCTTTATAAATAATGCCATCTACAGTTAATTAGCCTGTATAGGTTAAAATTAGAAATAGATTGTAACAAGCATCTGTTGTTAGCAATAAGTAAACATCTGTAGTAAATATGTGTTATGAGGTTATCAGTTATGTAGGTTGAGAATGGTGGATTGATACAGTGTTGATAATCATTTGTTACTTCATTCATAATATTTCAGTTTGTTAGAATTTTTTACTTATAAAAATGGTCAATATATTAATGCCAATGACAACGGAATCTTATCAGAAATAATACGACGGTCGATTCATAAGTCATGGCAATTATTTTTATCTGCTAAATATGCGGTAACACTGCAATTCTAGAATATGAGCTTGAAAGCCTGTTCGAGATGTATCTGATTGGCACCACTGATGCGATCTGGGTCAGTGGAGAAATGTCAGTGAATAATACGTATTTGAAAATCATCGTTTAAAAAGGCAATGAAGTGTAGAAAAGGAAGAAAAAGGAACACAGGAATGATCAAGACACAATGCTAACACCCCTCAAAGTAATCTCCAAGATTGTCCACCGCACGTTACTAACGTTTGGGAACTGGTTGTCCAACGTCATCATTCTTCACGATAACGTTACGTGTCACACGACAGCTCCTTCACAGGCTTTGTTACGTCGATGGAGGCGGGAAGTCTCGGAACACCCTCCCGTATTCGCCAGACCTGAGTCCATGCGACTTTGATTTGATTCCAAAACTCAAGCCGCAATTGCGAACATGAAATTTTGACAGAGTTTCGGCGAGAGGTTCAACAATTTAATGACCCACATGTAGACAATGGTATTCTCCGCCTTCCCAAACGCTGGCAACGTACATTGAACAATCTTGCAGATTACTTGGAGGAGTGTTAGCAATGTGTATTGAGCATTCCTGTGTTCCTTTTTCGTCTTATAGCGGACTCATCAGCCCGATCTCTGCCTTCCCCGATAAAAGTTAGCGCAACATTCATTGTTCTTGGTTTTCTTGTTTCGGGGATCACTGCCAGGCGTGACGGTGGCCTCCACTTAAGTATCTTGCCTTTCTGGGTCTTTTATCGGGGAAAGCAGAGATCGGGCTGATGAGTCACCTGTAGGACGAAACGGTCGTTTCCGATTCCTTCCCGTAATTGAATCAGAAAGGCAATTTATTCATGTGCTGACCTTGGTTTTATTCTGTTTGTTTATCAATTCTCCAGCACGTTAAATTTATTCCTAACAATTTTCTTACTTGACATATTTTTCATATCGCCCACATTGAGGTGATTAAGTTTCTCGTGCCGTATTACCATTTTAGTTTTCTTAACCATCGTAATTCCAGCTGATTCTTTTTCAGTCGGAACGTAGAACAGGTTACCTTTCCTTGCTGCTGTAACTAGTCTTCCGGTTCTTGTTAACTACGTAAGCGTTGTCTTCTATAAATATCACTTCATGACCAATACCAATTATTATTAATTACCGTCAATAACTTTTAATCACAAAATAAAAAACTCTGAAAATCGTACTGCGAAAGACAAATATGTCAGAAATTAAAAAAAAAAAACTGTAACTTCTGTAAATAAATTAGGGGGAATAATTAAACATTGGTTTCCTACTCATGTTGTCTGTGCCTAGAAAAAAATTATTATTCAGATCTGAGATGGTGGAAAATGGTATTGAAATTGGGTGATTTGGCGTGGAATGACCCATATAGGTTTTTTAGGTGTAAATGTCCTTTTAAATATTTAATACTGGTGGGTATTCTGAAATTTTATTTACTTTTTAGTCAATTTGAATATAAGAACACGTTAAAAATTAATTAATAATTATGAAACAATTTTAAAATTTCGGCTTTTTTTTTTTTGACGAAATTGAAAATAAAAAAAATGGGATCGTTTATGGTAGAAATAAAGATTATAGGCAAGTGCTGCCATCTGTTAGTCAAAGTCTCAACTACTCTATATTTTCAAATTTAATTGAATTCTCTTCGAATCAAATTAATTTCAATGAATTAGCTAAGGTAGAAAAAGAATCTTAATTTAATAATATCTAAGAAACCTAATTATTTAATTAAATGTAAATAAAATTAGAATTTCATAATAATTAAGAACACTAATTATTTTAAATGATGCAAATAAAATGAGAAATTTTATTCATTTAAATGCTAACAAGATAAATAATAATAATAATAATAATAATAATAATAATTGATAAAATTTTCTAAAATTCATGTAATAAAATTAATAAATTAAACTAGGAAATTAATAAAAAAATTTTACTCAAGAGCAAGTATTAATAAGTAAAAATAAAATAAATTAATAAATATAAAGAATTCGATGTATCCCTCTATTATATGATTATCTTTTTTTTAAAATCAATGAAACTTTTATATGAAATAATATACAAATAGGAATTACGTAGAACAGTATTATTTCATTATTGTCATTTTCATTTCGTAATTAGTAATTTAGTATTTTTGATTTTTAAAAAATCACGTACTTCCAAAATTTATTTTTATCAATCCAATGCATATTAATTGAAAACATTAATTTAATAACAAAGCCATAACTAAGTAATTACTAAAGTCAATAGAAGATAATTTATATACCGAAAACGTTAAATAATATGTAGTTGAACAGAATAACTGTGTGATATGATGATTCAACACAGTTATAATATAAATC
>JAFIDM010000007.1:37360457-37374097 GCA_023159025.1 Thereuonema tuberculata | reverse complement strand
AAGTGGGATTCGTCGCTGAACTAGTTGTTGTCAATAAAGGACGACGATTGCAAGGCAAATACTGCAGCACAATATTGACTCTTTGCACCATAATCACCGATTCACAATGTGGGCAATCTGAATAAAGCATACGAAAAGGCATTCACGTTTTAAGGCAGTTCTCCATTGACTTCGCCATGATGATTGCATAATCTATATTACTAAAATCTTTTGGTTGAAAAAACTTTTACGATTACCGTTTCCACGATCTTACCTTTGGTGCAATACACTTCTGGTACAATAGAATGTGGGTGCTTGTCAACCAAAGCGTTTTGGTCACACACAAACCTTAAACTTATACCATTTTGCCTTTATTATGACCATAAGCAATGCTCCACTAAAAAGATCTCAGTGGACTTCATCATAAATACTGTTTACAGCTGCGAAAGCCGTGTGGAATGTGGTCAGCACTTACGATGTGACAAGGGACGGGGTATTCGGATATGTAAACATAACATGATCTGCATTTTCGGTACAGTAAATTAATAGCCATAGTGTATGTATTATTTACTTAATTATCAAGAGATATTACAATTCAAAAGCACTTGCATTAACTCAATTGCAAATCTTAAACCTCTGGAGAGGATTTCAGATTGTATTCAAAGTCTTTTCAAAGTAGTTTATACAATAATTTTACTGAAAAATGGAAGCGATGAAATGATGTTTGAAAAATTATGATGTTGTTAGATCGAGAAAAGGCAAGAATTTTTTTTTATTTTTTGGTTGAAAGACTGAATTTTGTAAAATCAGCGAATGGGCTTTTTTAAGGTCCAATTTTATGTTTGGTCAATTTTGGCCAATTTTTCAGTGTGTATACGACCATAAATATCTCATACTATCTGGCAGTCCTGTTCTAGGTTCGTTTTGCATATTCTGTCACTACCCATTATTACGACATTCCATCTTAGTTTTTACTTGCTATGTAATCAACATAGTATTGTTGTTTTGTTTATTACCCTATAGCCATTTCTGGAGAACAATCGTCGCTTCGCTTTAAATTATTGAAACCTATGACCTTCCTAGTTATTATTGTTAACTTCCATTTTGTGCGTTTATGAAATTTTCTAAAATGAAATAAGATTTTTTTTTTTTTTCACCAAAGATTAGCGTAGATATTGATCAAGTGCAAATGTTTTATACTTTATTGTAAGAAGTAGTATGTCAACTTCTTAATCTTTTTTCTGCATTTGTCTTTAATTATAATATTACAATACTGCGAGAACCTTTACATTTCGGCTTTAATGTCCCCTCGGCGTCAACTCAAAATGCATAGATATGAAATTTAATGGGTAGGTAGACCTCACCCGGAGAATTTCAGAATCGTGGAGATTATTTGTTCAGTGCGGTCCAGAGATAAAAAACGGAGGAATCTTAAATATTCAAAACATGTTTTGTTTCTGTTGTCATCATAACACTAATTTTGTTTGCATTAATAGAGAGAAGGTTAATAGAGAGAAAGCATCAGTGAATGCAGTGACATAGTTAGGATTATTTGGGGCCCGGGATTGAGTGATCAAATTGGCAGTTTGATCAGAATTGTTGAGGGGTTACTTTCCATCCAAATAAAACAAAAAAAAAACTCCAAAAAATGTTCCTCTCCCAGTTTTATTAGCCGCCTAGATCATTGCCCAAGTATCCTCTCTAACTATGCTATATAAATGAATTGTTAGTCACCTAAACTGATTAGTAAGGGCTTGTAACTACTCCTTACACACTTGAACGAACAGTTTTCATAGCCATTGAACATATAGAAACCGTGGAGCCTTTACGATTTTCGCTCTTATGTAATCGTACTACTAACCTTAGTTCAATTTAGATAAAAGATACTAAAAAAGTATTAAGAGGTATATAGTCTCATGTAGTATCTGAAAGTCTCATATAAATTTTCAAACTTCCATTTTACAGATTATTTCTTGATTTATTTTTTTAACTTTAGATTCCTACATTCCCTGGTGTGTCCACGTCTTCGACTGCCCCGTTGACAAAGCATGCCAGCGCTCTGATTGCAACATCTTTCCCTGCTGTCGTGTATTCTTTGGGTACTGCTGCGATCTGCCTCCTGCCATATATGATACTTCCAAGACTCAAGAAATCATCGACTATTCAGATGAGAATCAATACTATCCTGCCTACGAGTCGGTTGGTTCCCAGAACAAGATGTTTCCTTCTTGGGTTTTTGAGCACATGCGCATTGGCTATCCTCCTGGCTACCCTATTGACTACACCACTAAATACACCTCTAAATACACCAGTAAATACTAGGTAAAGGACATAAACTGATTCTGCTATTAAAAGTTTCGCCATAATTGTATAAAATATAATAAAATAAACTGTAAATTGATATAGCAAATAAAATTACTTAAAATTATTAATAACTTTTTTGTAGCACTTCAACATATTTATTTGTCCTATAATAGATTTGCTTTTTGTAGCTACCAAAGGATGTTGTGGGTTTGGTCTATTGTCTTCACCCAAAAAGCAAAGATCTTATATATGTTGGTTTTTGATGGATTGATCATGTCGGGTATTTAAAGTGACATCTGGTGGCGATTTTTTAAGCTATGTGAATTTGATAACTCAAAAGAAAATAAGCAATGTTCGAAATTTTCATTAAACATTTAACAAACCCAAAAAATCTTCATTATTACTCGTATTAACAATTTTTAATTCTGTCTTATTCACAGTGTCTTTATTAAATATCAATTATTTTTAAGTTTTGTTTGCATTTTCCAGGAGTGGAAAAAGTTTTCCCGTCTAACATGGCTGCAAATTTTCCTCACTTTACGGTGGATGTGGATACATTGGTTTCAACAGCAGTCTTCTCTAACAATTAAACACGTCCTCACTCTTGAAGTAATGGAAAACATTCCAAATTACATCCCTTGCTTGACTATGATGACTGAATCTGATAACTTTCTTGCTGATCGTAACTTGTTCCCGCACGGACGCCATTTTGAATTTACTGTGACGTCATGGATTCCCAGAAAAAAAACAATTCATCAAAAAATTCCTAATATGGAATTTTTTTTGGTCCCTTCTTCTTTTTGGCGAAGACGAATGGCATTTATAAAGCTCTTTCATATGATTCAGAAAAGATGAAAGGATTACAAAATAAATTGTACAATAGAAATTTAAGAGGTATTCATTTTAAATGAATTCCATCTATTACTAACTAAGACTATATATCCTAGAAAGCTGAATTTTTTACATTTTACAAGAAAATTATCTTTTGATTTTCGTGTGTGTATGACCCAACAAGAATAAAGATATCGGAAAAAGATAATTTAATACTTTATCCGCATTGTAATTGTCTCAATTGAAAACAATTATATGAATATCTGTTGATTTTCTTAGAAATTGGACTATACAGACTGAAAACTACAGAACGAGGGTGTTTCAGTCCCTGAGTTCTTATCACGATAAATGCACAGAAAAAATGCATAGTAAAGCATACGATTTGCTGTCAATAGCTTTTTGATTCCATTGTTGGGATCTTAGGTATTCAAAAGCTTGCACGCCTATTACATCTTTTACTTCTGCTTTTTTTATTACAAAGATCTTGCCCGTTTGAATGGAAGGGGCGTAAGCGAGCGGAGAGATAGGGATCGACAAATGTTAGATCCATTGAGGATCTTGTTGGTCCATATTTTGAATTAAATGCAACCACCGTATTTCATTTGCAATGCGGTTACGAAATTCGTTGAAGCCTGCGGAATGGAGGCACATGAATTTCGTCACTACTATTTTGTTACTGGGTTTTTATTATTTATTTAAAAAAAAAAAAAAAAAAAAAAACTGGAGGCTGAAATTCCGATGATTATCCCTAATAGCCTCTGTACCGAGACCTCGCTGTTTACTGGTGATTACTCCGAACTGATGATCACTAAACAGCATGAAACAGCTTAGTGAACACGTGGTCTTACCCATTGATGTTAGGCACTACTTATAAAATTTTAGTTTCAGTGGATATACCGTTCCTGAAGGAACGTAATTATTGTATTTTATTAACAAAGGCTGTTTTGGACTACGGTCGAGTTTTGACAAGATGCCTTGGCACTACTTTTAAGATATGAATTTTATTTTTGTTAGCGAAAAGTTAGAATGAGATTTGCAGGTAAGCTTATTAAAAAATGTTTTTGCACGATCTTTTACTAGATCGTCTGGCTAACTGCGATCTTGAGATAACAGTATGCACCATCATGTATCCCTGCTGGGATGTATCCTTACGAAGACTTGATTAGCAGTACTGTATTCTCTGGTTTAGCCTTCGAAGTTCATTTAAAAAAAAAATTGAAATTTCTTAACATACTACTGCAAATTTCAATATTTCTAGTTAAAGGAAACTATACTTATACACTATTGCATTATTTTTTTACATTCGTTCACGAATAGTTTGTGATGATTTCATTTTTTCAACAACAGATGTCGCTGAGTCAGATGGAATGATTAGTCCTCAGTAAATATTACGCCCATTTAACCAATTTTCATGAAATTCATTTTTTTTTTTCCTTTACGCCTATTCTTTCAATTAATGGTTTATTGAAATCAATTATTTTTTTTTTTTTTTTTTTTTTTCATTGCGTTAGAATAAAAGTTAGTTTTTAACTGAAATACATTTTGCGTTAATATTAGTCTTTAGTACGGTAAGACTAAAAAAAAAAAAAAAAAAAAAAAAAAAAAAAAAAAAAAAAAAAAAATCTAATTGAGGATTAAATAATTATCTCCTGAAATTTTTTCATTTTGCTTTATTAGGAATATTTATTCTGGAAAGTTGAATATGCTGATAAGACAACGGTGAAGTTACGTAGAAAACGGAAGTACTAAATTTCAGTTGCGAAGTTCCTAACTAACAGTTAAAAAGTCTTTCCTAATTCGATGTTTTTTTTTAAGTAACTACTGTAATCATTTGAAAGTGCATTTGTCATAAAAAAAAAAAAAAAATGTACAAACAACGGGAATGAGTACTAAAATAATTTATTACATAAAATGTTTCTCATGTACAATGTCGTCGTCAGTTAAATACTATTTACAAGAATAAAATTGGTCTGTCCGGTTTATGAAGCGTTGTGGATGGTGATCGTTAATGCATCTTATTCGTTATTCTTTGAGAAGGGTTGTTTGAAGAATTTCTTTGGTGCAGACGACGTCTCGTTACCAGTGATGAGCAAGAATGGATCCAGAGGCCATGTTGCAGCTAACTGAGGACAGCAGTGAGTGGCATTCAAGCGACAACATCCAAAGACTGGGCAGTAGTCGTAAGTATTGGAGTCCACTTGACACTTCTGGCTCAGACGACACTGGAGCGATTCGATACAAGCTGGATATTCTGGAAAATCGGAGAAGAGCAATTGTAATTCAATTAAATAAACTTTTTTTTTTTTATTTATTAGTTGCAAGGACTAGTTTTAGTTAACCATAATTTAACATTAAAATTTTCGATACTTAGCAAATAAGTAAAAAGAATTTTGTTTTAAAGTAAATTTTGTACACCAAAAAACATCACGCGTTTTTTTTTTTGTTCGAAACAAAAATGGAAACTTAAAAACCGTATTAAATATAGATACTAACCATCGTTACAGCACTTTCCACTGAAATAACAGCATTTACGAGAATTGGTTTTGCTACAGAAGTTACAGGGTTGGTTCAGTCGCACTCTGTAGTTCCACAAGGAGCCCTGCCATCCACTAAGACCCGTTAAGGCACCCAAGCCATTGTCTAAATCGTAGGAATAATTTGGCCACCAAATACAGTGAACGCTAGAAGCAAGGATCCACAACATACAGACAGATACAAGTCGACAGTCCATGATTATCTGCGCAAAAAAAAAAAATTAAAAATTCTTAGTTGAAAGTTACATTAAAAAGTTGTAAGAATTTTAACAAAACTTTACGAAAGAAGAAAGATCATGTAAATTAAGGAATAAGTATAAAGCTTAAAAAACAAAAATTTTAACGTAGTAAAACTATCCTATGTACGATACTCACATGTAATTGAAGCGATGACCTAATGAAGCTGTACAGGATGCGAGGCGAGGAAGTGATGTGACTTCAGATCGGATGCCCTCTGCTTAAATACCCTTCAAGAACGGAGGGAGGAAGGGGTGATTAATCATAAGTGAAATCTAATTGGTTAATAGACTATCTCGTCACTTCATTGGAGGAAGAAGTTATGGAATGATCCACTATACACCTAGGGAAGGTTAATAAGTAAAACCTTTGCTCATAATAAAAATTACAGTAAATTTAGAATAATAAAATAAATTATTAATTATATTCAAGGAATCACTAATTTAATCAGTTTGAAGAATTTTTTTTTATACTAACTTAAAAACTTTTTGAGTCCTACATTCCATCTTGCATTTCTAAAAACGGTCTTATTTATTGTTTAGCTAATTTAAATAAAGATATAAAAATTATTATGTTCCATTTTTCAACGTAATACAGATATAATCTTCGAATTTTATGGGTTTTATATGTAAGTCTCATGAAAAACAAATTTAGCATTTAATGAATTTATAATCAAATAAAATCTAAAAGTACCGGAAATTGAAATATTGTTAAATTTCTTGCTTTATGTGGACCAAGCTTTAAAATTTATTTACTTCAATGTAGCATGTTATTATGAGATATTTTCAGCTATCTTATAGTTAGTATTAGTTAAACTAAATAATTATCCTCATTTTACTTAGATTTATTACATATACATATACATTTTGAAATTATTATATTCTCTTATATCACATCTTTATTACATTATAATTCTCTAAATATTTAGCATTAATAGATGAAGTATGTATTTTAAATAAATAAATAAAGTTACATTAGTGGTTAACACATTAAAAGGGTGACTCGTGTTTAGGCGCTTTTCTTATTTTAATTGCGCATAGAAAATTCTTTGAGGCTGCCGGAGGGCAATACAAGAATTTTATTTATTTTATTTTTACTGTGTATTTTGTTTTTAGTTTAGTTTTCTGGAGGTGCCATTTCCATGCCTACTTACATTAGTGGTATTTAGGTAAATATAATATAATAAAAATTTGATATAATTAGCTTAGGTTATATCTGTTTTGTAAATAACTAGGGGCGTTTTTTTTTTTCTTATTTATTTATTTAGGAACTGAGTTAGTTATGCCTGTTATGTTTATTCCCTTACGCATTTTTTCTAATACAGTATATGTTTGTATGTTTCCGACAGATCAGAAACCAGAATTTTCCCTAAAAAAGTAATGACATTATTTGAAGGCTACTTTTATTCATAAATTTATAAATAAATAAATTTATGAATAAAAGTAGCTTAGTTTTTAGAAGAATAATTAGAATGATATCATTGTAATACCATTATATATCATTCTAGATTCCAGTCTTCTGGAAATCAAAAATTATAGAAAGAATATTAAATAAATAAAAAGATCAGTACTCTATAGTACTTTCGTAAGATTCACTTACATCTTCAATTGCGAATATAAAGTAAACTTACGAAAATACTATTATAAACTATACTTTTTTAAACAAAAGATTTAATGTGCCAGAAATTAATATAAAGCCTAGAAAAATGATACAGAAATGAAAGCTCAGATATTTTTTTTTATTTATATGTCATTTTTCTATGTTTTATATACTTTTTTTACTTTGGAAAAAAAAAATTCTCATCCAGCTAAATGTATTTTCTTGTGATGAGTCTGTAATAAGGACTATACATATAAGAAAATGTTTTATATATAATTGTATTTTACATTTTGTTTAATATCGTGAAATAAGAAAAGAAGATTCTAATGATATTATATATAAAAGCATAATTTTCTTTCTTTTTTTTTTCTTTTCTTTCGTACATACATGTACTTATCCATAATGTCTTCTAGTTATAATTAAAATATATTTTTATACTTATATTGTAATGGCTAATCATAAAGATATTTTTTTAAACAATTAAATATAGCTAAAATCATCTAGCAATAAAACAATAAATAAATAAATAAATAAATAAATAAATATAATGCCCTTCAAGTTTAAGTTACAGAAAGAATTACAACTATTTCAAACATTATTACCTCAACTCCTTTTGTAATATTTATATAGAAAAATACTTTCTATTAACGAGTAAATGTTTATCGCTTTTTTAGTATCTTTTCCAATTTATATGCAAAATAAAACTTCGGGCAAAAATGAAAAGACAGAAAGTGTAGGGCATTATTGTGTGTATTTGTTCATTATAGGATAACAAGACATGTCTTCGCTTTTTAATAATTGTTAAAGCTTTTTGTTGAATTTGTAAAAGCTTATATTATTTAAAATTGAAGGTTTAGAAGTAATTTGTTATTTATACAAGTGACAAGAAAACGAAATGAATTGAAATGTTAAAAAATGGCAAGAAGAATTTAATAGCTTTTTTGTTTCGTCTTCATTTTTTTTTTTTTTTTGAGGAAGAATAAAGCAATGCAGTTTGGACTTGTCTGATATTTAAATGTTTTGTTTTTTTTTTATTACGAAAAAAGATAATTCAGTACAGTCCGTTGGGTATGAAATCCCTATCAAACGGATTCGAGAAAGTATGTATGTATAATATTATATTAATTTCAAAAATAAAACAGTAAATAATAATTAATATAAACTATCATGACTACAATGATAACATTTGTTATAACATAATCATTATCATTAAATATTACTTAAATAACGATGACATAAATAATAACAGCTATTATAATTATAGCTAATAATAGCATATCAGTGATACATCGGAATGTCACTTGTAAATATCGTCTCGCCCATTATTAATAGTATATAAACAAGCTTTAATAATATATTGTGAAATCAACTATAATAAAAAAAATTTAAAAGTTAAAAGTACTATTAAAATTTTATAATAATTATAATAATAATGAAACAATACATTTATGATACATTTGATCAAAATTTAATTAAGATGGGTTTTATAATTATTATTATTTTTTAATGCTGAAGGTATCCCAAGTTAAGAGAATGAAATCCAAATTAAAAGGCTTGTAATTTTTCGTCATGTGTAAAATAATTAGAAGGTTAAAAAAACAGGACGTTTCAGCCTAACCATTAGGCTATTTTCACCTGTGCTGTTGATTTGGATAAGGTGTGCTTCAATAGTTTTTGATGACAGTATTTAGTGTTTATTATGGCAGTATTAAATTAAATTACAGTTCCGCTAAAGGGAAATACAAATGTAAAATACTGCCACTGACAGCAGGTTCTGAATATAGGTTACAAATCGTGCTATAAAACATTTCAGTTAAGGATTTATTACAAGTTCAAATATTGATTAGTATAAGTTGATTCTGTTATGATATTTATATATAAATTAAAAAATTATAACTTAATCTTGCCCTGTATAATATTATTATACATTAGTATTTTTAATTCTTTATAATTGTTAGTTTTGAGGATATTTTTAGGAATTTGGTTGAAAATAATATTAATTCCAGTAAATCGATAAAAACTTTACAGAAAATTATTAAAATAAAGCTAACAGAAAATAATATATAATCAAAAATAACGAAAAAAATAAATCGTGATGGTGCTTAAAACTAAGATATTCTATAATTCGGAATATTTTGAAATAATTATGAGCTTTTAACTTTTTATTTATTTATTTATTTATTTATTTATTTATTTATTTATTTATTTATTTATTTATTTATTTATTTATTATTATTACTACTACTACTACTTATATTTTTTTCTATTTGCTTTATTGTAATTAAGATACAGTTTTATTTCATAATTTAGAAATAAAATTAAAAAGAATTTGAACTAATTAACAAAATACAGGAAATATAAGCACAATGTTAATCCCTGACTTTCGTTGTATTAATCACAGATTTAGGAAAAGTATGGATTAGAAAACGTAATACATTAATCCATCTGATAACGGATTAATGGATTCTTGAAACCAGTAATGTAACATCCGGTTCGAAGAATAATCCCAAATTCGTGGTTAGTTCTAGACCACCTAAAAGTATCATTAATTATATTTTTTAATTATAACATTTTTATCATATTTGGAAGACGACATAAATAATGTAATGGAAAAGTTATTTACAGTAAAAGTGAATAAAATTAAACTCAATTAAAGATTAAATAAAAACAAAACACAGGCCCTATTTAAGAAAAAAAAAAAGATCTCTCTTATTTACCTTAATTCATCTTCTAATTTAGCTTTTTTTGTTTTTGAATTGTAATTATTTATGTAGTTCATTATAGGTAACTAAAATTATTTAATTATAAAATTTATCTTACTAAAATTTCTTTTATAATTATGTTCAGAAATTAATATTTTAAATATTCATTAAATGATATTTATTAATCAAGTGAAATATTTATTAATAATAAATTAATCAAAGTATAGCCTAACAAAAAAATGTTAGAAATTTCCCTCAAAAATACTAAAAAAAAAAAAGGGGGGGGGGAGAAACTGCTTAAACAGATGGATAAACCTTAAATCCATTCAATACTTAATTATTAATAAGATTAGTAGGGAGATGGATTAAGGATTACGTTAAGAAATGCAATTCCAAAACTCTGGTTTTAGAGATTACACAAAAGGATTTGTGTTGCCAGATTTTTATTTTTTTTATTACAACTTTTTTAATATTTCGCATTAAACTACAGTTATTTTATATTTTTTTAAATTTCTTTCTTCTAATTATGTTAGTGTGATTATCAATCAAGAAATTAATATATAACAACTTCAATAAAAGCAGAAATTTAAAATTACTGGAATACAGAAACCTTTATTTTGAATTTGTATATCTCTATCCTTTTGATTATAAAATTAAATTATTTAATTTTTGGTAACTATTAAGATAAGTGTTACGCAATCAGAAATTAAGAGTATATTAAAAAATATATAACGATAATCAAGAATCTTTAAAATGTAATTTTAAACTGTATTTATGTCCTAAAAATCCCATTAACATATAATTATATTACAATTAGGTTATTTATTTTTCCTTTATCTTAATTTACAGTAATTTGAGGCTTTTTATAACATATTTAAGATAATGATATAATTTCTTTTTATTATTTGAAGTTGTTAAATTATTAAATCATCTTTAAGCTTTGATTTCAATAAAATTAAAAAACAATTTTCTTCAATAAATTAAGTTACGTCTGTGAATTTATAAATAAATAAGATTTCATTTAACACTATTGCCATTTAGTGTTTTACAATGTGTGTTTTTTTTTTTTTTAACAGGAAGTATTGGGTTGGCCAAAAAGATTGTTCGGCGTTTTTACATACGTTGGCTCTAGTAGCGCTTAGATGGTCTTTAACATCATTTGACACCATTTTGTTAGATTATATTGTAACAACTGTCATATCAGCGTGTATCTAAAACAAAACTTAAAGATGGTATTATAAAGTTGTCTGAAAGATGACAAAAGGTAGTGGAACAAACCGTTGAAGATGTTGTTCAATAAAATTATTGGTGAGTATGAAAAATGTGTCTTATTTTTACTTAAAAACCCAACGAATTTTTTGGCCAACCCAATACTTTAAAATTAATCGTAAAGGTCAAAATCTTTGTATGGTCCTGTGATTTGACAAGCGAGAATAAAATTAAAATATATGTCATTTAAATATGATTAATTACAAAATAAACTGGAGAAGGAGAAAGATCTTTTTCGCCAACCCAATATAACAATAAGTAAATTACAAATAAAAGTAAAGGCATTCCATTATGGACCACGAAGAATCTTTTAACCTTCCAGCAATTCTGGACCAACAGGACTACTTCGATGGTCATACCGACGCTTGCCCGCCTTTAATCAACTAGTAAGAAATCCGGTACCCAAATAAATGAAAATAAAAGAGAAATTGAATAGATTAGAACTGGGAAGCTTCTATTTTCATTTCATTTCCAAAAGATGCCCGGATTGGAAAAACAATAGCTGAAATATCGTAAACAGAAAGTATTCCTACTTCCTTTGAGATTCATTTTTCAAATTTAAAAGTTTTGTGACTCTCATAAATTAAGATATTATTAATTGAAAATACGAAACAAAAGAAAAGAAAGTCGATTATTATCCGAAATGCAATTTCAGAAATGAACATTTGAATTACTAGGAAGTTTGATACCAAGAATATCACATTATATAAAATTACGAAGTTTATCATTATTCAAATCATGAAGTTGAGGGAAAAAAATATAAAATCCAAGATATGACTATGTTTATGTGGTGAATGTGGGTGGTAGGAAAGCCAAGCACTACGACCGGAGGCCCACAGAAATAAAGAAAGATTGATGGTGGGAGAAATGCATGGGAAATGGGAGAACCCCGAGAAAACCTGCCCAGCGCGAATCGTCCACCATCATGAAACCTACATGAGAACCGAACCCCAGTATTCAGAGGTGATAAGCTATATCAGCCCACCATCTTATTTCGAGAAATATCGAAACTGAAAACAAAAAAATACAAAAAGATGAAAAAATTGAATACTTCCTTTGTTAATTAATTAAAAACATTCTTTCGCCTATTCTATGCATTGAATAAATGATTTTTATATAAATCAATGCTATTTGTTTCGTAAATAAAACGTAGGTATGATGACAATTGAGAAGTGTAAATTTTCCGTGTGATGGAAGGCGATATGGAACATGTAAGGCAGAGTTTTAAAGCTTTTTATTCACTGGCAATCTAACTGACATTGCCATCGATATAGCCTACTGAAATGGCACGTCTAAAGCGGCCTTTAGTGACAAAGCCAACCGCGCGTCCAAGATGTAACTAACTAACTAAAGCCAGAGAAAACTAATTACTAAAGTATAAATATAAAAAAAAAATGAGAAATTAAAGCAAATAGAGATCAATAACTGCAATTTAAAAATCAGTATAAAAAAAATCTCATATTCAGGGAGAATTTATTACTTAATTCAGCGGCATAATTTCCCTAGGCTATATCAAATTTAAAACAAAAAAATTATAGATATCTTTGCGAAATAGTTATAATTTTTAAACCAATGATTCTCATTTTTTTTTTTATACAGAAAATTTTTTTGGCAACATTTACAGATCAGGAAAAAAACTTTGTATAATATATATTTGTAGTCCGATGAAGCAAACCGCTACGGGTTTTCGAATCTTGTAACTTATTTTATTTTTTATTTTCTTATTAAATTGTTTTGTGTAAACGGTTACTTCGTATTTATTACAGTTGCACGTTAAGACATTCATTATTGTTAATATGTATGTTAGAAAGTTTTATTTTGTTTAATTACTTTCCAAATAAATAAGACATTGTAATAACAGTAAATCCAATCGAAAGTCTTTCGATTTTTGAAAACCTTTAGCCAATCACGCGTTCGTAGGCCTGTGACGTAGCATGGAATAAAGCGAGTTTCGTTTCTCGAATGCCTTTGAAGTAGTTTTCACTCAAGTACTTGTGCCGCCTAACTAGGGTAACACATTTTACAGTTCGATACATGCCAATGGTGGAAGTATTGTAAAGAAACAGTAGTTATAGAAGAAGGATAAAGTAAAGAAACATATTCTTAAAAAGAGAAAAAAAATAAAAATAAATACATACATACATACATACATACATACATACATACATACATACATACATACATA
>JAFIDM010000007.1:37350306-37360447 GCA_023159025.1 Thereuonema tuberculata | reverse complement strand
ATACATACATACATACATACATACATACATACATACATACATACATATACACAAACTAACACACATACATGCATAGTACACAAACTAACACACATACATGCATAGTACACAAACTAACACACATACATGCATAGTACACAACATACATACATTCATATTATTCCTATTAGCCTCATTACGGAGACCTGTTGTTTACTGGTAACTGCTCCTGGCTGATGATCGCCAACGAGCGTGAAACAGCTGTTCCAGGCTGTCACTTGGTAAACAATTTGGTCTCACCCATTGTTGTTGTTTAACAATTCAATGCGCAGATTGAAATTTTGATGCTTTAAAAAAAAAAAATCATTGAGGCCGGTGGACTGCTGGCACATGAATTTTCTCACTAATTTTTCATTTTCATAATAGTCTTTTTGTTGTTCATTTTTTCTTTTGAGGCATCACTACACTTCCGACGATTTTTGTAATTATGTTTATTTTTATTCACTTTACTGTAAATAACTTTTCCATTACATTTTTTTTTTGTCGACTTACAAAATATAAAAACAAAAAGTATAATTAAAAAATATATTTAATGATACTTTTAGGGGGGTCTAAAAGTACCAAGAAATTTCAAGTTTGTATTATTCTTCGAACCGGATGTTACATTACTGGTTTCAAGAATCCATTAATCCATTATCAGATGGATTAATGTATTACGTTTTCTAATCCATACTTTTTCTAAATCTGTGATTAATACAACTAAAGTCAGGGATTAACATCGTGCTTGTATTTCCTGTATTTTGTTAGTTAGTTCAAATTCTTTTTAATTTTACTTCTAAATTACGAAACAAAACTACCTTATTACAATAAAGCAAATAGAAAAAAAATATAAATAGTAGTAGTAGTAATAATTATAATAATAATAATAATAAATACATAAATAAAAAGTTAAAAGCGTTTAATTAATATTTTAGAATATTCCGAATTGTAGAATACCTTAATCTTAAGCACAGCACCACCAATATTAATTTTTTCGTTATTTTTGATTATATATTATTTTTTGTTAGTTTTCTTTCAATAATTTTCTTTAAAGTTTTTATTGTTTTACTGGAATTAATATTATTTTCAACCAAATTCCTAATAAATATCCTCAAAACTAATAATTATAAAAAATTAAAAATACTAATTTATAATAATATTGTAAAGGGCAATATTAAGTTGTAAAATAACTAATTTATCATCATTAATATATAAAGTATCTTTTAGCCATATCACGTAATTTATATTATAATCCTATTTTTTTTTTTTTATTTATATATAAATGTCATAACAGAATTAACTAATGAATGCTTCACTTGTAATAAACCCTTAACCGAAGTATAATAATGTGTTTTATAGGACGATTTGAATCTGCTGTCAGAGAAATTATTTTATTTTTGTACATATATATCCCTTTAGCGGAAATGTAATATAATTTTAAGCAAATACTGAATACTGGCATCAAAAACTATTGAAGCACACCTTATCCAAATCAACAGCACATATGAAAATAGCCTACTAGTTAGGCTGAAATGTCCTGTTTTTTTAACCTTTTAATTATTTCATCCATGACGAAAAATTACAAACCTTTTAATTTGGATTTCATTCTCATAACTTGGATACCTTCAGCATTAAAAAATTAATAGGAAAATTTAACGTGTGTAAGAATGTTAGTAAGAAAATAATAAAGATAAAAACGCACAACAATTAAAGATCCACTGAGCTAGTTTTGGAATTTTCGTACCAGGAATCGAGTTATGACTAGTGGGCGAATCAAACTGATGAGACCTAGGAAGGTCGAAACAGTCTGTTTTTGATTCCTGGTAAGAAAATTCCAAATAGCTCAGTGTATCTTTAATTGTTGTGCGTTTTTATCTTTATTGTTTCTTAATAATAATAATAAATAAAAAAAATAACTGTTTTTTTTTACATTTTTGATGAAATGAATGAGTTCAAAAATTTATTGTTTGTTATTATTATAATTATTATTATAATTTATATATCAGTCAAGAGTATTTCTTTGCGATAAATTAGAATAAACCAGTATTTCCAAACTATGCATTGCTTTATTCTTCCTAAAAAAAAAAAAAAAAAATGCGAGCGAAACAAAAAAGAAAAAGCTATTAAATTCTTCTTCCCATTTTTCTACATTTCAGTTCATTTCGTTTTCTTGTCACTTGTATAAATAACAGATTTACTTCTAAACCTTCAATTTTAAATAAAATAAGCTTTTACAAATTCAACAAAAAGCTTTAACAATTATTAAAAGCGAAGACATGTCTTGTTATTCTATAATGAACAAATACACACAATAACGCCCTACACTTCCTCTCTTCTATTTTTAGCCTGGACTTTTATTTAACATATAAATTGGAAAAGATACCAAAAAAGCGATAAACATTTATATGTTTATACTTGTGTAATAGGAAGCATGTTTTTATACAGTATATAAATATTAGAAAGGATTTGAGGTAATAATGTTTGAAATTGTTGTACTTCTTTCTATAACGTAAACTTGAAGGGCATTATATTTATTTATTTATTTATTTATTTATTTTTTGCTAGATGATTTTCGCTATTTTTCATTTTTTTTAAAAATATCTTTATGATTAGACATTACAATATAAAATATAAAAATGTATTATAATTATAATTAGAAGACATTATGGATATGTACATGTATGTAGAAAGAAAAGAAAAAAAAAGAAAAGAAAATTATGCTTTTATATTTAATATAATTAGAATCTTCTTTTCTTATTTCACGATATTAAACAAAATCTAAAATATAATTATACATAAAGCATTTTCTTATATGTATATTCCTTATTACAGACTCATCACAAGAAAATACATTTAGCTGGATGAGAATTTTTTTTTTCCAAAGTAAAAAAAGTATATAAAGTCATAATAACTTTCATATATCTTCGAAATAGATATATATATATATAAAATAACGAAACAAACCCACTTTTCTTCATTTCTTCAAAACTCTATATTTCATCCCAATTAAGGGACTTCATCAGGATTAAAAGAAAATACAAATAAAAAAGAGAAAATCCCTCTCTTTCTCTTCAAATCATAATCGAAATGTTGCAAAGAAAAATTTCAATAATCATAAATTATTACATTAAATAATTAACATAACATATAACATCCAATAATCAGTAATAAACATTATATTTTAAAATAAAATAACAATTTTACATAACATAATTGACAACAAATGAATTGTAATGAATAGTAAATTAATTGAAATGAATAGATATGTGGTTATTTTAAAATTAAAAAATCTTTAATCTTCTTATTCTTTATTAAAGATTTCTTAAAAATACGTAGGGAAACATCATTCACTTTAAGTGACTTATCCTTATTAAAGCATACACAGCTTTTAATTAGACACGATTCTAATTTAAAGCGTTTATTTTCATCTTTGACATTAAATACATTGTGTACTATCGGATCTGGACAGTGATTATTCTTCATACAATGTCTTGCCCATTCTGAAATTTTGTCATTTCTTTTTTCATATGCCATGGTATGTTCTTTGACACGTTCTCTTACCGTTCGGCCTGTGCTTCCAATATAAATTTCTCTGCAGTCTCTACATTGTAGTGCGTATATTACTCCCATTCAATCTAACTGTGTATTTTCTTTCCTAGTTCTCTTTTTCCTAAACAAAGTGTTGTCTTTATGAAATATCATATTAATCTCATTACTTTTACAAACGTCTTTGACATGTTTGTTCACCTTTAATCCTATTGGTAAATTTATACATTTAAAAAAAAAATTCTTTTTATCTTTCAAATGATCGTGAGATCTTACAAATTTAGTTTTTCTGAAAAATTCTCCAAATGTTTCTTCGATAAACTTGTTTGGATATATGTTTCCCTAAGTATTTTTAAGAAATCTTTAATAAAGAATAAGAAGATTAAAGATTTTTTTAATTGTAAAATAATCACATATCTATTCATTACAATTCATTTGTTGTCAATTATGTTAACAAAGGTAAAATTGTTATTTTATTTTAAAATATAATGTTTATTACTGATTATTGGATGTTATATGTTATGTTAATTATTTAATGTAATAATTTATGATTATTGAAATTTTTCTTTATAACATTTCGATTATGATTTGAAGAGAAAGAGAAGGGTTTTCTCTTTTTTATTTGTATTTTCTTTTAATCCTGATGAAGTCCCTTAATTGGGATGAAATATAGAGTTTTGAAGAAATGAAGAAAAGTGGGTTTGTTTCGTTATTTTATATATAAAGTATATAAAGCTTAGAAAAATGACTCATAAATAAAAAAAAAATATCTGAGCTTTCATTTCTGTATCATTTTTCTAGGCTTTATATTAATTACTGGCACATTAAATCTTTTGTTTAAAAATAGTGTAGTTTATAATAGTATTTTCGTAAGTTTACTTTATATTCGCAATTGAAGATGTAAGGGAATCTTACGAAAGTACTATAGAGTACTGATCTTTTTATTTATTTAATATTCTTTCTATAATTTTTGATTTCCAGAAGACTGGAATCTAGAATGATATTATAATGATATATAATGGTATTATAATGATATCATTCTAATTATTCTTCTAAAAATTAAGCTATTTTTATTTATAAATTTCTTAGCCTTGAAATTAATGTTATTATCTTTTAATGGAAATTTCTTGTCGCGTAAACATATAAACATATACGAGACAAATGCATAAGGGAATAAACATAACAGGCATATCTAACTCAGTTCCTAAATAAATAATAAGGAAAAAAAAACGGGTTATTTACGAAACAGATATACAACCTAAGCTAATTATATCAAATTTTTATTATATTTATCTAAATGCCACTAATGTAACTTTATTTATTTATTTATTTATAATAAATACTTCATTTATTAATGCTAAATATTTAGATAATTATAATGTAATAAAGATGTGATATAAGTGAATATAATAATTTAAAAATGGATATATATATATCCATTATATATATATAAAATAATTCTTAGTAAAATTAGGTTAATTAGTTAGTTTAACTAATGTTGATTATAAGTTAGCTGAAAGTATCTCATAATAAATGCTATATTGAAGTAAATAAATTTGAAAGCTTAGCCCACATAAAGCAAGAAATTCGACAATATTTCAATTCTTTTTAGATTTTATTTGATTATAAATTCATTAAATGCTAAATTTGTTATTAATTAGACCTACATATAAAAACTATAAAATTCGAAGATTATATCTGTATTTCGTTGAAAAATGGAACATATTAATTTTTAAATCTTTTTGATAATTTTTATTTAAATTAGCTAAATTATAAATAAGACCGTTTTTAGAAATGCAAGATATAATGTAGGGCTCAAAAAGTTTTTAAGTTAGTATAAAAAAAAAAATTCTTCAAACTGATTAAATTAACGATTCCTTGAATATAATTAATAATTTATTTTATTATTCTAAATTTACTGTAATTTTTATTATGAGCAAAGGTTTTATTTATTAACCTTCCCTAGGTGTATAATGGATCATTCCATAACTTTTTCCTCCAATGAAGTGACGAGATAGCCTATTAACCAATTAGATTTCACTTATGATTAATTACCCCTTCCTCCGTCCGTTCTTGAAGGGTATTTAAGGAGAGGGCATCCGATCTGAAGTCACAACACTTCCTCGCCTCGCATCCTGTACAGCTTCATTAGGTCATCACTTCAATTACATGTGAGTATCGTACACAGGATAGTTATTGAGCTGAAATTTTCATTTAATTTTTTTTACGTTTTATTCTTATTTCTTAATTTTTACCTGATATTTCTTCTTTCCTGAAGTTTTTCTATAATTCTCCTACCATTTTTTTTAATACTAATTTCAACAAATTAGAGAATATACTAAGAATTTTTAATTTTGATTTTTTGCAGATAATCATGGACTGCCGATTTGTATCTGTCTGTATGTTGTGGATCCTTGCTTCTAGCGTTCACTGTATTTGGGGACCAAGTTATTCGTACGATTTAGACAATGGCTTGGGTGCCTTAACGGGCCTTAGTGGATGGCAGGGCTCCTTGTGGAACTACAGGGTGCGACTGAACCAACCCTGTAACTTCTGTAGCAAAACCAATGCTCGTATATGCTGTTATTTCAGTGGAAAGTGCTGTAACAATGGTTAGTATCTATTGCATATGGTTTTTAAGTTAAGTTTCCAATTAAACAAAAAAAACCGCTTGTAGTTTTTCAGTTGACTAGTTGCTATTCAAAAACTACGTGCGGATATTTTTTTTTTTTTTTTTTTTGTACAAAATTTAATTAAAAAAAAAAAATTCTTAATCTTTTAAAAAAAGATTTTAGTATCTGCATTTACATTAAAATTTTTGATAACTGAAAGTAATCCTTACAGATTGTGACAATGTTTTTCAGTAAGTGAATTATTAAGTTGCATTTTCTCCAATTTCCAGAATATCCAGCTTGTATCGAATTTCTCCAGTGTCGTCTGAGCCAGAAGTGTCAAGTGGACTCCAATACTTACGACTACTGCCCTGTCTTTGGATGTTGTCGCTTGAATGCCACCCACTGCTGTCCTCAGTTAGCTGCAACATGGCCTCTAGAACCCTTTTTGCTTATGACCCGTAACGAGACTTCATCTGCGCCAAAGAAATTCTTCAAACAACCCTACAAAGATCAACCTTAAAAGACTTACGAAAAAGATGTATTGACGATTACAACGCTTCATAAACCGGACAGACCAATTTTATTCTTGTAAATACTATTTAACTGACGACATTGTACATGAGAAACTTTTATAATAAATTATTTTAGATCTTATCCTAGTTGTCACGCATTTAAATTATCAACTATTCAAATCTGTTAAAACTTAAGCAGAAATTGCTCTCGCAAATTTTATGTTATATTGACTATTTTATTTAATTGTGGTTATTATACTATTATAAAACTTTCCAATAGATGATTACAGTTAAAGTGTAAGTTTTCTAATCGAACCATCATTTGATATCAATGGGAGTCTGGGACAGCTGTTTCGTCGTTCTTAGGAATCGGCTATATCTCCCTTTCAGATTTTTAAGAATTAAAGAGGAACAGGGGTTTGAAATCTTCCAATAGTCCTTCAAATTAGTTGAATTAAGACTACGTTTTACTAAAAATAAAATTTTCACGATTGAAATGGTCTTCAGAAAGTCTTAAAAGTAAAAAATTTTCTTAATACTTTAAAATAATACGTCCTGCTGTCCTCAGTTAGCTGCAACATGGCCTCTAGAACCCTTTTTGCTTATGACCCGTAACGAGACTTCATCTGCGCCAAAGAAATTCTTCAAATTCTTCAAATTCAGTAACTGCTAAAATTTTCACATCAAACCTAAGAATTGTTTTCTGGAAGAACGTTTGGTTAGGATGTAGACACAACATTTAGATCCTATTTATTCAATGGACACAGAACTCTTGTACAATGATGAGCTGTTTCCATAAGCTCATTATTGTACTAGTTTTGTGTCCATTTGAATAAATATATCAAAAATGTATAATATATTTATAAATATTAAATAAAATTTACGAATATTACATACTGTATATTAATATTTCTTGTGTTTTAAAAGAAACAAATAAACGTCAATCATTAGGCAGATAAGAAAAATGAAAAGAAAAAAAAAGTGAAAATGTTTTGTCCGAAGGAAACCCTGATCCTTTCTGCCCAGACCAAAGGATCTTCTTCAGGTTATGATAGTTTAATTTCATGGCCATTCGCGAGACAAACAGTAAATACGTGTAAAGCGAGCTAAAATAATTTTATAACAGAAATAGATTACATTTGTAGTTTAATAAAGGTATTCACTTTCGCTGAGGCAATTTCTTTAGAAACTGTTACGATATTAAATTATTGATCTAAATAATTTAATTAGTTTTAGTGGAATTTAAAAACAAAAGGCATTTAGAATGCTTGAAAAGAAATTTATTTTTTTTCTCTTCAAATTGGAAGAGTTGATTATTTAATTTTGAATATGTAAATTGGTAGTGAGACGTAAGGACTAGTGACGTCATATAATGGAAGAGCTTGTTTCTTCGTTAGTAGAGAGTTCAGATCGATTAGTTCCATGCAATCAGTGAAGTCACAGAGAAGTGTAGTCTTGTGACCAATGGAGCTCTGAACAATGTAATGGTTCGAGCGAGCTCAGATTAGTTATCTTGTAGTTGCAGACGAGTTCAGAAAAGGCAAATCAGTTTGAAGTCCCATTCAAAGGATTGAATATTCAAGGACGGAAGTTACACTTGGATATATCGTGTGAAGATAATTCCGCAGACTTTAATAGAAACGGATATTATCGTAATGAAAGGGCAGCAACCTGGAATTGGAAAGGTGAATCCAGTTAAGACGAAATATAGAGTGACGGAAAGCTGTGAAGATTCCATAGTGAAAACCGCAGTAACACTCCAGATAAATAATTGGACGAAGCCCACCTGCTATAGAAGCAAGTAATATTAAATCCTGAAGATTTATTTCAGTAGTATTATTTCCAATTTGAAGAAAGAATTCCTATTAGTATAAATTTTTCGTAGAAGACGAAAACCGAAAGATTAGTCAAAGCGAAGATACAGCTTTCACTAAGGGATTGCCAAGAAGAACTCACGATAAGCAATAGTCTCAATTACGAAGGAACTTTAATTAGTATTATGAAGAATTCTATTTTCCGTTTGTTTGAGAAGACCGAAGTGTCGACTTTACAGAAGCGCTATTAGTTCGAATAGCAGACGCTACGTTTCCTAACGATTATGGGAAGAAGAAGTCAGGTGTTTGTTGTGACCGCGCCATGTTCAAATGTGCTACGGAAGGATGGTTCCTATGAAGGAAGTATATGTTGAATCAAAGAAGACTGGCAGAGGAATTCAAGCCGATTCGTTTCAACGGAGATTATCACAACTAGGTGAAAAGCCAAAAGAAAACACCGAACTGTAAGTAGATATTATTTATTTATATTTTGGAGGGAGCAAGACGCTCGCTATCAAAAGTGGATTAATTCCAGGAAGTGACAGTGCCATGTTTAAGTGTATCAGTAGAAAACTTTTGTTACAGTGAAGACATGAATTAATTTCACTGAGGTGAAATGAAAAGCCATTTTATATTAATTGAAAATATCTTTATTGAAATTATAAAGATTGAAGGATTTCACACAAGTTAGTGAATTGCCATTTATAATTAATTAATATTAACACAGGTGAATTAGAAGCCATTGTTAAGCTCACACAGATGAAATTAAAAAGTCATTATCGTATTAATTTCAAGTAGTGTTTTTCGTGTTAGGAACACTCGCGTTAGTGAACGTTAAGTGACAGGATTACTAAAGTAAAAGTAATTTGCATTTCTACTTTAAAGCAGTGATACTAATTATCAGAGAAGCGTGCTTATTAGTATTATTATTTTTGTTGTGTGCGACGTTAGTAGTTAACAACCTAAATGAGCAACTATTATTTATGCGAAAATATCAAGATATTTGTAGAGATAATATTTACATGAACTTTGGAACTGTAGCTGACTACACGAACAGTAGAACTGATAGAAATCTCTATTGTGTAAATAATTATTTTAGAAAAGAAAATTTTAAGACCACTCAAATAAATCATTTTATGGTAGAAACACACTCTTCCATACATTGCATTAGTATTAAAATATTTATTAAAATACTAATAAGGGAGACAAATTTTCAGGAACTGTACATATTCCTTTTTTCAAGTCAATAATATAGGTATAACAGAATTAAGAATAAGCTTGGCAGCATTGGTTTAAAAACATGAACTATTAATAAAATTAATTGTTGATACAATATGCTTAAACATCTCAAAGTGACTATTAACTAATGTTATTGTTACAAAAAATAAATAAATAAAAGCATGGTGATACAACAAATTTAATTGTTGTTTACAATCTGACTTATTAATTGTAATCTATAATTTTTCAAAATATTGTTAATAATTTAATTCCTTAATATTGGCTGTTTTTCGGTTATCAAATTGCAAGTAGTCTCTAATAAGTACAATGGTATTAAAATTTACTATAGCTCCTTTATACCTATTAAAATTTTTTTCTTTAGAGTTTCTAATAACACAACTTTCCAATATTTTTCTTA
>JAFIDM010000007.1:37333173-37345306 GCA_023159025.1 Thereuonema tuberculata | reverse complement strand
TTTTTTCTCAAATTCCATGTTAGTTTTAATTTATTTTAACTAAGAACCTATATCCATCCCATTTTGAAACTTTGCATACTGTTTAGTTTTATAATAAACCACTTATGGGAATTTTTTGAAATTTTTTGATCATGTGACTTTTTTGGAATTCAAGTTCAAAATTTTGGTATAAATTTTGGAAAAACTTTTTCCCTCAAGACCCCCTACAAGTTGCATATCAAATGAAAGGCCATTAAAAATAGAAGAAAATAACATGTTTCCCAAGTCTCTAGCTCAATTAGGAGAAGAGCAATTACAATTTTAGTAAACGCCCGCCGAGCAATTTTGGGCTATTTTTGGAAACTTTAAATAGCCATAACTCAAAAACGGGTTGACATAAAAAATTAAAACTTTACATTTTTCTTGGTCTACATGAATTTTACCTCAGTGCCAAATTTCATCAAAATCTGAGATGGTCAAGTAAAATTTTTTATTTAAGTGTGTTGATTTGATACGGAATGACCCCAATGACTTTGTGCCAAGATTTACGCTAGTTAGTACCTTCAGTTTCAGACATTCAACATCTTACCTTAAAAATTTTCCGATAGTCTCTGCTCATTGCTTTGCTGATATTGGAGTTCATAAAAAACAAACATAATCACCTACAGAATACATATTTTTGGGGTTTAATCTTGTTTGCGAGTTTTAGTAATAGGTATAAAAGCATTAAAACCCCTTAAAATTCCCACCCTTATGACTATTCTTTATATGTAAGGAAATAAAACGCCCAACACACGTATTATATTACTTTAAAAAAATTCTTTATAGTGCCTTGAAAAACTACTTACATTTTACGATATTGTTGTTGTTACAGTTACAAAATAATTCGTTGAATAATAATAATATAAATTAATAATTCAAATTTTAATTAATTAGAAAATCGATTACCTTTTAGCTGTAAGTAAACTTATTGTTTAACAGAAGAAAATGCGTCATTAATAACCTTATTATTATCCGTGTGGATGAAGTATTTCGTAAAATTAATTGTAACAGAAAACATAATTAAAATTATGAAAAACCCATTGGAACTAGTTTTAAAAGTTTACTAAATTAACTCTAGGATTTACATTCCCGAAGGGATTTTGTCTCACTTCTGGAATGTGTTTGAAGTCCAACTTCTTTGTCTCTTCATTTTCAACTGCTAAAATTGCTTATGCAGTTAATCTATCTTGAGTCATCGCAGATACGTCTTGATTAGCTTCAGTTTGCTGAAGCTCCTTTCTGCACTTGCTACGGTAACTGGAGTTGTAACTAGGATTCGTAAGGAAATCCATAAGTTCGTGAACAGATCCTTGTGGTCGCCAGATTTAATTTTTCTTAACAGTTTGACTGGGGTTAGTTCTTCATTTGATTCACAAAATAGCTTTCCACTTGTTGAATCTCATTAAAAACTTCTCTACCATTAATTTCACTTAGACCACCAACGATAAGAAAATCTTTAAGTCTAAGACAACACTTCTTCAGCTCGTCTTTCGTTGATAGACTGTTCAAGTTGTAAGGAACCTCCCACACATCTCGATGGTGTTTTAGTTGCTTGGTTCTTTCATTTAAAGATATAGTTACACTGTCAACTAGAGGTAAAAACACTTCTCTCCTATAAATATCTTTTGCTGATTCCTCTTCATGGTTAGTCTTCCTTTGCTTCTTTCTACGCTTCTTTGGGAAAGATGTCTCTATTTCTAGTTCTTTGGCAGTCTCTTTTGCACTGATGATTGCATCAGTTAACCCGTTTTCCTAAAGGTTTTGAGAAAGTCTTTACATCATTGAAGCAGCTTCATTGTCGAAGGAAGGTCTGTTGTTTTACTTTGCAATGATTTGCTTCCGATGTTTACTTGAAACAAAAGGTTATACCAAAGAATAACTGAGACGAGGAAAGAAAAATCCACCATGTGACTGACCAATGAGAAAAGTATCTGATGATACTTTTTGAGTCATCGACATTTTCGGACAGTTCTATGAGAGGTTCTCTGATCTCAGAATACTGATATCTGACTGCTTGGAGTGAATTTATCGTCGCTTCCCAGCGTGTTTCACATACTTGCTATAAGGAGAGAGTCGTAACATGTTCACTGATGACACAATATTGCTTTGTTGATGCTGCAAAAATTGTAAATAGGCGCTGGAGTATTCCAAAAAGTAAAGTCGATTTAACAGATGATTTTGCACCATCACTACTACCAAGTTTAAGCTATGGCAACTGCGCGGAGTAAAAGACGCTCTTGGATATCCTTTCAAAATCCTTGTCTGTACACCTCTGTGCGCTCCCTCCATATTGGCCCCGTTGTCATAGACTTGTCCTCGGCAGTCATTCATGTGTAGGAGGCAAGCTTCAATCTCTTCAAATAGCAACGTACTAAGAGCTTCACCTGTGGATTCGTGAGCAGCTTCTACCTTAATTGCTTCACTAGTCTCGTCTTTCTTCAGATACAGATACCGCAAAAGTAACACTTCATTTCGTCTGACTTCTGACTCCCATCTACTGCATGCTCTAGTGAAGAACTATATTCAAACTCTCTGTTCGGATTTGATTCAATAATTCTTGTTTTATAGAAACATTTTCTTTAAGCGCGTTTTAGCTTCAACACACTGTACCATGTACTTGAAGTGTTCCGGGCTCGTAGCCGCTCTCCTAAATGTTTCCAGGTCATTCAGGCCTGATTTTTGACCGAGTTGTGATTTTGATTTGGATTCAAAATATTCGGCAGCAGAAACAAAATACTGCGTCACTTTCATTCGAATGTACTAACCAACGGCGTTTGACTCTCTCGCCGTTATCAGCACACCTACAAAAAATTCATTTGAAAAATGCCTTATCTGGTGGGGTTTTTTTTTTTTTTTTTGGTGGATATTCATGGTCCTGCATTGCTTGGCAAAGGGGTCCTTTTAAAGTAATATTTTTTACAGATTGTTCAAGAAATTCAGGCCAAGTTGAAGGGTCATCTGATAACAGTCTGACTTTCGTCACCTAAAAGTAATTCATTTTGATTGTCGGTACTCGAGGACTGTAAGGTATTAGAAGTACATGCTAAATCAAGATCAAATCTGCTTAAGTCTGATATCTGCGACGTCGTTTTATAAGGCAGAACTGAACTCAGAGTCAACGATTCAGCTTCTTCAGTTAAAGTTCAATTACTTCGTGTGGTCAGATTTTCATCTGGCTACATTGGATGAACATCCAGGCGTAAAGAAGGATGTGAGTTTCGGCACCTTTTTGAGGAATGCTTCTTTTTTGCAGCCTCGTCTTCTCGCGCTAATTTGCGCCGTTGTGCTCCAGAAAGTTTTTTAGACATTGAGGTCTAGCAGCTTCAATTCACTTATAGTCTTATATACACAACACACTCACTGTCTACATAATAACAAAGTCACATCGAGATACGAAATGCACTTGACAGGTGTAGCACTGCAATGATCAGTGATCAGAGAGACAGGCGCGGAGAGGGTGGAAGGGCGCATGCGCATCAAGAGAGGGAGGGGGCCGAAAAGTGTGGCGACGGTCGACTTTATTGCGTACTCTTTTGGGACATCTGCGCTGTGACAAGAGATATTTGAGTAAACAACGATGACATGACAGGTCAAAAGGATCGCATCCCGGTAGCTAAATAGGAATGACAAACTATTACCTGCAACTGCAGTGAATGGTTTATAATCTTAAAAATGTCTAAGGTAATACTATTATTGAAACTGTGTTAAATTCGATGTTATTGTTGAATTTGTGTGTAATCCCAATATTCTTCTTCTTGTAAATTGGTTTTACAAGAATCATAAATGGCAAATATTTTATTTATTTTCTTTGCGGAAGTAAAATAAGTAAAAAAAAATTTTGTAATTTTAAAAAATCCTACTTCGTGGCGCTCCGCTCACTCGCCCTCGGAAAGGCCCTGATTGTAACTTACTGTCTATTTAAGCTAGTTTTTGATTTTTACTAGTTGTCTTTCACTTCCCGAATAAATCTCACTTTTTCCTCTAAAGAGTAACTTTTATTCCTTCTATTATCCATGCAAAAGAGAGACTGAAGAGAATGAAGGGAACATGTTTCATTAATACAAAAATTCATTCAGTTGGATTACCACAGTTTTTGTCTCTGACCGACCTAAAAGCCGCCCAAAAACCTCATGAACGCGACGATTATATGTATGCGGAACGCTGATCTGTACATCGTTGCACCAGGGGATAATTATAGTTGAAAATATGTACAATTCAATCTCGTTTTCAAAAATATACTACGTATAAAGGAGAATTACGTGTAAATCAGTTACATATATCTCAGAAATAATTTATATGTAATTAAATGGAGGAGATAGGGCCACAGAAAATTACTTTTTCTTTATACAGACAGATAACGAATTTTATTTATATTTTTTTTTAATAATTATTTTGGGCTAAACCGGAGAATACGCTACCTGTCAATCACAGTCTTCGTAAGAATACATCCGCGCAGGGATACTGTTATCTCAAATCGCAGTTAGCCAGATGAGGGTTAGTTTTTCTAGTAAAAGATCGTGCAAAAGCATTTTTAAATAAGCTTACCTGCAAATCTCATTCTAACTTTTCACTAGAAAAACTAAAATTCATACCTTAAAAGTAGTGCCAAGGCGGCCATCTTGTCAAAACAGCCTGATACCGTAATCTCCGGTTTCACTTTATTTGAAATAAATAATATTATTCTAATCTTTTTTTTAATTAAATGTTCTTAATTTAAAAACAACGAAAACTCCGATTCGGACTAAGGGCTGTAAACGGGGGGCAAACTTTCTCCCCCCTTCCCTGTAGGCATATCTCAAAACGCTTTAATTAGAATGGAAACACGAAATTTAACAGAAATGTTTTTTGTCAATATCGAAAAGAGACGTATTTGACTAATTTTCTATTTTCGGGTTCTAAAGGTGTAAACGGGGGAGGGAGCAAACTTTACTGTACGGTACTTTACGGGGTTTTCAGGTTACAAAATCAGAATATAACATTACTTTGTAATCATCACGTGCTTTTTTACCAACTGGAAAAGGTTTGAAGTGATATGAGTGTGTAGGAAGGGGTAGGAAGTCTTATATTCTCCGATCTCGATATTAACTTCATATCTAGGGCTTATCGAGTTGTATAACATTAATTTAACTACCATGTGACTTTTTTACCAACTGGAAAAGTTTTAAAGCCATCACACAATTATAATTTCTTCTTCAACCATATCACAACAACTCTTTTTTGTAACCCGAGAGAATCACGAGTATTTTTGCTAATAAGTAGGCCTATCTATATAAATATATCATACAGGCAAAACTCAAAGTTGGGCCTTCGAGTTTCACAGAGCAAAGATTTCAATCAATCTTTTGCAATTTAGAATTTGATATCTGTTATTATTTTGTATTAATATTTAAAAACTATAAACTAACAATAATATTGCTAATATAATAACTGAATAAAAAAAGACCAAAGTCTTAGAATATGGAGTTTTGGTTTTCTAAATTTTAGTTATTTTAATTTCCGCTTATGCCACTGATGACATGAGGATAACTTGGCGGTATCTTCACAGAAAGTGATATGTTTTTGTATTTTTAATTCTACATCACTGTCCGGCTTTATTTAAATATATATAATAAGAGTTCGTCTGTTTTTAAGTATATATATTAACAAATGTAAATAATAATGATTTTATTAAAATGTCAAATCACATAGTTATAAACTATTTAAAAATGATTCATTATAAATTACTTAGATGACAATAAATTGAGAAATTAACTAATTTAAAAATTGCATGTTATTTTGAAAAAAAAAATTAATTAATTTTATTAAATTTTCAGAATTATTTTATTAAGATAAATATTTCTTTTTTTTTTTTTTTTTCAAATTTGTTTTGATAATGACAGAATCCTGCTTTTACAAAAGTGTATTGAAGCCTAAAATTATTTTAGTACCTGAAGTTTTATAAGTAATAATTTAGAAATTATTTTTAACTTCTCTAATGACAAATTAAGATTACTGCTATGTAAATATACTGCTTGTATCTTTGAATTCGGATGTGGTTCGGATAATAAATATTAATTTTGAAAAAAAAAAGCAAAAATACCAAACAAATTTAATTAAAGGTTTTTTATTTTAAATAACAAATATACATTAAATAGTGAATTAAATATTGAGCAATTAAATAAGACTATTTACAAGAATATAAATGAGTATGAAGTATTGTCTGGTATTACATAAGTATTTGGAATTACAAAGGTGCGGTTTCTGCGTAGGAAACGGTTGTGGGAGGCTTGGGGGTTACGGTAGGTCTGGGGGTTTGGGGCTTGTAGGGTGATGGGACAGTGTCCGCAGACTTGGGTGCTCCGTAAAGACCACCACCGTTTGACTGCCAGTAGGGAAACTTCCAGAAGCTTCTTGGGATAGTAGTGGTCTGTCCTTCGCTTCCAATCCACAGGGGGTCAAAAGGAAAGATAGCTGCCGGCTGGGGGCAGCACTCGATGGTATTGAGGCGGCAGCAGCCAAAAAGTGGACAATAATCAACGGCATTACCAAAAACAGTGCAATTTTGACGCAAGCGACATTGGATGTTTTCTTCACAATTTGGGATTTCTGAAAAAAATAAATAAATAAATAAATAAAAAAAAGAAACAAGCATTTAGGAAAAAAATAAATGTATAGAAAGTCTTTTTTGAACTGCTAATAACGAGAAGAAAAAAAACCGAGAAATTTTATTTAAATTCTAATTAACTGGTTTAAATTTTATTTAAACTTTCTCAGACTGTTTCCTCGAATTAATTTATCATTAAAAATAGATTATCCAATCAAGTTTTTAAGGAATTAAGATAGCAATTTATTAAATATGGAAATTAAAATAATAAGTAATGACTTATTAGATTAGTCTAAAAAAATTCTCGATTAAAAACAAAATAAAAACCAATCATTTTTAAAATTCTTTCAGTAAAGTTTCCATATTTAAAATGTAAATTCATAAATACATGGTAACTATTAACATTTATGAGGTTATTTATAGTTTATATTTATTGGTGATGCACATGCATCATTGGAGGAATATTCAGAAAAGATTCTGTTTAAAAATTTGTAGTTTTTAACTTACCATTGTTGCAGCATTTGCCGCTGGACGCACAGCAAGCTGGGGAATTGACGCTGCTGCAGAAATCACAACCCTGGTTCACCTGAGGTGTGGGGTTCCACAGTCCACCCCATCCACCAAGACCTGAGAAGCCGTTTAGACCGTAGTAGTTACCCTTTTTTAGACCGTAGCTACGATAACCACCGTTACCACCAAAGCCACCGTTACCACCATACCAGTTGTACCAGGGCCAGAAAGCGTCAACGCTAACAGCAAGCATCATCGTGCAGGCGACGGTTACCCAGAGATTTGCCATGGCAGAAATAAAGCTGAAAAGAAAATAAAGCAACAATTAGTATCATTTATCAACTAGAAGGAGTCAGTTCACGAAGGCTCTTAGTTTCGAGTACAGTTTTAAGAAATGATTTACTTTATGCAATAGCCCAATTAATTTCGTTTTAAATTAATTACAGAATTAAATTAAGAGTTAAAATCGAGATTAATTTTTGGAGAAGGAGAACGAGAAGGAGTGATCCGCTAATCGGAACAGCTCGTTGTCAATGGCGAAAACTGCACGGCTTGTGCAGGATTATTAATCTCGTAAATAAACTTTTGTGAAAATATAACCATTACATTAAGCTACTCGCAATTTAGTTAATCTTAGCTGATGAGAAACAACTATTTAAAGTTCTTTTCAAATTTCTTAGAATTTTACAATGGAAAAAAAATACTGAATAGATATATATTAAGAGTTTTTAAACATTGAAAACAGCAAACTACAACTTACCAGGTGTGAACAAGCAGGAGGAGAAAGTGTCAAGTGAAGTCTGCTGGTCTCCCTCTGCATAAATACCTTTCCGAGAAGGGATAATGAGAGAACCCCTCGAAAGCCCATTGGTGGATAAGCAGTGTTGTAACACTATTGGCAGAAAAGAATTAGTTAACCATCACCCCAAGCAAAAATTATCTTCAGGAACGCAAAATAATTGAGGAAGTTCAAGAAGACTCTGATATTAATAAAACCAAACTTCGTATGATATTTAATTAATATTTATTTTAATATATTGATATTGATTAATTTGTATTATTTTCTTTAAAGAACTGATAACTGAGATTTCCTTTCGATTTTGTCAAGATGATAAATATAATTTTTTTTAATTTTTATAACTTCAATGGAAATAACCCAAAAAAAGTTAGTGGAAAATTTTGAAATAATTTTGAAATATTTTACAAAACAATTAACATTACTGCATTTAATTAATTTGTAATCATTGAATTCGTAATGCAGATATTTTCATAGATTGTCAATTAGAAACATATAAGCACAATTGATTTATGTACAAAAGCAATGTGAAACTAACAGAAGCAACACAAAATGAATGTTTATAGATTTTAATATTCTTAAAACTGTATTGTGAAAAATAATAGATCGTATAAAAAAAAAAAAATTAGGATTGAAACTTTAGAACATTTATTTTCACTAAAAATATATATAAGTTAGAACTTTTTTATTATTATTTTTTTTATAATGATAAATAAATAGGTTTTTTTTCTTATTAAGTCGTAGTTTTTATTATAAATTATTATAATAATATTATAATAACATTTTTAATAAGTCTTACTTTTATTTACTTATTTAAGTGGCCTTTTTTTAAAATTCAGTTTTATTTATTTATTAAATCCAGGTTTTATTTTTTTTATTAAAATCACTTTTTTCATAAGCCTTACTCTTTTTGGTAAGTCGTAGGTCTTTATTATTAAAAGTCATTTTTATTTATATACTAAATGCTACTTTTTTTAATTAAGTTTTATATATTTTGATTTATTTATTAATTCGTATTTTTTTCTTATTTTCATTATTATATAAACTAAAATAGTGTTTTGCTACAGCTGTCAACAAACACAAAATTTTGTAATAAAATATCTGATATATTTACAAAATATTGTTTTTTTTTCTTATATTGGATATATAAATTCTAGGACAAAAAGTTCTATAAAAAGTATGACTATCTCATAACATAAAACGTTTTCAGTATCTTTTTATGATATTCTATCCTTTTTTATGATTTATATTATCTTTGTAGAATGATTTAATTGTTTTTTTGGTTTTTTTGTTAGTTAAACAAGATTTTTTTGTAATAGCATTAATCACCTGATTTCAAAGATTAACAATTCAATAATATTTGATGCTCTCCTACAAAAATCTACTGCTTTCTAGTGTTGAAATTTACAGCTATTTTATTATAAAACATTTCATTACTTAAGTATTTTACGAAATGCTTAACACCTATTTTATTGTAAGAAAAATTTGCTGTTTACAGATATTTATTTGTAAAATATTAAAAAAAAAAATCAAAATAACTAAAAATACAAGATTTATGTGACATGGCAATTTTCAAATATCCTCTTAATAAGGTTCATGAATTATTAAAAAAAAAAAATGTTCATTCACTTACGTTGATCCAAGCTCGTTAAAGACTGGTCCGATTTCTTCCAAACTCAATAGGGATCTTCTTTATAAGCATCTAAACTGTTTGCAGAAGTTTCAGCTTTGTAGGATAAATAGTTATTGTGATCACAGATGGACGAACAATGAAAGGATGATTTCCTTAGCTATTAGTGAGATTTATTTAAAAATCAACAGAGATCGCTTTATAAAACAATAGACAAATCTTTGAAAGGATGTTGAAGAGTAGTTTCTGCATAGGAACTTGAAAGGCTCCACAGGATGTAAAGTAATTTATTTTTTTATAAAATTTTAATCATCTTTTTTAGTTTGTGGTTATTTTTTAAAATGAAACTTTTTTACACACATAAAAGAAATTATTAACATAAAACAATATACATATCTTTAAAATTTCAGCTTCCTTGGATACATGGTTTTTGAATTACAGAGATTATTGCTTTTTAAAAAGAACGTATTTTAGGCAATCTGAAAATCCGATACCTAACATTTAAACGGGTTTTCCTTTATTACAAGCTACACCTATACATAAAATTTCAGCCTTCTAATATAGCTTTTGAGATTATAGTTTAAAATTAAATTATATTTAAAATTACATTTTAGAACGTCTTTGTTCTAAACCTTTCTCTTTGATATCTATTACTGGATATTAAAAAAAGATACATCAAAATTATGATCTTTTGAGGTAGGCATAATTAAAGGTACTGCTCTGTTTACGATGAGGTTACATTTCCATGAACTCATCGCAAATAGAAAACATTGTATGTCGAATAAAAATATGATAAATACTATAAAAAAAGTAAATAAAAAACTACTGTTACCGAATAAGTAAATAAACAAATAATTATTGTAGCTAACTATTCATAATACTTGAAAAACAAGTAAATGAATATAAGTTTATCCTTACAATATATGTGCAGTACAGTATAAAAAAAATTACATTTATTTTTGAAGTTTTACATTCACTTAATTAGGCAAGGGCGATACAGGTGTAATACATGAACTGTTCAATAGTGATATGGTTGTGCATGTTGTTGCTTGTTTGGAAAAGGATCAAAATTCAAAGTTCATTGACTACTGAAGGTGCCTCGCTATTATAACGTCATAAAGTTGAAATACCGTAAAGCGAACCATCGTAAAGTGAGGAGCATCTAAATTATAACGTATTTAACAAGCTTTATCAATGTATATACCGTAATTCTTCTTCATCTCACTCTTCTAGATATGTAATTATTAATCATCATCATCTTCTCTATCACAAAATAAATGTAAAATTAAAAATAGATTTATTTAAAAAGCAAAAAGAAGACACTTTCTTCTCTTCTTCTTCAAGCTACAATCGAGAAGAAGAGAAGAAAATGTCCCTTCGAAAATTCGCTTTGCAAATAAATGTATTTTTAATTTTACATTTATTTTGTGTTATTGAGAAGATTATGATGATTAATAATTTTTATCAATTTTGAAAATTGCTATTTAACAGATATTTTATTGTAAGATTTTGGTAAATATTTATTGACTAAATAAATTTTAATATTTATTGTTTTATTTATTATTATTGGCTATTAATGTCGGGGAAAAATCATTCATGCAACTTTTAATCAAATTCATTTGCATATATTTATTTAAATATATTTATTTTAAATCCTATTATTTCTGATTTATATACGTATTCGCAAATACTGAAATATAGTAAGATTATTTACAATATATTTTTTATATATATAAAATAAATAAAAACAAATATTCTATTTGTAATCTCTGTTTTAAATTTTATTGTTTTTATTTATGTTGAAAAGTAATGTAGTTTACAAAAATTATAAAAATTGTTTAAAGAAGTTAAAACCTTGAAAAAAAATTGAAAAAAAAGATTAATGCTTAACATTTCAGCCCATAGGGATAATAAGATTCAGTATATTCTTAGAAAGGTCATATTTTTATAGTCAGTTTGTAAGTTAAGAAGCCTAGGAGCAAACTTTTCGCCTTTTCGATAATAAAACGTCAAAATCAAGTAATCTTTGAAGCCTAGATTAAGTCTGAAATTTTAAGGGTAGAGTTTAAGCTATTCAATGTGAAATCCTATTGATTTTCGTGTAAATTAGACTCACAGGTAAATGAGGAAACAAAAGTACGTGAGTTATTTTTCTTTTTTTACTAAAATATTTTTTAAGTACACATTGAAGTAAAATTCTGAAAGGAGTTTGTTTAGTTTTTTAAGACATATACATAACAATATAAAAATATATATTTTGCGTGGAGGGTCTAAGAGGAAGGGGATAGATTAACTATTTATTATTATTAACTGTCTATAAAAAAAAAAATAATAATAATATACAGAAATACAATTTAAGAACCAAAGGTAATATTAAATTAATGTATCCGAATATAAATAATAGCTGTGGATAAATTACATTATAGAAAGCTTTATAAATAATATAAACAAAAATGTACTTAAAAAATTATCAAATTAAAAATTATCAAAATAATTCTATTGTAAAATGTAATTTTGTATATAAAATATCTACTGACACTAAAAAATTTTTTTATATATTTTTTTATATATTTTTGTATTTATTTATATATAT
>JAFIDM010000007.1:37285908-37333073 GCA_023159025.1 Thereuonema tuberculata | reverse complement strand
ATATATATATATATATATATATATATATATATATATATAATAACGAATATTAACACACCAGAGCGTACCTAATTCATTTATTGTAAATAATTAATTTTATTTTAATTTACTCTTTTTATCTACTTTTTCCTCTCGCTTTTTAATAATGTATATATTTATCTTAATGTAACTTTGTTGTATATTAATATATATAATGAACAACTGCAATTTTTTTTTTTTTTTTTTTTTTACAATATATCCAAATTATTTAAAATGCAATAAAGAAAAAAAAAAAAGGAAGAAAGAAGAGAAAATTCCAGAATCCGTTTGATAGGGATCAGAAATCCCTATTGGGACTGTATTGTACTTTTCTTTCGTTAATAATAAAATAATTTATATAGAATATTGAACGTGCAGCTTAAATATCTTAATTAAACTTTATTAATAATAGGAATAAAAATAATAATAATAATAAAATGCTCTGTTTGAAACAGATATGCTGCCAACCCTATGTCTATTCTACACAGGGGCGTATATAAGGGTGGGGCCGAGGGGGCCTGGGCCCCTCCCAAAATAATGAAGATATGTCCTCCCAACGTTTTTTTTTTTTTTGGTTGAACAGATAGCTTTTCATTGTTTTGTTTTTTGGTTGAATAGATTTTCTGGCCCGGGCCCCCCCCCCCCCCCCCCACAATTTTTTTTTCTCCACTTTTTTTTTTTTGTTAATTTAATTTAATTTTTTTTTTTTTTTTTTTTTTTTTTTTTGGTTGAACGGATAGGTTTCCAGGGGGTTTTTATTTATTTATATTAATTTGGGCCCCCCCCCCCGAAAATATATTCTATATACGCCACTGATTCTACACAAAGTATCCTAATAGACACGATAATTCACCAATGAAATGTCGAATCGAGACAGAGGTATTTCCAAAATAAGAACCTTTGGGAACAGATCGTTTCAATCTTTTGAATAAACGTTCATTTATGCTGATGAGTTAATAGTAATAAGTAGAAACTAAGATCAAACCTTACTTCTACAAATCTTCAACAAAATTTTAAGAATCTCTCAAACTGGGCTTCAGCGAATAAAATGATAATAAATCACAGAAAAACAAAAATTATTATTATCAAAACAAAAAACAAAACTACCTTTCAAATTAGATTTAAATGCGGGCTAAAACATTAAAAATAATAACAAAGATAATCAAATTGCTTGTAATTGTGAGAACATTGACATAATAAATAATCATAAGTATTTAGGTATAAATATAGATAATCGTTTTAGTTGATGTAATCAATATAATTATGTAATTGAAAGATTACATTCTTTCATTTTTATGTTTTACTATTTAGAAATAAATTCCAATTTAAACAGAAACCTACTGTTTATAAAGCTCTTGTAGATTCTGTCTTGAACTACGGTTTACAGTGTTGATATTTTTTAAATAAGCAACAAACAAATAACATAAATAAATTAATCTACAAAATTTTTGATAATATTAATGTAAATTTTAAAAATTATAATGAAGAAAATAAAACAAGAATCACAGTAAAATATAAAATTTTGAATATAAAAGAAAAAATTATCTATAGTGTTATATTGAAAAATACATACATATGAAAATATCAGAGACAATCATCTTCTGAAAACGAAACTAGACTTAGTTGGTTGAAGATTTTCAATATTCCTACAATAAATAATAAGTTTGGATTTAGAGTAAATGAATATACTTACTCAAAATATTTGGACAAATAAATTGGAATAATTATAATTCTTTCAAACCGACAGAAGAATCTTCTTGAAACTTGATATGAAATTTATAAATAAAGAGACGATCTGACTTTTGTATTTAATTTTTTTTTTCCACGCTGAACGTTGTCGTGAAATTATCGCTTTAATCTCCTTTTAAAAAGGATGAGAAACTATTACATCAATTCGCATTATATAAATGTGTTTACTTGGCCTTGTGTGACTCCCACGTGTTCTCTTTTTCCCTCCTCTGTTCTTAGAAAGCAATTAGAATAAAGATTAACATGGTAAGCCATTCCAGAAAAAAAAACGATAACATTACTTTCGAAAAAAAATCGATTTCGATTGGGCTTCTAATTGTAGCGCTTCCAAGATACGCACAGACAGACAAACAGCAAAGAAAGCAAACTATTGTTATTAATTATTTAATATCTAATTTTTTTTTTAAGAAATTGGAATTACTCATTTTTAATTATTTTTTATTTATCTTATTAGATTTGTATTAAGACATTGTTTTCTTGTCGCTACCCCTTTGCAAGAATAAAATGATAATTGTTCGTATTCTAGTAATAAAATATAAACACAGTACACTGTCTTTTAATATTGGATACAGCAAATTCATTATCAAATTATAGAAAAATATTTATTTTATATTAATAAACAAAATACTATTAAGAATAAACATGATCTTCTGGCGTTAGATCTATTTTATGAGTTACATATTTCATTTTTTTATTGTTTAGTGTTTCTGAAGGATACCTTTTTTCTCTCTTTTATCTGTAAACGTTAGCTGAAGAGAAATAACAATTCCGAAACATAGTTTTCTAAGCCCTATTGCATAACAAGAAATTCGAAAGAACCTTAAACCTATACCTTAAGATGTCATTTCTTAAGATTACTTTTGTTTCCTTTTTTTTTTTTTAATCATGAAAATAAAGAAACGGAAGGCCAAATTATTAATTAATTATTAGTTATTTGCAAATTTAAAATTTACTGAAATTAAACAGCAAATTTTTGAATTTATTGCTTGATTTTTAATTTAAAATAAATCAATAATGATTTGTTAATCCTTTGTAGTAACTTAAGGTCGTCTAAAAAGATTAATTTTTATTGTTTAGAGCTCCCAAAGTTTTTGAGGTGCAAAGAATCAAAAGGCTCAAAAACTCAAAAACTATCAAGGATATGATTTTCCACATCTTTGATGTTGTTTTTAGTTTCTTAATCTTAGTTTTAGAAGGAGTCTACTTTAGTTTCTATGAATGTATTACTGTTCCCCTCGTACGCCTTTTGAGTCTTTATATCTTGGGTAGCCTTGGCTGAAGAGAGACTAATAAATAAAATGGTTCAACGTGCCACCAAAGTAATATAAAGAATAGAGAAACGTACAAAATATCTGAAACTTCATCGGTGACAGTCTGGGACGGCCGTTTCGTCCTTTTCTGTGGACTCATCAGCTAGACAACTCCCCGGCGAAAAGATCAGATAGTGCAACAAGTGATAAGGGAAACCACGCCCGACAATGACCTCCCTCCAAGAAACAAAAACTAAAATTAAAAAACAAAACAAAAGGCAAAATTTCAAATTCTGGCCTATCTCAGATATTTTTACGTTTTGAGTAAGAGCCTCATAAACTTGAAAAAAGGCTTTTTCAGGCTCAGTATCAAATGGAAGCTATTGGAGACAAAGCTGAGACCTTGATTCCTTTTCTTTAGACCTGTTAAAAGTTTTATTTATTTATTTTTTCTTACTTTCCTTTTGTGATCATGTGAGTAGCTGCCCAAGCATTTGATTTCCACAATTCGATATTGTTTTTATTTTCTTTGAAGGGGTCAATTCTTAATTTTGAAGATTCAATCAGCAGTTCAAAAGTTATAATTACGAAAAATTGAACCCTATTCAGCTTATTACGTATTTGGATAACAGGTAAGACGTTAGGGGCAAAAACCGCGTATTCAGTGCCTTCCTTCTGTGAATAAAAAATAGTTATTCTACCATGGGCGTACATAAATCTCAAACCTTAAAAAAAAAAAAAAAGTTTGAGAATTATGTAAAAGAAAGTTCGATAGTAAGTTGAAGGGATCTTGCCCCCCCCCCCCCTCTCCCCTTTTGTCAACATAGGTTTTTTTTCTTTTTTTTTTTTTGGTTGTTGTCAGTTTCTTAACTTGAAATAAGATTCTATGTATGGCCCCGTGTCCACTTCTTTACTAAAATGTATGTGTGTTCTTACCGTATGGTTACTCAAAAGTTGGCTTTTTTCTTCATTAATTTGAATTTTTATTCACTTTTATTTTATTTATTTACTTATTTTTATTCATTTTTTTTATTTATTTTAGTTTTAGTTTTCCTTTTTACTTATTCTTATCTAATCAGAAATCGTACCATTTTAGTGTCTTAATATATAGAAAAGTACAAGTTTTCCCAAAAGTTCTGTAAGTATCTAGTATTTACCTTCCGTAAAGTCCTTATTGAATTGATATACAGTAAAACCCCGTTATTACGCTCGTCAAGGGACCATGACCTACAAGCGTAATAAGCGGGATAGCGCTATAGACGGGAAATGATTTATGAGATGGGGAAACATTGAGACACCATTTTACAGGAAAGATACTTGTTTCTGCAATAGATATAGTGCAAATGTGAGCTTATTTCCTATTAAAAAAATCTTTGATTGTGGTTTGCCGTGTGTGTGCGCTAGTGTTATGAATTACGACATTTTCAATGCGGTTCAAGTAACTATTAACATCAATTGATACACCACTAGGAACAACAAAAATATATTTTCGGAGCAGATTTAGTGCACTGCCCACTATTTTACGCGCCTTTTCTTGAATGATTGGGCCACTTAATGGCACTGATGCATCATGGGACTAACGAAGCCATTCAATTAGAATTTCCTCGGCATCTTAATATTTTCCACACTTTACTTTTTTTACGTTTGCAACCACCCTTTGCTGCATTGATAATTCCATTCTTATTTTTTATTATTGTTCTCAGACTGGATGAGGGAATTCCTAGAGATTCTGCGAAATCCTTCTGACTTAGTGTAGAATTCTAGTCGTACTTACGGAGAATTTCCAGTTTTTCACTCATAGAAAGGGATTTCCGCTTCGACATTTTGCACTAACTTACTGTATCACAGACCCACACTTCAAAGAGTTCAAAGATTCCCTCCTACCAGGGAAAGAAAAGAATCTTTACAGAGTTACATTTCTTTTCGATACAAAATTTCCGAGATAAAAAAAAGCGCTACAAGCGGGATTTGAAGCGTTATAAGAGGGTAAAAGTATACAGAGATATATAGAAAATTCCAGGGACCGTATGAAAGGAGCGTAAAGAACGGGATAGTGCTATAAGCGGGAGCGTAATAACGGGGTTTTACTGTATATTCATAAATATATATATATATATATACTAATAATTTTTTTTAGTTTTATGGAAGAATTGATTTAAAAAAACAACGCATCCCAAGCTGTCACCGAGGAGAGACTGGGACGGCCGTTTCGTTCTCTTTCGGACTCGTCAGCCAGCCAGACTCCACCGATGATTCAGAAGAGATCTCGCTCCCGAAATTCCTTTTTACTTAAATATACAGCCTACATTTAAGATGAAAATTAAATTTATGATCGAACTATATAACAAAAATGACAAAAATGTGACCTAAAACTGACATGTCCAACCAAAAAAAAAAAAAAGGCTTTCGCGCAGTGAAAGGTATCAAACAGAATCCAAAAAAATTCAAAAATTTATCGAAGATGCTCTTATATATGCTCTTATCTAGCGAAGTATGTTCTAGAACTCAAAAAGAATCAGTATAACAGGAAGCACATTCATGCTTTGGAAACTTTTACGTGTGCTGCGCATATGTTTGCTCAGCCTGCACATCTGCCTTGAATAAATAAATTTAATACTAACTAAAAATTACAATAATCACAACCGGGTTTCAACTGTATTCCAGTCTTTTTGGCCTGAAATATCTCATCTTCAAAACTTTAGAATAAAACTTTATTTTTATTTGAAATACATGTTAAATTTAACTTTCCGATACTTTATTTTAAGCATATTTATTTCTTTATTTATTCTGAATCATTAGTAATAATACTGTCAGAAGTTCTTCCTCAAAATGGAAATCTTTTTATTTTTTTTTTCCTTTCCAGGAAGACATAAAAATGTTAAAGAATTCGTTCAAATATTGAAAACATTTAAAGGATTTGTCATCTACCGCTGAGCTGATGCCAAGCAGACGGCGTTGTGGTAGGGGTTCTATTCTAATTACCCATCCAATCCGTTATAACCACTTTCTCCTTTTCATCCCCACCCTTCCAACCTTGAATACCTGTCTGTGCCAAGAGAAAGGGTTAAGGTCAGGTCTTTGACCCTCCCCAATTATTCAATCCTTTGGAATGTTTCGTCTCATAAAGGTCTAGTCCATCCAAAATGATGTTATATTTCCTTCCTGTTTCTTGTCCTTGAGGATTTACAATTTTTCGTAATAAAATATCCCCACAAATTATAAATAAGATATTAAAACTGAGCGACTAGAAGTCCAGAACTTGGATTTGGATATTATATGTATTATGTATTATTGTGTATCACCTAAAAGCATTTTCGTAAACTTTACTGAAGAAGTAGAATTCATAAAAAAGACTTGAACCTATTCCTTGTAGCAACAACGGGCGAAATATGTGTATCAATGGTGGCATTTACAAACACTTGTCTATATTACATTTTTTTTTACTTTTTCCTGTATCATAACCAGTGGCGTACCCAGGATTAAGGTATGGGGGCGGGGGGGGGGGAATGCTAAGGTATTGTAAAAAGTCCATTCAGATGTAGGCCTACTTAAAATTAAATTTAAAGATCACTTTCCAAAATAATAAGATGCAGACACGTCAGTGCTTTCATAAAGGGTTTTTTTTTTCTCGTTTTTTTCTTTATTTCTTTCTTTTCCTTTTGTCCTTTCTTTATTTATTTTTGGGTTCGGGGTGGGGGGATTCAGTCCCCTTAGCCCCTCTCCCCATGTGTTCGCCACTAATCATACTTATAAAATTGGCATAATTTAATTTCAAAATTATTAACATAATCAACTTGAAGTTTAATTAGTGTACAATTAAATATTAATTAATTAATTTATTTTTATAGTTTAATTTCGGTCATTTTTTTTTTATTATGTACAATTAAATAAGTAAAGAAATTTAGATGTGAAGGATGTTAAAATACTTATACATATTTAACTTTAATATTTTACAATAGCTGGAATTTTAGCGACTCCGTACACGAAAGTATGTCATTTTGTTTGTCTGTCACCACCTCTTTAGCCCAAACCACAAGTCAGACAGACATGAGTCTACCTTATTAGAATTTTTATAACTTGAAGTGATGGAGAAAACGCGTTCCATAATATATATTATTTAATTAAAAATGATATTTAAAAAATATAGATATTGAAAAATAACAGAACTAAATAATAATATGTTTTTTATTACTTTATATTACAGTCAAGTCCCGTTAGGAGCCGTAGGCTCCCATCAACAGGTGCTTTAGGTTAAATAATATAAAACACACATAGTAAAATATAGAAATTTACGTGTCCGTATAGTAATTAAAAAATTGCTGAGAGCCAACACATAAGATTAGTTGTGAACTTTTCAAAATGTTTTTCAATCGGTTTTCCTCCAGTACGAGGCTTTGACGAATGACATCATATAATACAATATAATATACATATAGTATATAATATAAAAACACTGAATACAATATGATAATCTATTAATGGCATATCGCATAGATTATGGGTTAGCTGAAGAATAAAAATATTTTTAATTGCTATTTTTATATATAATTTATTAACTTATTTAGTAGCAGGTATGTACTTTATAAACAAACACAATATATAATAAACTTAAACAAAAATATCGGATAAAGAAATACTTATTCTTCTTCGTAAGCTCTTTAATATTGAAATACGAATCCACTTCACTAACAGTTCACAAACAGTTCTTTAAATAGTTCATTCTTTGGAATTCAAGTTCAAAAAACACCAACCATCTTTGACGAATTCATCTTTTTAATTCTCTTTTGGAACATCGTCACGCTTTCTCGTGCTAATCTTCTCACGCGCTGCGTGTCATTGTTCAAATCAATCAAAGCTTTAATCAACTTTTACTTAATTTCCACAATAATAATAGATTAGAAGTTAAAGAACAGTTTAAGATTCCATATCAATAATAAAGCAAATTAATAAATATTAAAAAATATCAAAAATAATTATATGACAGTAATACAATACAAATTTTGGTAATTTTATACAATTACAAAACAAATATAGTAGAAAAAAAAAATAGCCAAAAAGAAAGGAAAACAATACTCTGATAAATATCGTATTTATCAGCATATAACACGCACTCTAATTTTAAGAAGGAAATTTGAGTAAAACGAAACTTAAAATTTAAAATAACAGGCTTGGGAGCTTTGAACTTTTTTAGATACTCCTAAAACGCAGGTAAAAAACGCAGGTAGAATTTCAGCCTGAAATTTGAGAAAAAAAGTGCGTGTTATATGTTACCGATAAATATAGTAATTGTAAAATTATTCTGAGCTTTGTTTTCAGGAAAATTTTAATTATTCTGATTTTAGTTTAATTTGATTTAATTATATCACTAATCAATGAGTTTTTAATTTACTTTTTTTAACATCCGATATTTTTTTTAGTCTTATTTATGTTATTGAGACCAATTTTATTGATGGTCTTTTCCAAAATGAAGTTGGGATTTCGTTCCCGATAAAGGGTCGTCCATTAATTACGTGAGGTCAAAAGGGTAGGGGGGGGGGGGCGAAAAACTCACCAAAAAATCCCCGGGGGGGGGGGGGCAAATTTTTAAAAAAACACCTAACGTAATTAATGGACGGCCCCTAAATGTTGTTTATGTCAGGATATTTTAAGTTAATATGGTTTTGAATTCTTAAATTATAATTAAAAGTGTTGACGTTCTTATTATTGAAGATTAGACTGCAATAGTTTTTTATAATTAAATTGTGTAGTAATTTTTGAAAGGGAGTTAAAATTCCGCTTTCTATTATTTCTTTCTTTTCTCTTTATCCGTCCAGATTTTCTTAATAAAAGTAAGTTTAAATACCGTATATGCTCCAATAGAGGCCCCCGGCGTTTATTTGCAAAACTAGCCTCGGTTCCCGGCGCTTAATAGAGACCGGCTGCTATTAGAGGCCGGCTATTATTAGCAAAAACCTTCAGAACGCAATATTTTTACACATAAATACTGGCTAATATTACAAACAGCTACTTTATTTGAATTTCACATACTACATAAGACTGTAAAGATAAATGGCAATGTCTTTCTGTATCTTTCGCTGCTATTCGTCGTCCGAATCTGCAATGACGGGCGGCCGCCTCACCGGAAGTTTCTTTCGCGTATTCCACCGCGCGAATCTTAAAGGCAATGTCAAATAACCGTTTCGGCGGCATTTTGTAAGGCAATGTACCGTAAGGTATTACACAAGACTATAAAGATACGGACACTTACACTAGTACCGGTAGGCAAATATCAAAGACCCGGCTACTATTAGAGACCGGCTACTATTTGGCCGAGTCCCCTCTGCAGCCCGGCGCTTATTAGAGACCGGCGACAATAAGAGACTCGGCGTTTATTGGAGCATATACGGTATTTTCTTTTGGAGAGAATTTATATTTGTCGTATTAGAATTAGTTGTTTTAGCCCAAAAGTTTTTCGTAGAATTTAGGACAGAATCACAGAAATCAAAGTACAGTAGATCCGAATGTTGAGTGGAAGTGTGTCCTTTAGGTGATAGTAGATGTATGATATAGAGTTTAGTTTTTGTAAATATTGTTTACAATATTGTGCCCAACCCAGGTGAAAGTTCTACTAACCTAATAGCCTGATTACTTTATGAAATTGACTGGTGTTATTTTGTGACAATTTTGACAGACAGGAATATTTGAGTGCAAGTATTTGTGGGTGTGAAGATACACTGAGTTAGGATTTCATTTTTTAGGACGTATTAAAAACTTTAAGTTTGTTTTATTGTTATTTATTATTAGTTTATCACTCATCCATTTTTGTGTCTCTAGAAGATCCTTCTGTAATCTATTGGTTTCATTAGAAATATGTTTATCTGCAGCATATAACACAATATCGTCGGCTTATTCTTTGGTATGGTTATACTTTATGTGATCGAAAAGATCATTAATATATGTACATTAAAAATATGTGGGTCATAAATTTGATCCCTGAGGTACGCCTTTCAATATTTTATTCTTTTTGCGTGTAGAATTCTTGATAGAAGCACAATCCTTCTTTTTTATAAATAACTGTTTATAATGTCAACTGCAACTCCCTTGATGCCTATCTTGGATAATTTCTTTATTTCTATGCAATGATCAATATATTGAATCAAATGCTTTACTTAAGTCAACTGAGAGCATTATATAGTAGGAATTTATTTTTATTTAAATGGTCATTGATTTCATTACTTAATTTTTCTAACATAATAGTCGCCTCTTATTTTTTTTAATTTTTATTATTTTTGATAAGCATATTGTTCAGGATTAATTATTTTTGTTTTTTCCAGGTAACTTTTCAGTTTTGTGGAGAGGTTGCTTTCAATTACTTTATTAAATAAAGGCTGTATAGCGATGGGTCTATAGTTTCTTAAGTTGCAACGATTATCACTTTTAAATATTGGAATAATTATTGATACTTTTAAGTTATCTGGGTAGATCTGTGTCTCAATTATTTTATTAATATTGGAATAACTATAATTTTTGAGAAAAAAATTGTTGTATATTTTGATCTCACTAATAGTTAGGTAATCTATGGATGTAGAGTTATTTAGATTTTTTTATGATTTCTGAAATAGAAGGTTCTTGAAGATACATTGAGTTCAAATTACTCCGTAGTACATTCAGCTATTCGTCAGTAAGTTGTGCTTCAGTTAGATGCCATCTGAGAGAAGTTATTACAAAAAAGTACTACAAAATTTATTAGCTAACTTTCTTTGTTCCTACCTTCAATTAGACTATTAAATTCTTTATTTTTTTTCTCCTAAACCTAAAATTATATTTATTTCAATCCATTTGTCCTGCGTGATAATGAATTTGTCTTTATATTGAACTGCTTTTTAATTGGTTCCTTTTTGTTTTGTGTTGGTTTCTAATTTTCTTATAATTCTCATAATTAGCATTGAATGGATTATTTTTTGTGTATCTTAAAAATTAGCCTTTCTTTTTGCTTAATGAACAATTCAGTATTTATCCAATTCTTATGTTTCCTTTTGGGTTATTTACCACTTTGCTTTTCCTTCCCCCGCCCGCCCTCACTTCGTCCACTAACCCATGGATAACTAAGCGTATACTTAATAAATAAGTGTTCATTAACTTATTTACTTACTAGAAATAAGCATATCGCATATTATCGAAATCCGTCAGTCGTTTTAGCGTGACAGACTTACAAACAGACAATCAAAAGAAAAATGTTCAAGTCGGATACAATCTGAGTACTTCGCGCACTCAGACAAAAAAATTACTGCATTCAAAACAGTTTATTTAATTGCTCACGACCCTACTTCTTCGATTTTACAATGAAATAAAAGAGCATCAATTTCGAATTACTTCATTTATTCCTTCCTAGATGGCGGTACTTCCCCTTTGTTTGACAAATAAAGAAATAAAAGGGCATCTATTTGGCATTAGAATTGTTTTACATCAAAAAAATGATGTAAAACAATTCTAAGCCTAATCGAAAGAAAAACAAACAAAGAAGATTAAAAAAAAAGAAAAAGAAAAAAGGTGTTTTGGTTCCATATGTTAAAGATACAATGTAAATAAAAGGATTGATACAAATGGGACAAATTATCATTTCATCTTCAACCATTACATTCATTTGCTGATAAGTCATTTATTTACTGTTTTTTCGTTGAACGGCTTTTGAAAGATAACGAAAACTAAGAACTTTTGTGAGCAAAATAAGAAGATAAAAATATTCCTTTTTATTGAAAAACCAAACAATTCTTGTATCAGTTGTATCTCTGCAAGATTACATTTGTTGAAAGGTTAATGAACTTCCTTAAAAAACATTCACTTTTAAACTGATAAGATAATTAAATTTGACAATATAATCTATCTGTGGTAAATATGAAAAGAAGAAACAAAAAATTATGTAAGCAGGAATAGGAATGGCACCTCAGAAAACTCAACTATAAAGAAAATACACATTAAAAATAAAGTATTGATGTTATTGATATTCTTAATATCTCTATTAGAAACATTACTAGCAATATTATCATTTTCAGCTTGGTATAAATTCCTATAAACTTGATATAAAGCTTCCTTCTTATGTTTCAGAAGGCACACTTTCTTTTCTATTTCGGTTATAACTTTTGTCTTATTAAAGCCTTTATTCAAATTAAAGTCAATACCTTTATTCAGAGCGAGATTTCACTAATGTTTAAAGTTTTTTTTTTTTTGCTTAAATTTACCACGTAATTAGAGTAATTAACTCTGTCTCTTTTAAAATCTTATTAAACTTGCTAAACTTTATTGTTCGAAGAAACTTTCTTTCTTTGCTGAACTTTAAATGATCAATCTTCATTACATCTTTATAAATCTCTTCAGGGAGATGACTTTTCAAACACCTGTTTAAGAACAATTCTTCCCTTTATAACTTCTCGACTTTCTTAGTGGTGTATTCCAATTGGCTAATTAACATACTCCATTTAAAATTAGACACTAAGATATCTGCTTTAATATTATTAACCAAACATGGAACCTTAATATTGTCAATGGTTCTTCAATGTATCTTCTTATCTCCACACTCAATAGGCGTAAATTCTACAAAACTCTTCTAAAGATACCATAAATTTAATTAAATAAAACTCATCACAGATTCTTCTTCAGATACTTCGATATTTCAACTTTCTTACCGAAAGTCTTCTTCAGGAATAATTACAAAAAATTAAAAACAACGGAAATGTCTTCCTTCTTGTTGCTAACAGAAATTTAAATATAACAATCATGAATGTTAATAAATTACAAAACGTTAATTTACATTATCTGACAATCATCATTGAGAACAAATTATATTATTCGACAGTCGTCATTGAGAACGATGTCTTTGTTTGTTTTTCTTACAATTGTTTTTCATCATTTTTTTTACTTATTTAAAATAATATTATAATCATGAACTTCATTCTTTATAAGTAGTATATTATAACCGATTCTATTTTATTTATTCTACATTAATACGGAATCATTTATTATTCTTTACTATTTTCTAATCCCTCTGAGTAGTTTTTCAATTCTGAATTTAGTTACAAATCTTACAACCTAATTTCATTAGTTAATTCCTTGATTAGATTTTGTTTTTAAATTTATTTCTTACTAATCTCTGCTATTTTTTTTACTTTATTCAATTCCTGTTCCATCTCGTAAAAAAAAAAGAGTACTTTCATTTTAACTTCCTTGTTATTCCCAGTTTTATTTTTAAGCATTTTTTTATTTTATTTATTTATTTTGCTTTTCTGTATTTGGAGGGAAATTGGGCGACGTAGAAACGATTGTGTTTTGAATTGTTTTTGAATAGATTTTAGTGATGAATTCTTTCCTTATTTCGGGCAAATCAAATATAAATCAATACAAAACAGATTTTTTCTTGTTTTGTTATGTAATTTCTAAATACATGAAATAATAATAAAAACTCTTCAATATCTCACAATTAAACCTAATATTTTACATTTATTATTAAAAAGCAAATTTTCGAGGCGAATATGCGTTCCTCTTTCTCAAGCCTATTTACAACAATAAGATAGCGAAATTTTTTGAAAAATCAAATTATTACATGCTACCAATATTCACATTTTGTTATATGTCTTATATACATTTTGTTAATGATAAATAATAATAACACAACTTTCTATTAATAACAATTTCCTGAAACAGAAAACAATATTCATACGTCGATACTTACAACAAATAATCTTAATTTGAAAGCTTTCTATTGGTTAATTATTGCTAATTCTTGTATTACAACCTTATTATTACAATTTGCACACAACTTCTCAATAAAATCTTTTGCTATTCTCACAAAATATTCGTTGACTTCAATTCCTTCACTCCTATTGATATTTCCTTCCTTCGTGTTACGAATGTACATGCTTTCAATCATTTTTCGTGTTTTTGTTTCTTTCTCAACACATAAAATTTTAATTTCACTATTAACGCAGTGCGTTTTTTTTAGGAAATTGTTAATAATAGAAAGTTGTGATGGAGGGAAAAAACGCCAACCGGACAAATAAATATGCCTTCGCCCATTGAGCCAACATCAACGAGAATTCTGTACAATTGTTTCGTCCTTATTGGGGACTCATCAGCAGAATGTACTCGTTGATGTTTTGGCTCGCCGGGCGAAAGCTCTACCCAAAGCAAATGCGATCCCGCGAATAGCTCGCCGGGATAAACAACAATAAAATGAAAAATGATCCTGAAAGATCCCAAATATTAACCCCTTGTCCTCTCACTGAAAGGCACTAAGGAAATTAATCACAAATAGGCAAATTGAAATATTCAATAGAAAGCAAGTTTAACGTCCGTAATCATTTATAAATGGAGGGAAAAAACGCCAACCGGACAAATAAATATGCCTTCGCCCATTGAGCCAACATCAACGAGAATGGCTCAATGGGCGAAGGCATATTTATTTGTCCGGTTGGCGTTTTGATGTTGGCTCAATGGGCGAAGGCATATTTATTTGTCCGGTTGGCGTTTTTTCCCTCCATTTATAAATGATTACGGACGTTAAACTTGCTTTCTATTGAATATTTCAATTTGCCTATTTGTGATTAATTTCCTTAGTGCCTTTCAGTGAGAGGACGAGGGGTTAATATTTTGGATCTTTCAGGATCATTTTTCATTTTATTGTTGTTTATCCCGGCGAGCCATTCGCGGGATCGCATTTGCTTTGGGTAGAGCTTTCGCCCGGCGAGCCAAAACATCAACGAGTACATTCTGCTGATGAGTCCCCAATAAGGACGAAACAATTGTACAGAATTCTCGTTGATGTTGGCTCAATGGGCGAAGGCATATTTATTTGTCCGGTTGGCATTTTTTCCCTCCATTTATAAATGATTACGGACGTTAAACTTGCTTTCTATAGAAAGTTGTGATATTATTATTTATTATTAACAAAATATATATAAGACATAGGCCTATAACAAAATGTGAGTATTGGTAGCATGTAATAATTTGATTATTCAAGAAATTTCGCTAACTTATTGTTGTAAATAGGCTTGAGAAAGAGGGAATGCATATTCGCCTCGAAAATTTGCTTTTTAATAATAAATGTAAAATATTACGTTTAATTGTGAGATGTTGAAGATCTTTTATTAACCATAAATATTGTAGGAGAAAAGACCTACAAAAAAAGTATGGAACAATTAATAATAAAAACTCTTCAATTTTTGACTTTTGTCCAATCAGTAAGTAAATGTTTAATGACGTTGATAATATCAATATTTTGACACAAAACTTATTAGAGCAGACAAAAACCTTAAAAGCACAACTGTTGTGTTTTGAAATAATGTTCTGGAAAACTTTCAACTCGGTCTTTTTCAGCTGACTTTTCAATTTGTGAAATTATGGTTAAAAGATTGAAAATTGTAAGCCAATCATGTAAATTTATCACGAATAATTACGTAATTCTTACCTGAATTAAGGACAATGGGTTTAAATTTAGTTATTTGAGATTGTAATTCAAAAAAAAAAAAAAAAAGAGAACTAGCAATGAGAAAGAAATGAAAGTCTTTATTTTCCTTAAAATATTACTCCGTACTTCTTAAAATTCCTTTTTTTTTATTTCTTCTTCTTTTTTTACGGTCATGAAAATGACAAAAGCTAAAAATCTAGATCTATTTTCAAGTTACCTTCTACTGAATACAAATAGCAGAATTTCAATTAAAAAACGAACAAACAAGTAAATAGAATTTTGTGCTAAAGCCTAAATTTAAGGGCGATCCATAATATTAATAAAAAAAATTACAAAAATTAGAAAATATGAAAAAAAACAACAACAAAAAAAGTACATTATAATGCAATTGCATGTAGTGCTTCGTAAGTCATAGCTCGGTCTGGCGGATTCTTCTTGAACAACAGCTGTTAACCCGTGTTAACCCGGAGATTATCCACTAAGACACCAGTTTGCAAGTGGTTTTTACAACAATGTGCCGTGATACTCCATTCGCGAATTGTCTGTTGTTCACTGATGAAGCAATGTTCACAAGGGATGATGGTTTTAATATACAATCAGCACATTTGGACAGAGAAATATTCACATTCCATTGCAGTACGCTCTCATCAGGTGTAAATGTGTGTGCTGTGGCTTCATAAACGACATACTCATTGGTCCACACGTCTTCCCAAATCATTTAACGGGGAATCTGCATCGGGACTACCTGACAAACATCCTGTTGGAAGTGTGTATCGCTGTACACACAGGATGTAGTTCTAGCATGATGGAAACATTTTGTGAAAGATGGATCGGTATCGAGGTCTCGTCCCTTGGCCTCCACGATCTTAATCCGATTGATTTCTTCTGTTGGGGCCATGTAAAGAGCCTCGTGTCTGCAACAGCTTTCGATACAGTGGATGAACTTCCTCAACGAATTATCGAAACCTGCAACACGACCATAACACACCTGGCAGTTTTGAACGAGTGCGGAGATGCCACTACTGTATAGAACAAGAAAGACGTCTGTTTGAACATCTTCTGTGATGCACAACATTCCAAACAGGCAGGTGGCAAAGGTCTTTCGATGCAGGATTGTCTACTAGCTTCAACACTAAAAAGACTGTAGCGCCGTATAGGGGCAAGACTGGACACAAATTACTTAATGAAAACTGATTGTTTTCTATATACCATATTCTTCTGCAACATAAGTTCGGAAACACTGTATATGAATAAGACCGCACCTCGACCGAAGGGGAAATTCGTATTCAATAAATTTCCAACAAGTCAATTAATACGGGATGATTCATCGTCTCATATTGGTCCCCCGCCCCCATTCCTAATATTTAACTATGATATTTCGCACTTTCCTCATTGAAACTTTTTATCACTACCGTCTGCAGAAGCTTGGTTCAATTCCAAAACCCAGTTATTTACAAAATTTAGAAAATTCATTCTTTTATCCGATTTACTGTAACGTAAGAATTTTAAATTAACTTACTTTATTTGTTCTGTTATTTTCTAGAAAATTGAGTAAATTGATTTCTTTTCTACATAAAAATTTAATTGACTGAATACACGAAACTATTTCACTTCAACATTTTCCCTTTCTGTTTTTAAATGTGTTTACGGCATCACCTTTAAACTGCTTGACAAATTTCCATTAAATTTTTGTCCAACATAAAACACTTTTATTAACTTGCCACCCTCCAGAAATGACTCCAAATTTTCCCTCATTAAAACAGCTAGACATTTCTTTAAAATTTGATAAGATGATATTTATAATTCACTTAAAATATATTTTTTATCTCCCACCTTGTGCAGAATCGATGCAGCACTGCCTACTCAGTCTCTACTATGCGATGGATAGCTCAGTTGTATGTAAGCCTAATTGTAAAACAAATTGTAGTCTACGTCTGTTCGATTACAGCAATCTAAAATTTCAATCGATTAATTTAGAACAGAAATTTAGAAATAATAAAAATCTTCAGAACATAAGAATATAATTATTTACGTTAATTATTTTTAATGTGTGCGAAAACTATATGTGGGATAAAATGCCGACATACAAATTTAAAATTTTAAAGAAGTTTATAACACTTTAAAAGTACATAACAGAACGACCGGTTTCGCTTCTATGACAAAGCTTTGACAAGTGTGAAATTAGTTAAAGAACATGAGCTTGAATAGGCAGTAATTATGTAAATTACGAATGCTTGGGACCAATGAAATTCTGAGGTGATTTCGTTGAGACTTCAATCTCATTCGTCATTGGACGCCACCTTTAGATCACATGATTTTTCCACAACAACGTCATCCCATGCCTCAGAATTTCATTGGTCCCAAGCATTCGTAATTTACATAATTACTGTCGTTTACTGTATTTAAGCTCATGTTCTTTAACTAATTTCACACTGGTCAAAGGTTTGTCATAGAAGCGAAACCGATCATTCTGTGATGTACTTTTATTGCGTTATAAACTTTTTTAAAATTTTAAATTTGTGTGTCGGCATTTTTATCCCATATATAATTACTTATATTAGTAAAGAAATATATCTTATTTAAGAACTAAATATTACCAAACTGCTTCCAGTTGTAGTCAGAAAGCAGTTTCGAAATAACGTGAAGGCTCAATTCAGCCTCTCATTGTACTTGATTTCTCGTCAGTGGCAAAACAATTTTTCTATTAATGTTTTAAATAACTTAAAAACCACATTTGTTTGTAATTGATTTGGTTGTTTTAAATTTAATGCTGCGTGTCAACATAATCTTTTATAATAAATTTCTAAAATTCAACTATTAAAAACAAAATTAATTTTAAAAAAGTTTTCTAAAAATTTTAGAATTTTAGAAACTAGCTTTCAAAGTTAGATTACATTTCATTAATAAAAATGTTTCATTTTTAATTTAAAACTTCCTAAATTAAAGTTTTATGTAAGTAAATTTAATTTTACGAAATTAGAAAAAAAATTAAAGTAATTTTTAATATTCCATATTATTAAACATAGAGTGATAAAACAAAATTATTAATCAAAAAAGAAAATAAAAAGCTAAATAAAGAACCTATTTTATTTCATTTTTCTTCGTACTTTTTTTTTTATATTTTTCCCTGTTAATAGAAATTAAAACAAATTTAGAATATCAAAATTATTTTTTTATTCATTATAAATAAACATTATAAATTATATAAATTATAAATAAACTTAAAATTATTTACAAAATCAGATTGAATATCCAAAATTTCTTGTTTTTCTAAAATCCATATTTTTTATTTTAAAGTTTTCAAGAATTATTTTTTTTATTATGATAAATGGGAAGCTTTATTGAGTTTATTTCAAGCTTTATTGAGTTTTATTTGAGTTTATCCTGGGACAGCTGTTTCAACCTCACTAGGTTCTCCTCAGTCGGGACTATTCAGGAAGCAAAAGCTCAAAAGGAGTACGAGGGAAAGAAGAATGTATTCATGATAGGACAAGAGATCCATCAAAACTTAGAAATACAAAACAATAAGAAAATGTGGAACTCAAAACCTTACGCCCACTCAAAAGGTATTTGACCAGAAACAATCAAAGACAAATAAAAACCCCTCAAAATGGAAAGGAACAAGGAATCCAATCATGTATTACGATGAAAGGAAAACATTTTTTTAGCGTAAGTTGAGACCCTGCGACAGCTGTTTCGAGGTTATTTGACTCTCTTCAGCCAGGACATACTCAATAAGCAAAAACTCAAAAGACATACCAGGGAAAGAATAAAATTTCTTAAAAAGAAATCAAATAAGTATTTATGGATTTTATTATACAAAATTTTCATTTATTACATAATTATATGGATTTTATTGGACAAATATATTCTCAAATATAAGAGATAGGTGTAGAATCAATTTTTATTAATATATAAATATGAATTTAATAAAATAAATAACTAAAATTTTAAAATTTATAGAAACATTGATGTCGTTGTTATTTACAATATAGATTTTAAAGAAAAAAAAATTCTTCTAATAGTTATCAAGATATCATACCCTTACACCAAACAAATAATTAACAAGAATAATTATACAGCTAAATAAATTAACGTTTTTAGATTAAAATATTAATTTAAAACAAACACACTTGACTAATTACAAGACATTTATACAAGTTAAAAAAAAATACATAAAATACTTAAGTCCTTGTCAAAGCCTCGTTCAGAGGCGAAACCAATCGTATTTTATGTAATTTTTTTTAAACTTATATTTTTTATAATCTATTTAAGTGTGTTGGGTTTAAATTAATATTTTAATAATTATATAGTTTATTTATATTTAAGAATATCCTTTGATATTACTTCTGTATATACTACTTAAATAATAAAATATTTGAATTTTCTTTTAAAAATAAATACTTTCTTAAAATTTAATAGTAATATAAATAATGTAATGTAATTTAATGTAATGTAATGTGGTGAGCGTGGGTGGCTTGACAGCCCAGCACCGTGACCTCAAAGAGCTGTAGTAATATAAATAAATATGTCTTTAAAAATTTTTTTATTAATGAGTTAAGTATTGTAGATTAACTCTAAGTTTCCAGATTTTATAATTAATTATAATTCTTTGACAAAAGAATATCTAAATAATGGTTTTTTGTAATGAAGATTTTAAAACAATACATTTACTTTTTAATAAAATAGTAAAAAATGTGTAAATTAAAAATATTATCATTTTCATTCACAATTTGCAATTTAATAAATTCTATTTATTTATTTACAAAATGACGTTAATTATATTTTTAATTAGGTGTGATTAGTTTTTTTAATCTTGTATTAATATCTTAGACATTTGTTGATTAACTCTTTTTCACTTTCTTTTTTTTAAAAAAAATTTGTTTATTTGTTTTTTTATATTATTTTATTTTTAAAAAAATTAATTGCCAACTACGTTATTAAATTTAAGTACACAATTTATCGTGTGTCAAATGTATTGAAATTGTAGAAATAGAGGCCAATACATAATTAAAATTATTAAAAAAAAATTAACACATTAAAATATAAATTACAACCATTTCAGCTCGCCTGCGAGCCTTTGATGAGTCTGAAACTGTTGTAACTTACATTTTAATGTGGTTTTTTTTTTTTTAATAATTTTAATTTGTATATTGGCCTCTATTTCTACAATTATAAGTTAATTTAGATTGTAATATTCTTTAATACTCGTATATTTAAAAAAAAAAAAATTAAATTAAATTACTTTTTTTTAAACGTGTGTACTTAAATTTTAAGTTTTAGTTAGTTATCTTTATAATAATTTAAATAAATTAAGAAATATAATTTCATTTATATGCATCTGTACATTTACATTTAAATTCGTAAAGTAAATTTTATTGTAGACATTGATGTTTATAATTTTCAAATGCCACTGACATTGTTCAAATCGAATAATGAGGCTTTATTAGCTTTCACGTGATTTCCTTCAACTGCTTACAGCTCTTCTTTCTGTCAGGGAGCATTCTCACAAGTTATATTTCTTATATGTACAGTGGAACCCTGTAGTTAAGTGATAAGGAGTTTGATTGTAGGTTGGAAGGAGGCGGGTTCAATTCCCGCTCTCGGCAGATTTGGGGATTTTTTTTTTTCCATGTTAAATCAGACGCGACTCCCAGGGTCCACCTAGCCCTCTATAGAATGGGTATCTGGTTTCTTTCCCGGGTATAAGCGGGCGAGCGTTTTAAATGACAGAAACGAAATTCTCAATAAATTTGCTAGAAAACAAAGTAATGAAAGCAATTTTTTTTTTGGTTGGATTATTTATATTTTATATTTTCTGCTTTTTTTTTTTTCTGTTTCCTCATTTTTTTGCAATCTCTGAATATCAGTAATGTAGATGAATTTGAAAGGGTCCTAAAGAACCCCAAGAAATACTGTGCTTTTAACACTAAGGAAAGAATAAGAATGAAGATAAACATGTTATACGGAACATGTTTCGTTTTGAACAAATAATGATTAAAATAATATAGAATATTATATATTATAAAAGCGTTATTTTGTCTGTCATAAGACTTTAAGTTTTTCCAATTTTGTGACCAAACTATAAGAGATAGAGTGGTCATATAAATGGATAAAATGTAGATCTTTTTAAGACAAACAAAATGCTACAAAAATCCTTCGAAAAAAGTTTTTGGTTTCCAAGATGGCGCCTTTTAAAGGATCAAATTTTGACTTTTTCTCAATTTAAACGAAAAGTATAAAAGATGGAAGAGAACATTATATTGAGAAAATATTGGTATTTGAAAGTTCTATCGAACGATATATCACTTAATCACAAACGCTTCAGCGTTTGCAAGATACATGCAAAAATGTGAATTTTCGGTGTGTGACGCCGACCCGCAATACATCCGAGTTATTCGAAGAAGCCACAACGGGCTGGGAAGTTATATATTCTCCGACGATCGCAACATTAATTTGCTAAAGAAATAAAGTTTTTTTTTAATGCTATATATGCAAGGGTTCCGGAGCGAAGGACGGTATCCGGCTAGTAATTATAGAAAAATATAGAAAAATTAAAAAAATAAAATAAAATAAAAAACAAAACAAAAAAAAACAAACAAACAAAGAAGCATTGCTGTGACGAGGATTCGAAGCTGGGTTATTAAGGCGACAACCGCAATATAATAATTATTCGATCACTGCTACGAACACAGGCTAAATAACCCATTCAGAATGCTTGTACTAAGGTTGAGAGTACTTTTAAGTACAATCACGAGACAGGAACAGGAAGTGATGGCAGACCGGAACTAGTATTTCCACACCTCTACATGTGATAAGGATTCCATAACGGTAAAACTCGTTTATGTCTGACTTGTAGTTTGTGCTATAAAGGTGACGACAGGCGGAAGATGAACAGAATAAGAGCTCCCCTCTCTTTACATCTCCGTGTATGCGGTCGTTAAAGGCAAAAAACAAAGGAAACAGTCATGTAATTTATGAAATTGCTTGATGGACAACTTGCTTAAAATAATACAAGGCACGTTTAAAATGATGTACGGCATTTGGGTTTACAACTTTATTTTGAAATGCAGTTTCTATTATGTACAATAAATATCTTGATGACAATCTGTACGATTTTAAAGTGGCAGTAAGAGATCTTTTCTTGGGGATCTTAAACGATGCTCTTCGCTTTGTTCATTCAACTCCCTCCCCCCCTTTCATTTCTTTGTTTTCAGATCATTTAGCCTATGAAACAACACCATTCCACTTCTTGATTCAGATTTAACTCAGGAAGACTGAGTAAAAGGGTTAGGTTAGTTTATTAAAAGTAATGCAATTGTTCCTGATAAATTAAAAACGAAAAATAGCAAATTTCCATTTTTTTTGGGGGGGTGGGGTTTATTGTTTGGGGGTTCATTGTTTCGAAGATCCCGGAATCGAAATTTAAAAAAATATTCTCACGATAACTACTGAAAGAAGCATCCAGTTGGGTTCCCCTCTTAAGGCTGTTGTAGACGCCATTGAAGTAAGCAATCTATATGCGGTTGGCTAATGGCCACGAGATTGCCGTCTTTGCTATTTTCAAAGCTCATTGGCATCCATTTGTAGAAGCATTCTGATACCAGAGCACCTGGTGTCAAATTGTAGAACTTGTACTTTATTCGCATTTATGCCTGTTTAATCGAAATTACTGACAACAAAATTGATATTTATGAATAGATGGCATCTTTTCATTATATTTTTGTGGATGCTTCCAGAAAAAGCTTCATTATTAACCAAAATCAGAACAGTTTCTGGCCTGAAAATCCGACGCGGCATTATTAAATGAAATATGTAATATTGCTTATTTAAATGGAGTTCTAAAGTGGCTTTTAGAAAGAATTTTTAGAAAATGGCCGTAGATAATCTATAAACTTTTCAGATCAGGTCGAGAGTCTTGAAAGTTTGCCTTACGATAAAATACAAATCAATAAAATAAATTCACATTCTACATAACTTGCATTGGTAACAGTAAGGAGGACCGCTCTTATTTAATAATAGTGTCTTTCATTGCTTGAGAACACCCTTTTTGAATGCTTCTCTTCAGAGCATCTCGAGTGGAAAGGCCCAACTCCTTATCATTTAGTCTGACACACCCATTTTCTCGGATATAGGATTCAAAAACAGTTCAGAACGAATTGGAGAAGTTTGTTTCTAAATTATGAGTGATGATTTTATCTTGCATTAAGAAAAACCTTACTATTTAGTAGATTAATATCCTCCTATATCGTTAGCATAACCCCAAATGAAGAAGAATTAGAAGATAATTTTTTTTCTTCAATCAACATATTTCATAGTTTTAAAATTTTGACAATTCATCACTGAGGATAACAGATCATGGCTAATCACGTTTTCAAACCAGTCCTTAAGCAGCCAGCAGACTGCCCAACGGACAAGGAGGTACCGTTCGGGAGATATACACCGAATGCTTTTCATTATTTCAATTATCAGCTCTGGGACTCAATTGACGATTTTCTATAGTCGAAGTCATTGTGGCGCCTCCAAGAAGAAAACGTTCAAAGCTAATTCATTACAACAACGATACCAGTACTTCAATGTCCAGGACGATGCTCTGTAGATATTAAATTAAATAGGCGCATTAAAATGATAAAAAAGCTCTATTGTTAAAAAACAAAAGGCTCTTTTGCTAACATCAGTAACTTCGTATTGAAACATCTGTCTGACAAATTTTAAAATGGCGTCCTTATTTTCTTTCGAAAACCATCACCGTATTCTTGAACCAAGACAGCATTACTTGTTTTCGTAATTCCTCTTCTACTTCTATGAGATTCTTGAATCCTCTTTTGTCCATAACACTTTTGACGTAATCGTTATTTCTATTGTTCACGTGATGATGACCGCCTTGGCCTTCAACTGCCCAAGATAAAATAATTCCTAAAAAAAAAAAATAAGTAACCAAAAATGTTAAAACTAAATAAAATGAATATTAAATATCTATCAAAATTTAATCAACTGATTTTCGACATTAATATCCATTTTTTGGATAATGACATTAATTTGTAATATGAAATTTGAATATGTAATTAAGTCTTTAAATTGACAATGGACATTGCTAAGTTTAATATATAACATGAAGGACTAATTTATAATTTTTTGAAAAACGAAACAGAAAACATGAATATAATTTTGTGCTAAAGCATAAATTTAAAGGCGACCCATAATAATAAAAAAAAATTAAAAATAATAACTAAAAAAGAAAGTACATTAAAGTAAGGAAAAGTAAAAAAAAAAAAAATTGGAAAAAAAAAAATTAGGGGAAAAAATAAGAAAAAAACAAAAGTCACATATTAAACATTGAAAAAAAAAAAAGATTAAGAGAAAAAAAACAAACAAATACAGTAGATATATGGATTCGAACCGACAATCTCCAGGCTATGTCAAGTACAGCTGACAATCGAAATGAGATGGTTGCATTTCTAACATTTAAGCTAATTTAACATAATTTAACATAAGCCAATTTGGGGAGGGGGGGGGGCGTTGGCCCCTAAAAATACCCAATTCCTAAGTTGTTTGGACCTCTGAACGTGATGGTGAAGTCTGTTTGTCGATCCGACCTTCCGTTCGGGAGGTGTTAGGGGGGGTGAACAGACACAGACGGACAGGACAAACGCAATAGCTAACAATTTTGATCGCTATCACAAAAAACCATTTTCTCATATGAGTCGCTAAAAAAGAATGAAAAAATTTGAATAGAAAAAATGAATTTATTTAAATTAATTTAAAAAAAATATTGTTGCATTTTAAATATAATGTAAAGACTACAACAGTTTTGTAGCTAATGAAGTATTTAGTTACAAATTGTCTATATTAATCCAGAAAGAAAATATAAAGATGAGAATTAGTGACAATAAATTTTTAGCTGAATGTAATTGCTGCTGATGAGTCTGGAGATCGCATTATTGCATGGATAGTAATGCAACTTTGTATATAAGCTATGTAGAGCATGGGGAAGAGAATTCCAACGAATAAAAAATTACTTCAAAAAGTTGCCACCAGGTGAAAAAGTGGCACTGCAAGATCATAAACAGACGATGGGAATGCAATATTTTAATGCTTTTAGAGTGACTGTTCAATATGCCCACCGTCTGCGTCGTTGACATGCTGGAAGCGCAGGACAGCGTGCTCAACAGTAGCACGAAGAGTGTCTCATGAAACTGCTGCATCATCACGAATGATATTGGCTTTCAGTTCAGGCAAGGTCCGTACACTTCCCTCATAAACACGATCTTTCAGAATTCCCCACAGCCAGAAATCATACGGATTAAGGTCTGGTGAACGGACAGGTCACGCCTCTGGAAAGTTTCTCGACAGAACACGATCATTGTCGAAGTGGGCACGAAGAAGTCCGTTTACTGGACGACCAATATGCGATGCTGCACCATCTTGCATGAAAACTGTTGACTCTAAAACCCGCGTTCTTGCAAGGCTGGAACCATATGCCGTGACAAGAGTTGACAGTAACGTGCACTTCTAACAGTGCACCGGACAGGACTTGCAGGTGTCATCTCCTCAAAAAAATATGGACCCAGAATGAAATCCGCGGTGAAGCCACACCATGCAGTCACGTACTGGGAATGCAACGGCTTGGAATGCACCACATGGGGGTTTGAGGAACCCCACACGCGACAATTCTGCGTGCTCAAACATAAAATGCGGCTCATCTGTCCACAGAATGTTCCAGGGCCATGCATCGTCGAAAGCCATTTTAGCCAAGAAACGAAATGCGAAGTCTGACCACGTTTGCGGATCTTGCGGCTGTAACTGGTGCAGTATCTTATACGGGTACCAGTGAAGAATGGACTGCAAAACCTTTCGCACCGTGGATCATGGAATTGTTACTTCACGTGCTACTGCTCGCGCACTGGTCGCTGAGTACCGGGCCACTGACGCTCTGTCAGCTACTGCCACTTCGTGGACATCGTCCTCCGCAATCGGGCGGCGTCCTCTTCCTGGCAGCACACCTAACTCTCCTGTCTTTTCGAATTTCTGCATCATCTTTCGTAAACCTCTTGCCTGTTCGCAATCCCTTCAAACGACGATATTCTCGCAGTGCTGGTACACTATTGCTGCTGTTCTGGTAATAGAGCTTCACCAGGAGCGCACGTTCTTTATTTTCCAATGGCTTGGTGATTTCTGCAGATTGGTCGTTCACAGACGCATTGCGTTTTTCACACAGCACCACTTTTTAACCTGGTGCCAACTTTTAGAAGTAATTGTTTCTTCGTTGGAATTCTCTTCCCCCTGCTCTACATAGCTTAAATACAAAGTCCCATTACTATCTGTGCAATAATGCGGTCTCCAGACCGCGCAGAAATGGAGAACTTTAATTAAAACTATCGGCATAAGCTCTAGTAAACGCTATTGCTTGAAACCTTCTGAAATATTAGTAGCTTGTTGCGAGAGGCAGAAAGTGCCGGGTTTCCTTTTTGGTAAAAGTAACTCAATTGCAGTTACTAGATTACAAAATTACAGAATAGCGTTACCCATAATAGTTACAGTTACTAGTGATGACGTTACCAGTAACGCGTTACAGCATCCTGTAGTGTGAGAAAATACAGTACATAAAAAATTTAACATATTATCCATTCTGTGTATATAAACATTAATACAAAGGACCAAACACACAAAAACAAAAGATATATAAAGAATGAATAATTTCATGACATGTTGCGAAGGTACACTTCCTTCTTCGTCAGATGATACTAAATAAATAAATACATGAAAAGGAGCCTTGTTTTCCTTTTCATGAATTTATTTATTTAGAATCATCTGACGAAGGAGGAAGTGTACCTTCGCAACATGTCATGAAATTATTTATCTTTATATCGCTATTGTTTTTGTGTGTTTGGTCCTTTGTATTAATTATTAAAAAATGTAACAGTTTACATACAAGTTTTATGTATGACCACTGTATAAAAGATTTTTATAGTCTGACAGATGAGTGGCGACAAACGAGATTTCTCGAGATTCACATAAAGTCCGAGACAATAGCCTCTTTCCGAGGCTTCTTGCAAAATGTCGACACACACACTATTTTACAAAGCAGCGCAGGCAAAATTATATTGCAAGTATAAATTCAAGTAATATTGCAAGTAACTACTGGAAGTAATTCTACTTGCAATATAATTTTGCGTGAGCTGCTTTGTAAATAGTGTGTCGACATTTTGAGAGAATCCTCGGAAAGAGACTATTGTCTCGGACTTTACGTGAATCTCGAGAAATCTCGTTTGTCGCCACTCATCTGTCAGACTATAAATAGAGCTGTTTTGCTTACCTTTACGCGCATGACGATCTAGATTATTTACGAATATTGTTTCATAAGCTCTGGGGATATGTTCTCCTACTTCCAGGCTGAGAACCCAGTCAAATTGTTCTCCCAGATCAACTTCTTCACTTAGGTCTAAGTACTGAATAAAACCACCAGAGAATTCCTCTATGTTTCCTGCTCCATCGAAACCTACATTGAAATTAAAGAAAAATTTACTAGTAGGACAACTTGCCCAGATTCACGATGTTACCTTAGCAACTACTTTGATGCAAGTACAACCAACCTATTCAAGAGTACAGTGAACTCTGTAGAAGAGTAAAATACTTGAGTGACTTCTTTTGGCCATTACCTTATTTGACAGATAACTGAGTTCTATTAAAATTTAAGCTTCCTAAAATATACAGTTTGAATTTTTTTATTAAACAATTTTAATATTAATAACAGTATTTTCAATCTTTGGGTCAACGAATGTTCCCCATCCCTTTACAATATTCTTCTTATCTTTCTTATTTGACTTCAATTAAGACTTACTTTTAAAATTTATTGCTTTGTATTTTCTTTTAAATTTTTAGTGACTTTGTAAGAAGAAGCAATTAGTGTGTGTGTGTGTGTGTGTGTGTGTGTGTTTGTATATTAAAGTCGTCCTCCATACTTCAAATTGGAAGCTGGAGCTTCTTGAGTGATATCTGGTTGGATTCCCCATGGCTTGGAGGTTTGATACAAAATCCTATTTCCCACAGGCCTCGAAAAGAAGTCAAGGAACTAAGTAGAAGTCGGATGATTAGTCCTTTTTTAACTTGGATTGACTTTGGATTGACTTTAGGACCAGTCCGAAAGGAAGGAACCAGGAGAAAACCCAAGGATCGAACCTGGCTACTCCAGTTTTATCACTTGATCTTTCAGGTCGTTTTTATTGTAAACTCATAATAAATAATGAATATGTTATGCGTAAGGGTGGTTTTCAAGTATTACGTAAGCATTAAAAGAGGAGGGGGGTCAAGCTTTGCTTATTTTTGCTGACAAAGGGGAGGGGGAATCAGAGCAATGCTTACGTAAGACAGACAAAAATGCACGTGAGAGAGATTTTTTGATCAAAATATGATTTAAAAAATAAAAATATGACTTAAAAAATTCTTAATAAAAATAAAAAAAAAAAACTTCCAACCAACAAAAAAATACCACTCATATTTAAACCCCCCCCCCATAAAAAAGACTACTTCACGTCGTTCAGAAGCAACTTTTCCCTTAAATATTCTTATAGATTATAAAAATGCTGTTATTTATACCTTCATTATTTTTTTTAACAATCATGTTCTAAAACTAAAAGTGTGCACAATGACCTCAAAAAAATCTGCATTTATCTACAAAATAAAATCAATATTAATTGAACAAATTATTCAGAGAAATGTTTTTATCCATATGGAATTGAAGCCCAGCAAAACAAACCAACTAATCTAATAAGTTAAAGTTAAAGTTAAAGTTGCGATCAGGCCCAGAGGACCACGCAATGCAGCTGGAGGGTAGGCTCCAGTGTTCAGAACCTACGGGACAAAGTTGAGGACGGGGGGGTCGGCCCGTCGCTCGCCCGCCTTTAACTCCCGGGAAAGAAACCCGGTACCCATTCTATAGAGGGCTGGGTAGACCCTAGGGCCCGTTTGGAGGAGAAAGAAGCGTGGAAAAATTCCCGTCCTCCGCCGAGGCCGGGAATTGAACCCGCTACCTCCAACCCGCAGCCAAGCGCCCTTACCCACTCGGCTACCGGGCCGACAACTAATCTAATAGGTCGTAAAAAACCCAGGCCTAAATATTTTCTAAGATTTGTGGATAAGAAACCAAGACACCCACTCCCTTTGGACAAAATACAAAATTATCCCCTTCTATGAAAATCTATAAGATACAGTTAACTCTACTCACTCATAAACTATTACATAAGAATCTTCACTCATCTATTACGCTGAAAACCATTTGATGAATATTTTATTTGAGATATATGAAAAAGGGCTTTAAAGACTAGGGATAAGTTTTCTTACCTGTCCACGATTTTACTTGCTGTGGTTCCGCCATTGCTTTCTGAATCCCTAAAATTTTATTAAAATGTTCTGCCTCGAACGAAGAATTAAAAAAGAAGATGGATTCCCACCTCCGTAGAAAGAATTTTCCATACCATCTAAATAAAGAAAAATAAAAGACAACCACATGTAACTGACAGTAATAATGGAAAGCCTATTTTAAAACTAGACGGTTACCCGTCACTTTGCTCCGGAAGCAACGCGTATGTAACGAAACACAACTTTTTATTCATTCAAAAGCACAAATTATTTATATATCAATTAAACTTAAAACTAAAACTAAAATAAATTCAAGATTTAAATTCTAAAGAATACCGTACATCCAATATAATATTGAAATCCATTTGTAACAGTTGGAAATTTGCGCAGTTGAGTTGACCATGCCACAATACTCCTATTGTCTAGCAACGCGCATGCGAAATTCCATTGTTACGGAAGTAGGCACACAATTTTCTTTTTTTTTTTTAATAAGGTAGATTTCCAAATTACTGACGAGGATGATAAAAGCCTGTCTCCAAATTATTGTATCTATTTTAGAGTACTGGCTGGGGTAATGCTGAAATATTATGTATGTAATCCTTTCCTGTGATTTACTTGAAGATATATGAAGTACAGCGTAGAAGTAGTTTTAATTTGTCATCATAGGAAATTAAAACCATTTCTTAAATCAATTAGTTTTTGTAATACTTCATATTTTAAAATCAATTTGTCTATAAAGCTCAAACCGATGTTTGTATGTTTGCTAGCTTAACACTTAAAAACTATAAATCAATTTGAATGCTGTTTTTACGTTCGGTAGGAGATGTACCAAGGCTTGTTTTTCGCCAAGTGGCATGACTGTACTACGTAAGGTACTCAAGCAGTGTAGCTAAACTTCAAAAACCTCACAGGAATTAGACAAAAGCGCTTCTGAAAACCGAAAACAAATTTAATTTCGTAGTGAAAAAGAAAATTTAACGTGCTGTGAGAATTGTTAAGTAAATAAAAAAGAACAAGAAAATGAAACAGCACCTGAACAAAAGAGGAAATTGCCTTTCTGCTTTCTGTTCTCATTTATTTCCCTTCTGCCTTCTCATTCGTAGGTGAAGGTTTTTGCTGGCGTCGAGAGACGCAGCAATTTATTTTCTTGTTTTTTGTGGTTTCTGGGGTCACTTCCGAGTTGGGGGTGGCTTCCACTAACCAGGTCTTGCTTTTCTGACTCGGTTAAGGGAAGGCGAGGGTTGGGCTGATGAGTCCGTAGAAGGACGAAACGGTCGTTCCTAACTCCTTCCCATAATCTAAAATCAGAAGGGCAATTTCCTCTTTTGTTCGGGTGTTGTTTTTCATTGTCTTGTTCTTTTTTTCTTATTTAAACATAATTTCTCTGCATCTTTTCGTTATTGCACTTTACAATTAACACAAATTTTAGCTTATAACTTTTGAACCATTCAATTAATTTTAACGCGGTTTTCTGAGTTTTGTAAAAGGGTTAAATTGTGCTTTTTTAAAGGTATAAATCATCTCTATATTTCCTAAGGAACAGGGACAATAAGACAGCTTAATGAATATGGATTTCACTGTGGGGGTAAATGTAGAAGGGTTTTTAAGGATGCTAACAAAGTTTGTTTCCAGACTAAATTCGTTTTCAGTAATTACGATTTATTGATAAGGGAGGAGGATGTACATCCAACCAGGCGAAGCTGATAATTTAGCTGGTTACATATAATCTACGCACTACACTATAATTACAGGCGTAATGCACTTTATTTCATTTAAACTGGGTATTCTTATATTTATTTGATTTTCCGATCCATTTAATTAACCGAACGAATCTTTGTCGCAGTTATTTCGGATAACCGATGTTAGTTAGTATTTACTAATTAAGTTTGTGATACATTAAAGGAAAATCATTGGTATTTACTGTAGATGTTGTGAGATCCATTTTGTAATATGTCATTTCCTCTGTGTTGTAGCAGTTTTATTCTTAATGTGAGTATAATTTTATTAAACAAAATAATTCCAAATAGTCTAAAAATTTATTAACTTATTACGTGTATAAATAATCATGACAAAATATTCAAAGAACACACCAAAAACAAAATAGTTTTGTCTTTGTTTTCGCCTTTTGTGAGGGTATATTTTTGTTAGCGACCCATTTGGGCGCTATTGCGTTTGTCCTGTCAGTCCGTCCGTCCACCCCTAACAACTCCCGAACGGAAGATCGGATCGACAAACGGATTTCATCATCGTGTTCATAGGCCTAACACTGTAGGAATGGGGTCTTTACAGGGGGTCAACGCCATCTTATATTCGAGATATTTGGCGTTGTTGTCATTGTAGTTAGCCTAAAAACTCTCGAACGAAAGATCGGATCGACCTTCACTATCGTGTTTCACAGGCCCAAGCAACGTAGGAATAGGGTATTTTAAGGGACCAACGCCATCTATGTTCGAGATATTTGACATTGTTTTCATTGGGTTCGAATCCGTGTATTTACTGAGTTTTTTGTTTCCCCTCTTAATCTTTTTTTCTCAATATCCGCTTGGGTTTTTTTTTTGTTTTTTTTTTGTTCTTATTTTCCTAACTTTTTTTTTATTTTTACAGCAATCATCTCTTTCCCATCCAATGACGTGGCTTCAAGTTGGCACCAATTGGAAGCTTATTATTAATTATTAATCTTATTAGTTGTTTTGAGATGAAATTAAATTTAAAACCTATGAAGAGCTGCAAAGTATTTTTCAAATGTTTTTCTAAATCTATTTTGAGAAAAATATTTGTGTGCTGTTATTATTTTTTATTTAACTTCTATTCTATTCAACCCTCTCACATGTAGGACATCAAGTACTTATAAATTTTATTACAAAAATAAATTTAGAGCTGAACCACCTTTATTTATTTATTTATTTATTTATTTATTTATTTATTTATTAATTAAAACATGACAATAAATGTCACAAAAAGGTCAACACCCAAGCAAAAATAACACAAATTTAAAAATCTCGACGTAGTTTCGATCCCTGCTCAGGGACTTTTTCAATAATAATGTCTTTATTTCGCAGAATTAAGGATCATATGGAAAGAAATCCCAATTTATGTATTTATATATTTATTTATTTTCAATTAAGTTTAATATTTCAGTAAATAAAAAAAAGTAAATAAAAAATAGTAGTAGATAACAATTAGTTATTAATAGTCTTAAGAATTGTTTTTCTTTTAAGAAATAGGTTTTTTTTTTTTTAATATTTATAATGTTTGTTTCACATTTTAATTCGTTTTTATTTATTTTATTTTTTTTATCTGCGACTTTGTTCAGGAGATCCAGAGATTGAAACTCTGAAAATTTGTTGAAAGAATGTCTATTATATTTTAATTCAACGGACGAGCGTCGGACTGGCTCACTCACGTCGACCTGTTAGATTAGTGATCGCAGGAGCTTTTACTTTCAATAACATGGAAAGATGATTTATACTTTTAAAGTACAGCTCATTCGAAGAACTAGCACATATTTTTATTAATATTTATTAATCTCAAGCAAACAGATAAGCCTATTTCTATTCAAAAGTAAAATCTATTGAATTTTTCTAAAATTTTCCATTTCTAAAAAATAAAAAAAAATAAAAAATTACATCCGCATTACTTGCTCAAATTGGCTAAATCAGATTAATTTTAATATCACTAAACCATGGATTAACTAAAAGGATTAATTGTCAAATTTTACGATAATGAAATTTTAATAGAAATAATTAAACATCTAATGTAGAAATCCATTGTTTGGATTCCAATTTTTTTTTCTATGGGACATTTTGTCTCCTTTCTCGACAACGACTTAACTGGAAAAGATTTCAAATATAAATGTTATACTATCCCTAATAATGAAATATGCAGACTAAGTTTCAAGAAGATCCACTCAGTGGTTCAAAAGTTATTAGCGCGACTATATATATACACAAGCACAAACTGATGAGTCTCACTCACTTGCCTACCGAAACAGCCTAAACTGAGGGGTTTTAAGCCATACTAGACTAACCTTCAAAAAGCAAATTATTGGGGAATGGTTTGAAAGGTTTGGTGGTCGTGTATAAAAAATGCACTTTGCTGCTGTAATTTATGTAGCTAATTTTCTTTACTACATAAACTACAGCAGCAAAGTGTGTTTGTTTTTTGTGTATATGACCACCAAACCTTCCAAACCATCTTCCCAATAATTTGCTTTTTGAAGGTTAGGCTCGTAGGGCTTAAAACCCCTCAATTAAAGATTTTAATATTTTTAGTGAAGTTATACTAGCAAATACAAGATTATTCAGAATTACTTTTCACTTTTAGAGGCTGCTACTCGGCGGCGAAAAAAAGAGACGTTTGACCACTAGATATCAAATAAATACAAACTCACCAAGTTTTTTCTCATAAATGTTATGTGTCCACCTTACTTGACCCGCCAGACATTCAGGCGGTAATCCATTTCTGATTACGCGATGCAGTATATCATTGTGGATGGTTGCACTTGCATTGGTAAGATGTCGCAGTTCAGTGAGATCAGGAGGAAGTGGGGGAACAAACACTTTGTTCTTCACATATCTCCAAACAAAATTCTAAATTAGTCAGATCTAGTGACCTTGGGAGCTATCGGAGTCAGGCCACCGCCGCGCCGGCCGTGCGCCCTATTCAACACTGTGGCAACTTGTCGTTCAGATATCCACGGACCAGGTTGTGATAATGTATCACCATTGAACTCATTTCCAAGAAAGCAAAACTTCTATGTTGCGAAACTGCCATTTTGGTTGCACCTGCGCCCTAGCGGCAGCCGATGGAACTAGAATGTTAGGGAAAAAACAACTTGGCGAGTTTCTCTTTCATTTGATATTCTGAGGGCAAACGTCCTTTTCTTTTGCCGCCGAGAAAATTCTTTTGTGTTCAGGAATTAAGAATAACCTTGTATTTCGAATAGTTAGAACTCAAATATGGCTTCCCTTTCGTTATTCTTCTTACCTAAATAACAGAAGCCAATCTTCACGATGCAAGTTACATCAACGAGAATAAATAAGTCAAATTTGAGAACCTAGAAAAAGCTTCTATTTTTTTTTTTTTTTTGCCCTAAGCCTATTATTCTGTCAAAAAAACAAGTAAGAAAAACTTACCCAAGTCCAGCACCAAAATCTCCTACAGTTTGATTAGCAAATATTTGTTCCAGCTTTCGTGCGAGTGTTAGATCCCACATATTGTTTCCTCCCACAGATAATGATTGTTGAGTGAGACAGAAACCTCCTCGTAGACCAATAGATCTCGATGCACAAGACAGAGTTTCTAATGCAGCCCGGTGATTTCGAAGCTGTTTCTCAATCCTTTGGTATGTGTAGTCTCTAGAATAATCCATTGAACTGGATTTATCTCTAATTGAAAATTGACTTGGCGAGAAATACGTGAGTCCTATATAAATGAAAGCACCGAATAATCCTAACGTTATATAAAGTTGTGGTTTCATTTTAGACCTGGGAAAAAAATAGCAAATAATGAAAAAATGAATATAAGAAAGAAAAATTTCAAGATAATAAAATTTGTTTTACATCAATATTAAAATGCCATAATATTATTAATATATAAGTGGTAATAAAAAATTATACTTACATTCCTGCACATATACATATAAATGTCTTGAATTACTGGTTTCTTAGGTAAACCTAAGCACTTAAAATTAATTAAGATGCCTCCTAAATTTCTAAATGAATTTTTTATTAAGTTTGCTGTAATTATTGGTATTATTGGTGGTTCCATTAACCCAGTGGTTTAAACGCTGTGCGTTTGTATGACAGGAGCTCGGGTTCAATTCCCGATGGAGATTTTGCCACGATTGTTTGGAAACGAACCTAGGGTTCACCTAGCCCTCTGTAAACTTTTGACAGCCCTCTGGGGTTAAAACAGTGCGGGTTTGGGTTGACCATCCGATCTCAACTGGTACCTTTGGTCGAGGTCTTCAACCTCCTGCGCACTCAAGGGCCTGCACGGGCTGTAGTGGAACATCTTTTACTAGCATTAGACAATTGAGTGGCTCGAGAAAAAAAAGAAAGCGTTTTTTTTTTCTTTTTATTGTATTTGTTTTCAATGAAATGTAATTTACAATTATTTCATAAATGGAATATAAATATTTAAACCTCTAAGAATATAATACGTATCGCCCTCCCTACCCTAACTTTTGAATATGAAGTATTTTTAAATTTAATATCTGATTTAATAAAAAAATAAATTGTCACTACTTATTTTACTTATCCCCCAAAAAATATTAAAAAAAATAAATCTTGTGCTCATTGATGTTTATATTATAAATTTTAATGTTTTTTATTTTACTACAATGTAATTATTTTTTGAAGGAACTGGAACCCTCCTTATTTCAAAACGTTATTTTTTATTTTTATGTTAGGCTCCGTTCCCTTAATTTACACTGTATTCGATAAGAACAACATTGTATTAAATGGGGACATATATTGAATAGTAATGTAAAAACATTGTACAACGAAAAGGATACTATAACTAGAAAATTAATTGAAAGTATTTTCATAAGAAATACAAGAGGTCAAAATTTAAATAGGAACGAAGGGATAGAAATCAAAGAAAGGTTCGTTAATCTATATTACTAAAATCTTTTATTTCTCTGTCTGTCTGTCTGTCTGTGTGTCTGTCCGGCGCAGTTTTCTGTGAGAATGAAAAATAGAAAGAATTTTTTTCAATGAAACATCCGCGACAGGAATCGAACCTGCAACCTTCTGATCCAATGTCAGACATCTTACCCATTAGGCCATGGGAACTACAACTCTCTTCATATTGCTTTTTTGACTTATCTGTCAAAACTGAACTGACTTTGACTGAAAAGTAACATTGTAATTAAAAAGAAAGTCAAAAAAGAAAGACGCAGTACGTCATTAGGTAGAATACTGAGAAATCACTATTTGTAACTTAAAAACCACTGAAAAGTATCAATTGGAATTGGATAAACGAGATGAACGAGAGTGTCGATAACATCAATCGAATGATAAGTCTAAGAATACAAGGAGAGACTACAGAGCATACAATACAAGTGCGAATAAAATTGACACTTCTGATAATCCATCACACGAACATCTCTATATGCCCAAGTGTCTGAACGCATTGAATCTCAGCGGAATTCCTCAACATCGTTTGTCATTGAAGATTGGATCTCCAATAATATTGTTGCGAAACCTCAATCCCAAGTTTGCATACTGCAATGGAACTCAACTTAAATGCTGTTCATTCGATAATGATCTCATAGTAATCGAAATTATAACAGAACTCACAAAGGAGGTTTTGTTTTCATCCATAGGATGTCTATGGAACCATGCGGTAATCTACTTCCATTCACTTTCACAAGAAAACAATTTCCGATCAGACCTTCTTATGCGATATTTATCAATAAAGCTCAAGGACAAACTCTAAATAAAGTTGCCATATAATTGGAAAACGTTGTCTTAACTCACATACAACTTTAGGTCTTTGAGTCACAATTCAACAGAATTTGGTTATCTTCACTCTAAAGAATACTCACAATCAATTTGTTGCGAAGAATTTCGTATACAAGCTATGATCTTCATTTATCATCTATATCAACTAACGTCCATCTGAAATCTCTTCTTCAAATATCTATATCGAACAATCTGATGGCCTAGCTAATAGATATAGATTAAGTTAAAGTTGCGATCAGGCCCAGAGGACCGCGCAATGCTGCTGGAGGGTAGGCTCCAGAGTTCAGAACCTACGGGACAAAGTTGAGGACGGGGGGTCGGCCCGTCGCTCGCTCGCCTTTAACTCCCGGGAAAGAAACCCGGTACCCATTCTATAGAGGGCTGGGTAGACCCTAGGGCCCGTTTGGAGGAGAAAGAAGCGTGGAAAAATTCCCGTCCTCCGCCGAGGCGGGGAATCGAACCCGCTACCTCCAACCCGCAGCCAAGCGCCCTTACCCACTCGGCTACCGGGCCCACAATAGATATAGATAATTTTCACTATTTGTAACTCAAAAACCACTGAAAAGTAAGAATTGGAATTGGATAAAAAAGAACAGAAAAAAAAATAATCACTATTTCTATTAGGTAGAATACTGAAAAATCGCTATTCGTTACTCAAAAACAATCACTATTTCTAACTCAAAAACCACTGTAAAGTATCAATGGAAATAAAAAAAAGAGACTCAAGAAAGAAAGAAGCACTATTTCTATTAAGTAGAATACTGAAAGCTCACTATTTGTAGCTCAAAAGCGACTGAAAATTGTATCTATATTACGAAAATCTTTTATTTCTCTTTCGGTCTGGTGCAATTATTGTAATTTACAAAAATAGAAATAATTTCTACAAGTTATCTACTGGAATCCAACATGCAACCTTCTGCTCCGAAGTTAGATGTCTTAGGCATTAGACCACAGGGATTACATTCTAATCTCTAAAAAAAATAAAAATATATCACAGATATATGATTCACACGCTGATTCTAAAAGCAGTCGTGAATTGAGAGAATATATACATCAAAAATTAAAATAAAAAAAAAAACTTTAAAAAAATTTTAGTTTTATTTTACTTGATGTAATTTGTGTGTGTGTGTGTTTTTAATAAATAACAAATTGTTTTCCGTTACATACGCGAGGCTTCCGGAGCGAAGCGACGGGTAGCTGACTAGTTTAGCCAAAGAAATGATAAAATTAAGGTCAAACAAAACTACAAAATTTGAAGAGCTTATAATTTAACAAAGCGGGTTTATTTTTTATTGAATTTACTATTTCATTATTGTTTTTATTGTCACAATGTAGGTGCTAATTTGATCTTTAATTTCTCTATTATTATTGGTAAATTATTGGTTTATTTAAGAATGTTTATGATTCATATTGTTGTAGAAGTTTCTTGTTTCTTTAAATTAAGGCTCGTTATTCCTGTTTTTTTATTTTGGAATTCTTATTCCATCACGTAAATAGCTTAACAATTGAAAGAAGTATTATTCTTTCCGAAAATTTGCTTTTAAGAACAACATTTTGAAATTTTGCGTTTGGTGAGAGTTGAAATTAGTTCACAAATCGTTTAAATCCCATTGACTTTAATCAAATTAAAGCACGCGCAAATTTAAAATGGTTTAACCAACCTGTATTTAGAAATCCAATGTTTGCTAACCACTAAAATCTAATTGACCCTAAGTATGCTGTAATTATTGGTATTATTGGTGGTTCCATTAACCCAGTGGTTAATGACCCTATTTCCATCAATTTCAAAGGCAAATTTCTCCTCAGGATACAAACGGCGAATTTAATAAATGCCTGTGAAATTTATCGTGTCTTACCTGTAAAAGAACATGCCAAGCTTTAAGAAGACCGATTCACAGACGTCGCTATGTGACAGATACTGATTTTACGAGTTTGACCTTCTTTAGAAAGCAAAATACTACGAACTGAATGTTCGCAGGAATCCGATAGTTCAACACAGTACAAAGAGGAAATAATAATAAAAATTATCTTACTAAAAGTGCAACTTTGCCTCATGCAAATCTTAAATATGCAAGGATTGCGTTTTCACAAACTTTATCTTATCTACAGTCACTAACTAATAATAAATAGATAAATGTGCGGACAATATTCTGAGATTATAATGTAAAGCCTCCGCACTTAACTAAAAAAATGAACTGAAATTACAATTAAAAATGTACTCTGGACGCCACTAGCATTAGTAGTGCGGAGGCTGTACACTGTAATCTCAGTCACTAACAATAATCTTATCAAGAATCAGCAGTAATACATCAGAATCCTTTAAATACTAACTAATATATTTATGTACAATACTAGGCAAAACAAGAAGCAGTGAAAAACAGAAACCAGAAGTGGAAGCAGTAAGTGTAATTAAATTTCATTTACATATTACAGGTATACCCTGCTTTAACATTATCCATCCAAGTTGTGTACAATATGTACTAAATATTCCGCCGTTACAGCGGACACATAGTTCATACCATACATTTTTTTCCATATCCCGGAATAATGGGTATCTCATCATATGTCAGTAATACATATATATCCCTCTCCTTGAATTCTTGAATAGTGTTCGGTGGGTTAGTGTGGAATATCCAGTAATTCAACGTCCACCAAAGATATGCATCAGATGGCTTAAGATCAGAGAATGGGAAGAACATGGAAATTCTGTGAATCTTCTGATGACAACAAGTTCAACGTGCGAAAATTATATTAACATTACAATAAAAAACATACTAGCATATGAATAAAGAATCACTGATTTGTTTTAGTGTTTTTGATACCGAGAATCCAGAACAGCTGTTTCAGGGTTCCCACCCTTCGTCAGCTGGATTCGCCCAGTGTCTAACAGTCAGTGATCCCAAAAAACATGTTGACTCTTTGTTTTCTTTATATGTTTCTTAGCCTCAATAAAATTTATAACTCAAAACTTAAAAACAACAACAGTAATACAGTCTATGCGGTGTATCCGTATCATCCTATTTTTAAATATCAATTGGATAAAATATTTAAAGACACTGATATTTCTTTCAAACTCACAAATAAAATTCAATTCCCTAAGCCATACTACAGAAGAAAATAAAATAAATTCAATCATAAGGGATGTCCGTGTATTAATAAGTCGTGTTTCTACATAGGAAATACAGGTAGAAAACTCCACGAACGACTCTACAACCATAAATATGCAACACAGACTAACAATGTCAATGAATCTTTAATTTGCCAACATTCAACAGAAAAAAAAAGAAGTCCAGACTTTGAAAACACAGTAGTACTACAACGACAAAAAAAATAAAATAAAACAATTAGAGAAGCGATAGAGTCTTACTTTATAATTCTTACTTCATGAAGTCTTCCAAAATTTTCATTTCGGATGTAGAGTTGATTATAGCTTATTGAAGAAGACGACAGCAATATATTATCAAAGAAGGATATAATTGAATGGACCACTTGAGGATAGGCGGGGCTTCGTAGTTACAAAATATTCCACCAGGCTACTGCTTGGCTTGTGGGATAAACAAAGCCATATGCTTTGTTTTAACCCGTGTAGAGAGGTCTATAGAGGAATATTATATTAAAGAAGGATATTTTTCCAAGTGTTTTTACAGAATTATTACAACTACTACTTTTCTTACTACTACTATTACTAAAAATAATAATTGAAAAGGAAAGTCAGCAGATGTAAATGTGTTACAGATGATCCATGTATCTGCTAACAAAAAGCAGATCTCAACTTTTTGTATCTCGGATGATCTCGTAGAAGCAGAGTCAGTCGATGCTCAACTTGGGAACTGAAAACACTAAGCAGCTTTCATCCACAACAACTCGAGTTAAGATTTTATAGATAATCAGTATCGAATTTGTGGCTGAAACAAGGAGTTGTTATTGATGAGACAGAAGGTTTGCGTAGCTGTTCAGAATCGGGTATTTGCTACGAAAAATTGCTGGAAAACAGGTCATCCAAGATAGAATAATTGGTAATTCATGCAGACGCTACGAATCGTCGTGACACTGTCAATCGTGGATTATACAGTATAAAAAGATATAAAAATGTGGCAAAAACACGCATCAGTCGCTAGTTGGGAAAGTTCTTTATAATTTATAACCGTCATAAATCATAGGGAATAAATTATAGGTTATAAATTATAGGGAATCGATTATCTGTCACTGGTCAGACTGTTTACTAGTGTACCTTTTATATTGACAATAAAAAAACAAAATACATAATACGAAAGCCTTTAGTGTTGCTATGCCTCTCCCTAGTAATACAGAAGGTGAATGCATCTCACTTCTTACAAATATTGATGTTGCTTAGGGTTATTTCTCTATAGATTAGCTGCAGCTTTTATTGGCTTAACAGTTTCGAAAATAATTAAGAATTAAATTCCTAATGCTAGGCTTCAGGTTCGATAAGCCTAGTCCAAGCCTTAACAAAAGTCCAGGATTTTTTCCTATGTTATTTCTTCTCCCGAACGGCCAGAGGGTTCACCCTGCTCTTTGTAAATTGAAACCAGGTTTGTTCCCGGTGTATAAAGGCGGGTGAGCATTGGGCTGACCACCCAATCTCAACCATTCATGATGATCAGTGAAACGTTGGATCCTAAACTTCCGGTGTCCTGTGAGCCACGAAGTGTCGTATGGGAAATATCTATTTACAAGCTGTCAGTAATGATTATTTTTTTGAAAAGGCTGCAAATATATTTCCAAACATTAATTTTTATGATTAAATATAGAATTTTTATGGAATAATAATTCGTAATGGTCTTTTTCTACTTCTGTACCTTTCACATTTGTTCATGGATTCAATTTATGAAACAATGGCTTCAATGATTTTTACAATTCTATTACTGTTTCTTTCTATAAAAATTTTGATCTCAAGACTGCTACATATGATTACGTTACTGCGAAATGATGTCCAGTTTTCAAATTCATTTCTTTTATAATTTCCTAAGTGATCATTAAATTGTTCTTTATTGTTATCTAGGGTCAGCCCTCTGTAGAATGGATACCAAGTTTCTTGTAAGGGTGGTAAAGACAGGTCTGCTGATCATCTGATCTCAACCTAGTCCTGTTGGTGCTGGAAGCCTTACTTTCAGCGACCCCAAGAACCCCATTGGCCTGTAGCCCCCCCCCCCCAAATTATAAAGCATTGTTATAGCTTATTTACTTAAATTATTATGAAAATTTAAAGAATACTATTAAGTAAAAAGACTTTTTTTAATGTAAAAAATGAAATAGTACCTTACTTTTAATATTCGAAATTAATACTTACTTATTTCCTAAAATTTTAAACCTCTGATAACTATTGCTAATCCCTAATTCGTTAATTAATACCTGTATTTGCTGGATAGATATTTATGAAGGTTGACGAAATGAGTTCTTGAAATATACAGAAAGTTCACCCGGTATAAAAAAATACGTATGGAGAAGTGTAACTGAGGAATTGAAACATGAGTGGCATTTAACAAAAATTACAATAGAGCCCATCGTCCAATCAGCTGCTGGAGTTGTACAGGAAAAACCTGATTCAACAACTGAGAAGCTTAGAATCTTCGCTATTTATTTATTCAAGAGACAATTTAATTGGATAACTGCCATATTGTGAGAAAAGATTTGTCATAAACTGAATACGTAATAGTAATAAGAACTGCACTGTGAATAAAAGGAATTATAAACATACAAAAAAGTGACAGCTTTCTTCATCAGACTATAATTGTAGTCCGATGAAGAAAGCCGAATGACAGGCTTTCGAAACTGTCACTTTGTTTGTATTTTTAGAATTTCTTTTATTAATAGTGCAGTCTGATCGTTCTTATTACTTTTACATCTGCACGTTAACAGGTTCAATCAACTGAATACATAATATTTGGGATTTCCCCGCATTGTATATTTTAATCAAACAAAAGTTATTTTAGGAAAGTTGTTTCATAATTATAATAAAAACAATAATAATTGATTGTGTACATAAAATATTGATATTCAAAATATTGATATTTCTTGTCTGTCTGTGCATCGCACTAAAATGACCAGACCGATTTTCTAAAACTAGTACAATTCTTGTTTAAAAAATAGCATTAAATAAGATGAAGATTATTTTAATTTCCCATCACTCAAAAATAAAAAAAATCTTTATAATAATAATAATTGCAGTGGCTATCAGTAAGATCATGCAGAAAACTCACGCAGACAAGATCAGTAAATACACCGATCTAGCACACCGAGCTCCAGAAGCAGTGGAGGCAAGACCGAGTACGTGTTGTACCCATCGTCCTGTCCGCCACTGGTCTGGTGCCTCACACATTGCATCACAGCCTCAGCACACTAGGACTTCACAAAAACACTTATGCACAACTGCAGAAGGCTGTGATACTCAAAACAACACGCATAGCTAGGAAATTTATGGACACAACCACACATCCCTAATCATTCTTCCACACTTCTTTACACTTGGCAATATGTGCTTTGGTCCTTGACCCGCCATGTTGTCTTTGCTGGGGAAATCTAAGGTTTGAAACTTTTACATACAAATAATAATAATAATAATATCATGGTGAATTGTATCAAAAATTTATAATATAAAAGCACGTTTAGTTAACATTTGTTAACTGAAGTGTGATTAAATGTAAATAAACCAAATGAAATAAAATTTAACGTGCTTGAATCACAGTATTAATAGGCGAAAACTGTACAGATGTACGTTTGTCAAGCGGAGAGAATCGGATAAATAACCAATCACAGTGCAGCGTTGAACACGTCAATCGTGACGTCCGGCCCATTTGTAGAAATGGCGTCTCTACTATTCGCCCCACTAAGCTCGACGGAGCGCGACTACACAATTATTATCAGCGTATTGAGATTTTCTTTCACATATAAATGAAGTTTGTACTGAAATGCACGAAGTTCATGCTTCAGAATTTATCAGAGTGTTTGTAAAACCTCGGGTTTTACATAATTTCACAGCATCGGTTGTGTTCCCATGGAATTCTGGGATAGCCGCTCGCTCGCTACTGAACGAAGTGAAGACATAATAGAGGAACACGTGCCGTCATTGTTGCCCGAGGAGGATGATTGTTATTGGCTGCTGGACATTCCTTATTGTTATTGCTTAAACTGGTAAATCAATTTTTTTTTTAATTTTTTATTTTAACAAAATGTGGCTTAGTTGCGAAAACATTTAAGTCAATATCTCCGAAACAAAGTCTCCAAGAAAACTTTATAAACGATTAAAATTGAACAATAATAATGTTTATACACAAAACATCGTGTATAAAGAGATTTTTGTGAATTAAATAATTCATCAATCTACATGACAAATAGTATTAAAAGTTTTCAGTTCTTTATATTCATCATTCAACTATCAAGAAATGTTCAACATGGAAAAGCACGAAATTATAATCATGCTGAAAATATGACGGAGACATGAGAATGATAGCTTATTTTGAAGGTCTCGGTAATAAATGACAAAATCTGTAAGTAGAATTTGTATTGAATGTAAATAATTTCGGCTACAAATAGATCGAATGCAAAAGAGTTTATACATTTAATTCCGTGAAAAATTTCACGCTATTTCAGAAATGTGGAATTTGTTTTACTTCGATGAATATTTCACGGGTTTCAAATAGCTAAAATCTAAATGACAAAATTTTTTATTTCATTTGAATTTGTTAACCTTTCGGGTCCCCGTAATTAAGGTTCTTAGAGCTCAGCAGTGTCAAGTGCTTTAATTCTGCATTTTATGGTTGGCTGTGGATGGTACTACCTCCGGCAGTAATAGTGGGAGCCTTAACGTTTCTCGCATTCTGAGCCTATCATCGAGGGTATATCTGACTGATGACGCCTAATAAGGCAGAAATAGCTGTCCCAGATTCCCGCCAAAGATGACGGTTCGGGGTGCGAGTCCTTATGTTTGTGTATTATGGTTTTTGTCACTTATGAATAAATCAACTTAATTAAACTTCACTTCAGTTCGTGTATCATTTTACATTACAAATGCTAAATTTTAAGCCTATTCACACTAACGAAGCCAGAAATGAATTGCTACTCGATTTTATAAACTTAATCTCACTTCCTTTTAATTGTACGGTTATCCACTGCCTTTTTCTCATATTTGATAACCTAGAGTATTTCAACGAATACAAATATAACCAAGAGCTAAGGATTACCTGCGACTAACGTTTGAACCCCGGAATTGCTCTTCTTGAAATGTAATTTAGTTCTTAGAGATGATGTCACTTTATATTTAAAATCTTGTGGGTTCTTGACGAGAAATTAACACGAGAAGGAGGCCTTTATATACGGTATTCTCATTCTGTCTTTTTAAATCAATTTAGTTGCATAGAAGTAAAGATGCTGTCAAGTTAGCTTATAATTACTTCTCTATTGTTCTAAAAGCTTCATCCTAATTAAGAATCATCAGCAGAATAGAACCTTAATATTTGGCTCAGTTGCGCGAAAGCTTTACCTAAAAGCATTCTCGATCTCGGGAATGGGCCGCCGAGATAAAAAACAATAAAATAAAAAAATGATCCTGAAAGATCCAAAGTGTTAACCCCTTGTTCTTTCACTGAAAGGCACTAAGGAAATTAATTACAAAAAGGCAACATCATAAGTTCAATGAAAGCAAGTTTAACGTCCGTAATTATTCATAAATAGAGAGAGAAATTCACCAACGGACATTAAATATGCCTTCGCACATTGAGCCAACATCATTCCTAACAATGATGATTAAAAAACATCAACTTAATGAATATCAATTAACATGTTTATTAAATAGTTAAGTAACCGTTTAGTTAAGTAACTAATGCTGATTTAGTAAAGTTTTTTTTTTTTTTTATTTTTTATTTTGTTACAACATGAAAAATTTCCACCATTTTGTTTTCAGCATAGACTATAATTTTAGAATAAGCACCGGAGTAGAAACGTAGGCATATTTACGGATGATTTATTTATATATGATAAACGTTCATTTTAATTTATTTTATTTAAAAATAAAGAATTAAAAAAAGAAAATCTTCCATTATAACGTTTTCACGACTTGATATGAAAATAACTAATTTTTTAAAGTGTTAGATGCATTACAGTGTAATTACATGATACAGGATCATATAGAAAATAGTTACTGATATTTAATAAAAAATATTAATTATAATAAAGATTTTGATAAAAAGTAGAGTTTACGTTCTTACAGGAGCTTCAGAAGCACATTCTTCAACTGCGAGTTTTCACAATGATTATTGCAAAGTCATTTAATATTTTAAAATTAAAATTACATATATACATTAAAAAACGTGTATAACTTATTTCTAAGACAATATTACACGCACTTACTATTATTGTTGCGTTTTATTACTTTTCGGTTCTTGTGTAATTCAAATACTTTCCAGTACTCATGTATAACTTACAGACAAAGTCGTAGACAGTTTTAAAATCTGCTGTCAAATCGTTGAGTCCCTGTAGCAGATTTAAAATATTTCACTGATCCTAGTTTCAATTGCTGCAATATTTAGGTTATACCACATATGTGCAACATTTTCCTTGTCTTTATGGAACTTTACACAATAAAATCTAAAATTAATATTTGATCTACAATTTTCCTTTTGAAACATATGTTTTATGAAATCAAATATGCTTCAATTGAAGTAGGTCTTCAATTAATATGAGACTTTATTAATTAAAAAACAAAACTACCAAAAAAATAAAATCAATAAGAAGTTAATTATTAAAAATAAAGTAAAATAAATTATTAAAAATAAAAAAAATTATAACAAAAAAAGTTACTTTTTTTATAAATTTAGGGAGTATTCTATATTTTTATGATTTCTGTGATAATTATTCATTTTTTTA